>VXAC01008060.1:296327-611099 GCA_013399225.1 Rhipidura dahli
GGGGCGGCTCCCCCGCTGCCCGGAGTGGGGGCCCGGGGAGGGGCAGGGTGGGAAGGCAGCGCCCGCTCTTTGGGCGAGGTGGGGACGCGGGAGCCGGGATGGGGATCGGCGCGAGGTGGCAGGGTGGGAAAGAGGGGCTGTGTTACAGGTAGTTTGGCGGGGGCTCTGCCGGGGAGGCTGCGGTGGGCGCACGGCGGAGTTAATAAACTCGGGCAGTTCTCCCAGGCGTTGAGTCAAGTTGGTACCTGGTTTCCTTTGACTGGCCCTATGTAAGGCGAACGCGCGTGTCAGGGGTGATGCGCAGCTTGCTAACAGTTTGCCATACAGGTGTGTGTCTGTGTGAAGTTGTCACGCCTGAGCTCTTCTGCGGATGTATTTCTTCTTTTTTTTTTTTTTTCTTTCAGACTTGTTGTCCAGTGTGTGTTAACACTGTATCATTATGTTGCTACAGAACTGAACCATATATTTATATTTATCTTTGGAGGAGACGTGTGGCAGCACTTGTAAGCTCAGCTACCAGTGAAACTAGACTGAGTTTAAAAAGTAGGCACTGAGATACAATAACAAAGAAGCTGCCTAAAAATAGATCTGCTTAGCAAGATGATTAGGCTGTGCAATTGTATTGTGGCACTTTGAAAGAGACTGGGGTTAAAGTTAAGAAACTCATGTCCGTTCCTGTAATGTATACGTGGGTTATTTCATTGTTGTGAATCAGATACGTGCTGTAAGAATTCCTGTGGATTTGGATGCAATGACACACAGATAAAGACCTATCAATGGAATATGCCCCATTTCTTATTCTCATTATATCGAATGTTCATGTGCTGGCAGAACAGGTGCTGGAAGTACCTTTGTTAAGCAGTTAACGTTATGGCAGAAAGGAAATATTTTGTGTTACTCCATCCCTCTAGCTCCTACTGAATAGTTTTGCTGAGAAAGTGTAAGTCAGAGTCAATAGCAACCAGCATTGTTGCCAATTTCTTTCCTGCGGGCAGGTACTAAGAGAACTACAGAAGAAGAAAAATAGATTTCAGGAACCAAATCTGTAAAACAGTACGTAGGAAAGAAAGATGTGTTAGCAGATCAGAAATCCAAAATGCCTGTGATCTTTTAAACGATTCTCATCAACCCTTAATCATTTTATGTTCTGGAAAATACTTTATTTTTATCTGCTCTTCTCCACCTAAGTTATCTAATTCTTTGTAACTGGAGGTATCTTCTCAGACATGATTTATTCATGCATATTGTCTAAAAAAGAATCTTGAACAATAGTAATAGTAGTAGTGAATCTTGTGTAGAATGGTAGGAACGTAGTCTTTTCCTGCAATTTGGAAACATAAAATTAATGACTAAAGTTCTTCAGATCCATTTAAGTTTCAGAGGCTTGCTTTTTTTTTTTTTTTTTTTTTTCCCAAAGGGAACAAAAAATGGTTTAAATTGTGCTTCTTACAGAGCTTTTTTTTTTTTGTTGTTGTTTTAATGCATTTAACAACCAGGAAATCATGATGACTACAGAATGTGATAAGATGTTAAATTATTATTGTATGAAAGTCTGGGAAGGAAAACATATTTGCTAACTCATGATGACAAAAAAATACAAGCAGAACTCATAAAAACATCCACAGAAATGCCCTGTAGGAACCTATCAGCAGGTGGATGAGCAGGTAAGCTAATGCAGAACTGTAGTACTACTTTCTACATGAAGCTTTCTACAAGTGGTTGTAAACTAAAGGCTCAAATAAATATATTTTTTAAAAAATAAATGCTGTTTTCTGGAGTAGCTCCAGGAAACTTTTAACAGAATCATTAACTGAAAGCTAACTTGAAAATTTTTATTGAGGAAAAGCTAACAGCAACACAAACCTCTGAATCACACTTGGCCTATGTAATGAGGTTTAGATGGGTTAAAAGCAGAAATAATCATTTAAATGAGAGAAAAGAGATGGAATGGGAAACAAAAAATACTCAATTTATTAAATTCATGTGTCATATTTCTTCATGTGCCATATACCATCAGATGGGAATAGGTTATGAGTTTTAAGTCAAGGAGATTTAACTCCCCTCATTAGGCCCATGGGTGATTAATCGGTTGTCAGTACTTTTTTAGGTAAAGACTACTTAAAGGAGCAAATGTTGTCAAGATTCATTCTAGAATTAACAGCCACGTTAATGGAGATGCAAACCAAAACCAAAGGATCTAGTAGTTATCTGGCCTGAGGAGATGGGTGTGGGAAGTATTTCCACGGTGATAACCATACTTAGAAAAAAAGTGTAAAATTTACAATGTGAAGATAATATGTTACTGGTACCTGGGATTCAGTTTTTAAATGATATTTGAGTAGAATATCTACTCTAATATTTGAGTAGAAAGTATATTTTGGTTTCTTCTTTTTTTTTTAATGTAAATATGTTCTTCCATCTCTACAAAGCTAGGGTGTGGTGATCTAATTGGTCTTTGTAGGTACTGCACAGTAAACAGTATTGTGGAATACTGCAGTTCATTAGAGAAGCTGTTGCATATTGTATGTATATAAATGACATGGATGTCGCAAATTGGTAAAAAAGGTGCTTTTTTCAAATGCTGATGCAGGAGTGGAGCTGCATTAGCTTGAGAGACCCTGCACAGAATTATTTTCATAAATGCATTTTAAGTGCTCATAGTTAAGGCAACATACTGTATACCATCAGATTATCAGAAACCTCAAGGAATGCTTCTGCTCTCAAGGGCATACTGATCATTCCTCTCTGCTTATTAACATACATATACCTTGCTGTTTGTGCTCTCATTTGTACTATGGAAAACAACCTTTGACAGCTCATTTTCCTCTGCATTTGTAGCCAATGAGAAAAATTAGCAGCAAGTAAGAGCTTATTTTGCTCATGTTAGGGACAAGGCATTGCCTTCTGTATACAAAATCAGTTATCTCAAAAAAAAAAAAGTATTTTCTTTTTAAATACTACTTTTGGTCTCTTTTCCCTTCTAAAGAGAACCCTGAGCGTAGGGGCTCTGGTGGTTTTTGTTTTATGGTAACTATCCTTTTTTCAATGAAAGAATTTTCTGCCATCTCATTTTGTCCTTTAAACCTCTTTATTTTTGGGTGTCTCCTTTTCTATTAATATCTTGCGTCAGTAGCACTAATATCTTGTTGCCTAGTCTTTTTAATAGCAAGAGCAGCAAAGTTGAAACCGCCAAGATTATTGCGCTTTCTGGAAGTCTTCAAGAGCCCCACAGAAACCAGTTCAAAGGTTTCTTCCTTCCCACTGTTGCTGCTTGGGAAAACTTGGAGCATGACAAAACAGCAAAAAGTACAGTGTGTTTTCTACTCTAAAAGGTCTCCCCTCCAAATGCAGTGATGAGAAAGGACAGTATTTCATGAGGAAGCTTTAAGTCCCCAGTAATCACTGCCTAATTGTTTCTATCCATCAGACAAAGATTGCCATACTCCCAAGGCTAATTAGATAGCAGATAATTCAGCTTTTACACTCCCTTCTCTCTGAAATTTATCTAAATTCATTTATATAATTATTTCTGTAAAATTTGCCAGTTCTGCCTGTTCCTTTTCTTTTCTTTTTTTCTTTTTTTTTTCCCTTTTTTGTTTTTTCTTCTTTTTTTTTTTCTAAGTAAATTGTATTGCAATTCAACTATTCCAACTAAGTATTAAAAACTATACAAAGTTTGTAAACAAGCCACATATATCCAAAGGATCAGTTAGTGATTCTGGGGTACTCTGATGCTCTAAGGAAGTGTGTATTATAATGTACCTATCCCTGAATCTCTAAAAACTGGTGTCTTTCATAAACTCCAGTGCATGATGCTTGTAGTTCTCCTTTCCTTTGCTGATACCTCACAACCTCATGGTGACTCTTTGTGAACTCGTCTTGTTACAGTTCTGGCTGACACCACTGTCCAAGTCTGTCACGCTGGACAAGCAGAACAAAAAAGACATGCAGATTTGGTTGCTTTTACTAAGAGGCCAAATACTTTGAGTTAAGGAAAAAAAATGACAATAGTTTGTATAGAATGTCCTGGTTCTGTACTTTTCCACAAATGGATGATGCTAACTAAGAGAAAATTTAAATCCATTGTTTCAAAAACTGTTTCAGCTGAGGTAATTTCTATATGGAACTGTGATACTGGCGTCCATAAACACCTACATAATGGCCTGTTGGGCATAAAGATACATATTTGAACTGCAGCAGGTAAAGTGGTGGAACACAGGAAGTGAATGACATAAAGACTAGTATGGGAAGAAATATTTACCATATTTATTCTCTGTCAAGAGATGCCATGAGAGATGCCCATAATCTATATTGCATACTTGCTATAAGACTGAAGAGTTTCTTGTACTTTTCCAATTCTCCCTTGCATTATTGAAAATTGGCAGCTGTAGCTAAAGAGATCAGAGTGTGGGACTTGGAGAAAAAGTCTGCCTTAGTGATCAGCCCTGTAAAGTTTAGGTTTGCCTTTTGAAAATATGAATAGCAAACATTCTTATGCTTGTTCAAACACTTCAAGAGTCATGATCATGCCAGGCTCTAGTCTATATCACAAGTCTAGCTTCAGGGTTTAATACCATGAATATCCTTATTTGGGGAAAACCTCATGTTTTAACAGTTTAGAGGTTGAATTGTCTCAGGACTTTCAGAGAGTAAAGTTTGTTGGATTAGAGCTCAGGTCCCACTGTGAGCAAAGAAAAGGCAGTAACAGGATACTCCTTAGAATTAGCTATCCTGAAGTATTATGCAATAAAGAATTTACTTTTGTTAATATAGAGTCTTACACCATGCATGGTGTCAGGTACTTTGCCATAGCACACCAGTCTACATAACTAGTGTACATAGCATGTCTTTTTTATTCATTTTTGTTAAAGGAAAGTGGTAGTGAAATTTTTTGGACTTTGCTTTTAATTGCTGGGTTTTGGGGAGAGTTTGTTTTTCTTTTTGCATGTGTGTTTTGACTGCCATTGTCACTGCTACCAATGGTTTTCTATGGCAGCTTAAGGAGAGAAGTGTCTGTGATGGAAAATTCTGATGACATGTACATGTTCCTACATTTTCTGCTAGCAAAAGGGAAATGAAAAATGTGGGCTTTTCACGTGGAATGGAAAGTGATGTTGCTGTGCTTGGCTTGTGGATCTGTACTTTTATTAAACTGCAAAGAATAGAAAGAAATTATTTCTGTGTTTTTTGGATAGCACTTATATATAAGTGCTGCCTTGGAAATTTTGACTATGTCAACAAGTAGTGTCTGTCCCTTCTCTAAAGTCCTGCTTCTTTCATTGTTTCAAATGTGATAGGAAAGTGGAAGTTTCATTGTATCCAAAACCATGTGATCCTACTAGGAATGAAAAGGAAACAATCTGTGAATAACAGACTTCAGCAGATGTGTGTTTGAGAGCTATTGTATAACACTAAGGAGTAGATTTTGAGGTGTTGGTGGAAATAGATAAACCAGAAACTTGTTCATGAATTCAGAAAGCTAACATCTCTTGTCATGAGAAAATATGTAGCAATGTTTCTAAGTTTGTGAGACCTTGGTAGAAAATAAATGCTTTTTTGTTTATTCTGTTTTTGAGTAAAATACCAATGATTCCTAACCAAACCTTTTTTTTTCCTTATAACTTGAGCTCAAAAAGGGTGATGAATGCAAAAAATGGATGTCAACAGTAACAGTCCACTGTTATATAATTTAATTTTAGTGGCTTGGCACTTGCTATGAATGGTACAGTATTATTTTTCATAGACGTGTGAATGTATAATAATTGTGAGTAACCTGCCACGCACTTCAAGAAAACCAAAATATATTGTTTTATGTTACAGGGGTAAAATATTTAAGACTAGCTGAATAACAGTTTTAATTCACTGCTTTTTGAAGCTGAACTCCTTTAGAGTTCAGTTAGCAGACTCAACATTCTGATACTGTGGTATTTGGTAGGAAGGAAAGGTTTCAATAGACTGAGAGAAGTTGAATAAGGTAACTGATTATAGGCACCTAGAATATCTAGCAAAGTTATTCTTCTTGTATAGCAATGGGGAAAATTTGTGACAGTTGGAATTAATTTCATATTGACAGGGATTTGAGCTAGCACCTTGAAGAGTGTAGGGTGCTGTGGGGTTTTTTTTTTTTTATTTTTTTTCCTGTTGCTTTACAAAAAAACCCACTAAGTAAGCATTAAAAAAAATACACCAAAGGTTGTCTCTAGTCAGTCTGTAGTCAATGGAGGGAAATACCTCATTCTGTAGTTAACAGAAAGGAACAGGTTCTATGGTTCAAAACAGAAACAATATTTTGAGTTGGTAGTGAATTTACTGTCCCAGGCTGGGCCATGAGAATGTACATAGTGCAAAGTGCAGCAGATAAGGTATGAAAACAAGTACTTGGTGAGTTGTTACAGAAAAGAATCTAAATCCATACGGGGTATTCTCAATGTTTTGGTGCATTTGATGACACAAATGTCAACATCCAGTTTCATTCATCATGAAGTTTTAGAAACTTACCTAGACTTAGGGACTGGTGAGATTCAGACAGTGTTTGCTCTGGAGGCTGATGTCAGTGAACTATCTGTGTGTCCCAATCACTCCAAACTTTGGTTTTGGTCCCATGGTCCCACTGAGCTCAAGAGATTATCCCAGGTGTAAAATGCCAAAAGAGAGAGCTGTTTCCATTAGTATTTTATAAAAGGTATGTCAGAAATTTTGAATTTTCACAGAATTTTACTTAAGGTCCTGAATTTAAATGACATTTTTATGGAGAATAACAATAGTGAGTGTTTTCAGATTTGGATGAGGACAAGAGTATTAATGATATGACCGAATCAGAATAATTTCTCTAGGCTTCCCTGTGGTCAGAAGAGGGAGTCCATCAAGGGATAGGTCAGAGTGCATAATGTTGTTTCTTGGCCTAAACCGACCATTAGAGTTGTGTCTTAAGTAAAGTGGTTTTTCATCTAGAGTTGGCTTTTTGGGAGTGGGAGAGAGAAGAAAAATCAGAGAACCACTGTATGATGTTAGGAATTCACGGTACTCATTATTTATATTTTCCTTCTGCTTGCATTTTCACTTGTTATTTTAGTGATGAATTTTTGATTTTAAGGACAACTGTGATCTACAGATTGAGAAATGCTGTTTTGGAAAGGTATTTGTATCTTCATTGACTGCCAAGAGAAACTAAGGAGCCTGCTTTTGCTAGAACACTGTCACCTTTTGTGCATACTCCCTTATGATTCCCTAAAATATGATGCTAAAATCTCATGGATAAATACAATTTATTCTCACTTTGGGGTTTGGATGATTTTTTGTAGCTTCCAACAGGAGCGAAGAAGACAGTGAGCATTGTAAATAATGTGTGATCAAAAAAGGTGTGCTGAAAATGCAACAACTTTAAAGAATCAGATAGTTTATTATCATCCAGATTAGTTTTCATTTATTTTTTTTTTATCACAGTGAGTGAAAGTGAGGGGCTTTTTAGTGCTACCTGACTTGTAAAGTAGAATGGGCACAATAGTTGAAATGACATTTCCTTGCCCCTGTGGCAAATAAACATTTCACAGTTCATTATTTTATGTCCTCTCCCCAGTTGTACATGTACCAGCTGGATGGCATCTGAGAATCATTTAAGCATTTTATCATCCTATAACCCTCTGATGGAAATGACATTTAGAAGAAAAATTACTGATTTCTGTGTTCACTAAAAAGTAAACATGCATAGCTAATGGTTCTATTCACCACTGATCAAACTTATGCATTTTTAATAAAAACTTGATTTTAATTCATACATAACTTATGAGAAATGTTTATCAGTTTAGAGATCTACTGATTCCCACTTAAATGTTCACATATATCTGGATACCTTGAAAATATCTTTCATTTCATGCTCAGATTAAGGTGAATCTTTACAGACAAGTTGCTTCTCTGCTGCCTATGTAATGACGTAAAGTATATAGGAAGTGCTGATTATTGTACTGATTGCTGAAAACGGTAAAAAACCCCATTTATTTGGCATAAATGAATCTCATATTTTCCTATGCTGTTGGAAGTAATAACTTTCTAATATTGGAGTTTTGGGGTGGCAGTGTGTGTGGGGGGGGTGTTCTTCCTTTTTTTTTTTTTTGTATTTGGGATGTTAGGCAGTATCTCTAGTGGCAAGTCACTAGTTACATGTAACTGGCAAGTTGCCAGTTATGTGAATGGGAATAAGAAAAGTCTGTCGTATTCTATATTCATACCATAACAGATTGAGTTCTGGTTTCCTCCTCACCCTTCTTTTCTTATAAAAGAATTCTCATTAGCGGAGTTTTGTACGGAAAGCCGCATGTGAGGTTATTTCTAAGAGGTGTGTTGAAATGATGATGCCTGTCATGTTTATACATCACCTCACCTTTCAGAAAACATAAAATGCAGGACCATTTGCAGATGGTGGGAGAGAGACTCATGCTTCTCATTCAAACATGTAATGAATAGGGTCTGAACCACCTTCTGGAAATGGCTGCCTCTCTTCATCAACTGTATAGGCCACTCTTCTGCATGCACCTTTATTTACCTCATTATACAGTTAACCCTGCTTATTTTTGATGATATCTTTATACTAAACAAGATTAGATAGACTGTCAAACTCTTTTCTTAGAATTTGAGCAAACATAATTGAGTGATACATAACATTTCTTCTGGATGAATGGAAGTCATGCTAGGGGCCTAGAACAAGGGTCAGAGGGCTGCCCCTGTGCACCTTGAGGAGCATTTACTGTCACTCTGAGTGATGCTGCAGGAGTGAATTAAATTGGTGTACAAGAACAAGATAGTATTAAGAGCTTGAGGGTCTTGAATCTAAGGTACTGATTAATATATGTGTAAGCAAGCTTAACTGTCTTAGGAAATGATGTCATTCCTCTCCAGGTGACTCATAGTATGGGTCAATTTACTAATTAAAAATTCCTTTAAACTTCTTCATAGGCAGACCACTAATTGACCCTCAACAAGTATATAGTTCTTGTTTGAAGATAAAAAGCATTTGTGAGTAGAGGAAGATAGATGCTGCGATGTCTCTTTAGAACAATGCACGTCTCTTTGAAAAGCCATTCTTCAATAATTAAACAAAATGTAAAGTTTGCAAATTTTTGCCATGACCGACAATGGCTTAGCATTTTTCATTATACTCTGGTCACAGTCTTTGTGTCAGGGTGTTCTATTACAGAGCACAGAAACAAAAGGAGAAAAAATCCCGTTGTGTGTCATTGCTGCCTTCACAAAGCCACAAATACATTGAACTCAAGGTATTGTTCATTGTGCTCTCACGCCACCAGCCACAAAGGTGCTGTGAGTACCACTGAATATGAGGGAGTCATATGTCATGACATCACTGTTCATATTGGAAGAGCAAATAGCACTAAAACAAATGAAAACATTAGCAGCTAAAGAAATGCAAAACAGTAAGAGGCTTGCCTTAAAAAAATAGAATTTAGATGTTATTTTTGTCATAAGGTATAAAGTTGATTTTAACTTTTTCCTGTCTATTTTTTCTTTTAATTTTATTTACTTTTAAGTTCTTGTCCACACCCATTTCATACCCTTGAGGCCAGTTAGCTTTTCTTTTCTTTGACACTTGCAGCAGTCATAGGCAGTGACAGCAGCTTGGTAACATGCCAGATGATGGCACTGGTTGTGTTAACATAAGATATGGGCTTCAATGTTTCCTGAAAACAGAGTTCATTGTCTTGGATTTTATCAGACTGATTTTCCTGAGTGTGGAGCTGGCAGTAAAATTTGGTACTTCTAGAAGGAAATCCACAGTAAATAGGAGCTGGATGCAGTATTCAGCAATAGTCCTAATAATGCCTGTTTCTAATCCCGGCAACCTCTCAGACTATTTAGAGGGCCTTCTGTCTGGTATAATATTGTTTTTTTCTTTCTTTCTTTTTTTTTTTTTTTTTGTAAATGAAGGCCTGTACCCTGTGGTGGGGTCATAATGGCAGGAACAGAAGGAAAACTATTAGCCTTAGTGACTGGAAGAAATGTCTGTTCTGCATTGTGCTAAACTGTGCTTTTTCAGATACATAATAAAAGTTATTTATGGACACCGATAACGTGGTATCTGTTGTATAATATCACAGATAAGCATAAGGATGATAACAAAAGGCAGCTGGTTTAGTAAGCTCTATTTGCTGCAGAAATGTGCTGTTCTTTGCGAATTGAAATAAAAAAAAGAGAGGAGGATGTTGGGGTTTTTTTCCTGCTTCCTGGCGTTTGCAATCATTCTTGCTTTTCAGTGTGCTTATGAAGACAATTATATGGGTCCCATGTCAGTATTATGTTTGTCATGTCTAGTGCCTTATTAGAGGACAGCTGCTCTTCTCTGCCCAGCACATACATGTAACTACCACTGATGATAATAGAAGTTGTGAGTGTAACCCTCCTCTGCATTTCACCCATGGGGGATGCTGGAGCTCTCATGGTTTCAGTTAAATATCTGGTGTATAAAGCCAGGAATGAAATAGTGACGGATCTGGGCCTATTCAGTTGCTTGTTCAGAGTTCAGTGCCTGTAAGGAGGTTTTGAACTTCCAGCATTATTAGTTGCCTTGTTTAACAAGGTGAGTAAGAAAGGCGCTGTCCAAATGCACAACATCTGAGTCTTTCAGTGCATGCTAAGTGTCTTCACTAGAAGGCCAGGTATTCAGAACCCTGTAAGCCCAAAGCAGTCCAAGGAAGTTTGGTGTGGAGATATTTTCAACTTGTAAGCATTTGGTGATATCTCCTTGGTTTTTCTTTAATTCCATCAGGATTAAAAAAGAGGAGTAACCAGCAGATTTTTCCAAAGCTACTCAGATGCTGTAATGGTGCTTTGGCTGCTGTCACTTCTGCTGAGAGCTGGACTGAATTGGAACAAAGGAGAACATAGAAGTGGCACAGTGCCATCATAGTGCTGTTAAGAACTAATGTAAACTCAGCTGGAGAAAACCATTTGCAGTGAACAACAAGGTTTATTGACCATGGCAAGCCCAAGAACATATTCTCAAGAACCACCTCTTGGCATTTTAGCTGTTGTAATGAGCTGCATATGTAAATCTGTAAGCACTTGCTTCTCTCGGCTCCAGGCTGCCTGGTGGGCAGCCCAGACTGGCCTAGGGAATGTAAACACATGCCTCTATGTTCATGTAAGTTTCTCTTTTGTTTTTTGTTTGCTTTTCAAAATTTTAGTAAATTGGAAATTCTACAGTACTTGGGGTGTCTGATTAGATTGCTTAATGAGCACAAGCCCTGACTTTTTTTGGAAGGTGAAAATTATTCATTTTGAAACTACAGCATCTATTCCAGACAGTTTCCTTACTAATTTAAGACAAGATACAAAGCTACAGTGATGAATGGATTGAACAGTTAAAATTTGACATTTCCTTTTATGCTTCTGCCACTTAAAAATAGCTGACTTTTGACAAACTAGTATGTTTTTTATATGAATTAGAAAACCTAGACTTACAGTAAGGTTGCTGCTACCTTTCAGTTTGAGGTCTCTGGAAAATGGCTGGGCTAAAGGTCCCAGCTGTTTTGATGTTCAGCACAACCACAACAATACTAAACTGGAAGGAGCTGTTGACTCCCTCAAAAGCAGAGAGGCCCTGCAGAGAGACCTTGACAAATTAGAGGGCTGGGCAATCAGCAGCCATGTGAAGTTTAACAAGTGCACGTGCCAGATTCTGCACCTGGGATGGGGCAACCCTGGATGTTTGTACAGGGTGGGTAATGGGACACTGAAGAGCAGCCCTGCAGGAAGGGACCTGGAGCTCCTGGTCGACAGCAAGTTGAACATGAGTCAGCAGTGCCCTGGCAACCAGGGGGACTGCCTGTGTCCTGAGGTGCCTCAGGCACAGCATCACCAGCCAGGCAAGGGAGGGGATTGTCCTGCTCTGCTCTGCACTGGAGCAGCCTCACTTTGAATATCATATTTTTGGCACCACAGTGTAAGAAGGATATAAAGCAATTAGAGAACATCCAAAGGAGGGTAACAAAGATGGTGAAGTGCTTTGAGGTATGAGGAGTGGCTGAGGTCACTTGTTTTGTTCAGCCTGGAGGAGACTGAGGGGAGACCTCATTGCAGTCTGCAACTTCCTCGTTAGAGGCAGAGGAAGGTCAAGCACTGATCTCTTCTCTGTGGTGACCAGTGACAGGACCCAAGGGAATGGCATGAAACTGTGTGTCATCAGTAGAGTTTAAAAACTTGATGAACTTTTTTTTTTTAATAATTATATGAGATATTTTAAATCTCTATAAAGGATGCAAACTGGTGATACCAACAGGTGCCAGAGAAGTACTTTGGAACAGCCCTTTCTGAGGCAGTTCAGAAGTACGTCTCTCATAACGATATACCAACCCTGTATTTTTGCCTCTATGGATTTTGTGAGAACAGGACTCTAATCTCTGCACCCTTGGCCTACCTGCACAATTTAGGACAAGATTTTTTTCTGCTCTCATAGATGTCTCCCTGTATTGGTGTAGTGCCCTTTGGTGAGGACATACTCAATGTCCTCCATGTAAGCTGTGAATGGTGGCATCCAGGGATCGAGCCATACTGGCACCCTTCATACATCAATGCCGCGATGGCCGCTGAATTGCATTCTTAGAGCGTAAAAATGTTTCACAGTGAATTACATCAATATTGTACCCACGTAATCCAGCAGGAAGGTAAAGGAGAAGGTTTGTGCTCATGCAGAGACCTGAGACTCTTGCACTGGGTTGTCTCTGGTCTTCTTTAGCAGAGTGTTGTAACTTAGAGCTTTTATCCCGTTTATTTTGAAGATACGAAATTTGTTAAGGAGTGTGCTGAGACATGCTTGCTGAGCAAAAGAATGATTAATCTTCTAGGAGTGTTGCCATACAAAGCATCAAATTACATTTGTGAGAAATCTCTACATCATAGCTGTCCTAGGACTTATATAAGGTTGCTATACAAACAGAACCACCAATATCTCTTTAGAACATCAGATTTGATAGAGATAAAATGTGTTTAGTGATTTTTTTTTTTAAAGGTCAAAAAGTAAAGATCATGTATTTACTTCAATTGAAATTCAGCAGGTCTTAGGTTAAACTGAGGATAAAGAAAATAAATCTCTAGAATGATGTTATACTTGTCAGAATATTGATCAATAATTGTCTCAGCAGGAGCCGATGGTGAGCTGAAAATTTGTTTATGATTTTACATAAATATTTCTGATTGGCATGTCTTGTACATAGCTTTACCCTAGATTTTTGTTCTATGCATTGTCTCCACATTAATGTTCTAGGAATGTTAGATCATCCTTATTTTTGATTAAAAATGTTATAAATTTTTGTATTTTGGTTAATGGTCCTACAGTGTAAGAAAATAAATACTTGCTTGGATATTATTAGCTTTCCAATTTCTTGTAGAAGAATATTTTGCACTGCAATGGTTTTACTGGATACCCGACAAAGTGAGTGAGCCATAAGGAAGTTGGTCTTGGAAAGGGAAGCATTTTCAAAATGATAGGTAGGAAGATATATCTATGGAGTCCTTCTAATGAGAGTACTCATCCTTGAAAAATGTCATACAGATATTTTCTAACCCCTTTCTTCTTGTGTCTACTTTACAGTCTCCCTATGATTGCAGAAGTAATACAAGGTGCTTCCTTCCTCTTAAGGGTGGGTCTTCACAGTCTTTCACTAGTCAGCTAGTATAATCTTCAAGTAAGTATTTCTAGTGCATCATACTGGAGATCTGTGTCGCTTTCTGTGCTCCTTTCTTTATTTGCTGCCATACTCTCCCATGCATGCAAACACCCAAGAGAAATTCCCACCTCAGTGCCTAAGCTGCCTATCAAGATGATGGAGGCAGGCAGGGGCCTCCAGGGGGGGAATTCACTACTCTTTGTTTGCATTTAGAAACTTAGGTGCTTTAAATCATGCTCTGAAAGAGCAAGTATCTCCATGAACTTGGTATAGAATATTGAGTCATAAATTAGGTATCGGGAATACACAGAATACCTGTGCTTTTTCTGCTCCTATGCACTTATGTATACTTTGTGCTGAATATAAATTAAGTTAAAATGTGGAATTTTTTTCTTTTTTTTTCTCTTTACCCCCCTCTATATTTCATATAATCACACAAATGTTTGGGGTTGAAGGGATCTCTGGAGACAATCTCTCTGTCTGTGTAGTCCAATCCTCCTGATAAAGCAGCCTCACCTAGAAGCAGCTGGCACAGGGTCATATTCAGGAGGGGCTTCACAACCTCTCTGGGCTGCCTGTTCCAGTGCTCTGGCACCCTCAGAGTAAAGAGGGTTATCTTCATGTTCAGGTGGAATTTTCTATGTTTCAGTTTATGCCTGTTGCCCCTTGTCCGGTCACTGGGCACCACTGAAGAGTCAAGCCCTATCTTCTTGACATGCACATGGTCTGCCATAACCAGATTTAAGTTACATCATCTCCTTATGGATCTGCAGAATACCTCAAGGAAAAAAGGAACAAAAAAGAGGCTATTTCTTCAGGCTTACTTATGCAGTAAGATAACTGTAATTGTAAACAGGAAAACTGTAAAATAGAGTTAAAGTTCATCCCCTCATAATGGTGACTGAGTCCCTGCTTTCCAAGAGCTGACATGCACTAATCGAATATGTGACTGTGGTTTTTGTTCACACCTTCTTTTTGTCACTGTTCATATCTTTTCACCACTCAAGTCCTGCTTGTTTTACTTCCTTGAAATGTCTTGGGAGGAAGAACTGTTACATGGAGCCACTTCTTAGTTGATATTTTTATATTAGCTTGCCTTCTTCTGCTGCCACGAGCTATAAGCTAAAGTGTATAAACAGCAAGGATTGCCTGCTAAGTAGCTTCTAATAAACATGAAATATTTCTGGATGGAATCACTCTTTCTGGTTCTTTCGTGGGTTACAGAGTCTGCATTAATTTTCTTGGTTGCAGTCAGTCAGTGATCTATTTGGTGACAAGACAATGTGTAGCCAAATACATCTGCCTGTATTTCTCTGGTCTATATTCTTTATTCCCATAGGTAACAGTGGTTAGAAATGTGAGGGAATATCAGTTCTGTTGCACCAAGACAAGAGAAAAAGAGGCAGAACTGTTTCCCCCAAATACTGCACATCTTGAGGAAATGCATCTTTAGTGAAAGAAAATCCACTGATAACTGAATGAAATGACTTTAAACCTTACTGAATTCAAGAAGTGCAGGTAGGAACAAAGAACTGGTCTCTGCTGTAGTAACAGCTACCATGAGATGTGGGGATGTAGGAATGGGGAGAAGAGATAGAGGAAAGAGAAAAGAAAGAAAATATGTCATTGATGGAACTAGTTTTTAATTTGGGGAATTTCTTCTCATAGAGGTTTCTTTCCCCTAGACCAACCTCTTTTTATACTCATCTGAAATCAAAAAGGACAACAGTTTTCCAGGGATTCATGGTTTAGATGAGATAAAGAGGTAGAAATATTTATTCAATGTATGTGTGTATATATATATATATACAGGAGATGTTTATGTGTTAACAGGAAAAAATGTGTATGTCTCAGTGACGTGTCAAGATGTCATGCTTGACATTGAATTCATGTTTTAAGCAGTGATGTGTCAGGTATGGCAGGTGTGCTGCAATGCATACATGATGACAGTGAAAGTATCATAGAATTGGGGACTTTCAAAGAAAAACTCACATACCTTTTCCACTTGAGCTGGAAAATTTGGCTTCTGGGGAAAAGTAGATGAAGCTTAGGAACAAGCAGACTCTTAATATGTTGAATAGAGGCTGCATATAAGCAATGGATTACATATCCATTTTCAGCTCAGTGTTGCAACAAAGAAGACAGAAGCTTAAGAAAATATGCCTGAATGAAGTCACAGCTCTGAATGTGTGTGCTGTGAGTTTTTAAAATAGAATCCTGTTGAATTGAATAGAATCATAATCTCCTACGCTGCATGGGTGGTACTCAAGACTTTAGGGGAATGGATGATAAGTCTGATACTAATGGAAGTCTGTTAGAAAGAGATATGAATTTATCTTGCATGTGTCACAGGTGAATTTGTCTTTAGCAGACCTACAAGTTGAGTAAATGATAAATGTTTCATATTTTTGCCATTGAATTAAATGAGAAAGGTCCTTCATTCAGCCACTTCCTACTGTTATTATCAGTGCTGGATTGCTAATTTGGGAGAAAAAGGATGGAGAGCAGAAGAAAAAAAATTTGCTGGGTAATGAGTGAAGGTGTCAAGACTCGGGGCCATTCTGGGAACACAGAAATATAGAACTGCTCTTCATAAGTGGTATAATCTCCAAGAGCAAACACAGATGGACAGGCTCTTCTGCTGGATCTTGCTGACCAGGGATATCTGGACTTTCTTTAGAGGCATTAGGACTGCAGTCCTGGGAAAGGAGAGGTTTGTTCGTAGAGGGATGGACAAGCTGTTGCATGCCCACAGAGTTAGCTTTATTATGCCAGTCCACCAATATTACTGACTGTCAGAAATGATGCTCCTTTTAGTGGAGAAATACCTTGCATTCCTGTTCATTCCAATCACCTAAGGCTTACTCACCTAACAGAGAAATCAGTTTAGGTGTTTGAGCTGTGGGATTAAAGTAACCCCCCTACTTTTAGCTTATATGCCCTATCAACAAGCACACTCATTTAAACTTCATTTTGTAAAAAAAAACTGGAGAGTATTCTTAGCCCAGTAGTACAAAAGTTATAATAAAATCTATGGGTTATATTGAATATATTAAGAAAGTCTACTTAAATTTGAGCTTCAGCTCAGATTTTACAATAAAGGAATCAACATAAATTGGGCACCCTGTGTAATGTCAGTTAGACACTTTTATTCAAAAATTGTATAAATGTTGATTTTTAAAGCCGACACTAACAAGACGCATGATAGAGGAAAGAATGCATTACAGTTGGACAACTATGGCATTTTTAAGACTACCCACAGTGAGGGGAGCATTTGGCTAAGACAAGGTAATAGTTGGTAGGTTTCTTCTACTTGTGAAACCTGGTCTTTTTTGATTTTCACTCACTTAGCTTACAAAAACATAAAATAATTTTCCTGTTCTGTTTTTCATTTCACTTTTTGTCAAGCGGTACATGCTTTGTAGTTGCTGAATGTATAGTAACTAATGTTATTTTGATTTTGTGAGGGGTTAATTCTGGCTGATACAAGCTTTTAACATTGCCTTTTCCTAACCTGATCTTTGTACTCCTTTAAATATATTTGTGTTTTTTTCCCAGAGTTTATCAATCACCTCTAAAAAAGTCTGATCAGAATTTAAGTATGTACTAAACTCTCTTGAACCTTTACTGGTATCATATTGATGCCGGTACTGATGTATCTGGGCTAGATCATTTTCCCTTAATTCTTTTTCCTGTACTTGTCCTTATTTGTTTTAGCTGCTACTCAGGCCTAAAGATTGGATACTACCTTGCTTTAGCTATTTGGTAAGCTAAGAAATAGTACAGTGAAAGCTGTTAGATCAGTTCTATGGCTTTGCCTTGGGTCCTAAAGCAAGCTGCTTGCTTGGTTTGTCTGCTGTGAACAGGGCATGCAGAACAGGCAGAAGTACTCCTTGGTCATTTTGAGAGTGTGGAAGGTGTCTCATTCCGCTTCCTGGCTGGGTTTAAGTGACCACCCAGTGCACACATTAGATGCCTACATGGGGTTAAGATCCACGCTTGCAACATGCTTGAGGAGCTGAGGTTGCTCTTTTATCCCCAAGATGAGGCTTGGTCCTTTCTGTCACAGTGTGTCTGGAGAAGGAGTAGTGGTAGCTGTAGCGCTGCCCAGTTTTCATCTAGTCAGTGACTTGTTAGTTTGTGCACACAAGAAAAAAGCATCCATTTGTTTGCCCTCTTGAGAAGACGGGGGCTGAAGCCTTCATTTCTCAGGCCTTTTCAGAGTGAGTACCCTTGCCAGCAGCACAGGACCAATGTGAACTTCTATCCAGCTCTTACTCAGCCTGGACCAAGAACAAGACAGAGAAAGAAAGATGCCTGGGCTCCCTTTGTGTAAAATAGAAGAGTTCCTTAAAGAAACCTGGACTCAGGTCTTTGGACCACTTTATTAATTTTCTGTGATAGAGTTATAAGATGAATAGACAGTATTAAAAGCAGATCTCTACTAGGAATTTGTTTAGTGTGTTAATAGAGTCTGGTAGAAATAATCTTAGTCATTCACCCAGAGTCATGACATCAAGAAGTGGGAACTGGATCTGTGTCCTTAACCCTTGATGTTTTCCCTTTCAGGACTGGTCTTACTTAATTTCTTCTTCAGTAAAGTGGTTCAAAGATTAGCTACATTAATCACCTCTGTTACCAAAAAACTAGATTCAGGCTCCAGGACAAAAGCCTCTTTATGAAGCAAAAAGTCTGATTGAAATATTAACTAAAGTCCCTAGAAGATCCCTTATAAAGACTACTGTTACTACAGCACCAAATTGCTTTGTCAGGAAAAGCAAGATTAAGGTAGAAAGATCAAGCTTAACTTTTCTTTCTGTTTTTCTTTCCTGACACTGTAAATTATGGTTGTTTCTATCATCAGTAGTAGTTATCTAAAAAAAGCTTTACAGGGGGAAATACCTGAAGCATGCTTTCTTCTGCTCTGTTACTGTTCATGGTCTGATTTTATTCAGTGAGACATTAAGATAGTTTCACATCAATAACAATAAATAAGTGTACTTGGAGTTCTGTGTGCCTAGGAGAAATACCGACTAAGTTTGCATATGGACAGGGACAGGACAATTGTCATAACATTGCTCCCTTCTGTTCGTGTTCTTTCTGTTCACAGCTTTGAAACCCCTGTGCAGGGCAGTGCTGTGAGTGTGGCTTACCACAGACTGTGTGAGAGTCCTTCAGATGCGGGATGCCACATGGGAGGGGCTGTTGGCAGTACCCACAGCACCTTCACTCCTTGTGGTCTTTTGCCTTTGAGTATCCCTCTGTGGCTGTTCTATTTCTCTGAATAGCGCCTTACTGTGATGTCCAGAACTGATGAAAATACTCTGATGTTTGAATAAAGGTTTTTTTTTTTAGGGCCATCTTTCCTGGGTGTTGTTCTAAATGTGCCTAGACAATGTTTTGCACAGAATGATGTTGACCATTGTCCCATGTTTTACATGATTCTTTGGGTTTCCTTCCAGCCTGAAATATTCTATGATTCTATCCCTGTTGTCCCACAGGCAGAACTGGGCAGTTAATTTCCTAACCCATCCTTCTCTTTAGCTGCCCTTTTCTTTAAATCTGGGAGGGGAAAAAAGAGGACACAGTTTATTTCTTGCCCGTCCATCTGATTACTTTGTTATAAACTTACTGCTGCCTGCCAGACCAGGGAAAAACCCAAAACACCACCAACACCCCAAGAAAAACTCCAAACCCTTACAGTTAAAATGTATCTCTTTATGAGCTACAGTCTTCCTAAGTACAGTTCTGCTACTGTCTGATGGGTCTTGTGCTTTCTGGGTTTTTCAATAGTCAGTGATCTTCATGTTTCCTTGTCTTAACCCAAGCAAATGTGTTTTCAACAGATCAGTTCTGAGTTTGTGAAAGCAAGACTCGAGTTTTTGAAAGCTGCCTCTGTTTTCAGTCACACAAGGCTGCTAAAATTTAAATATAAAATGGACATCCAAATGCCTTTCTGACAGCTTTGAAAGTTTTAGCTTATGGGGTCTCTATTGCAATTGCCAGAGTAACAGTCCATGAAGCCTGACAAGTGATGCAAGGAAATTATTGGTAGCCACCATTACGGTTTTGTTTTCATTGACAAAAACATTAGTGTAGTAGCTTTGCTGTCTTGCCTCAGTTTTTCATCCAGATTGCCAGTAATAAAAAGTATGATTACTTCATTGGAAATGTGCTGCTTGCTATAATTCCTGTAATCATATCTGTTTTATTTTCTTTTTCTTGTCTTAGTTTTATTTCTCTTATTATACCAATAAAGATTAATCAGAAGATGATGGTGGGCATTTGCAAAGCTTAGACTGCACCTTATATTTGGCAAACACCTCAGTCACGGATCTTTTCCAGTTTTGATTTTTTTTTTCTTTTACCTTCCCTTGCTAGCCTATATTAGCATTCAGCAGAAAATACTGTCAAAAAAAGAAGAACTATAGTAGAAAACAGTTTCCCAACTACTTTTTAATTTCTTCCTTTTTTCTTCCATATCATCTCCCAATAAAATATTAAAGCATATATGCCCGACTTCCTTTTCTATATGAAGGCATTAAATATTATCTTAAATGTAATTTGTAGAAACAGATGGGTAATGATCTGCATGATAGATGCTATCTCAGTATCTTTAAAATATATCCTTGTATGAATAAGAGCATTATTCTTGTTGTTATGTACATGTGCATTATTATTATTATACATGTATATTATTCTTATTCATGTACAAGTTATTGTCTCTTTGAGGAACACTGGTAAGTAATAATATGTGCTGGGTTGACCTTGGCTGGATGCCAGTTGCCCACCAAAGTATTTATCTCCCTCCTTCCTTTCCTGGACAGGAGAGAGAAATATAAAAAAAGGCTTGTCAGTTTTGATCAGGACAGGATGAGATCACTCACCAGTTACTGTCATGTGCAAAACAGACTGACTTGGGGAAATTAGTTTAATTTATTAATTTATTAAATATTTAATCAGAGTAGGATAATGAGAAGGAAAAAGCAAATAATAAAAACACTTTTTCCCCACCCCTTCCTTCTTCTAAGACTCACAAATTCTCTGCTTCCTCCCTCCCTGTTGTGGCACAGCGGGACAGGGAAAAGTGGCTGCATTCAGTTCTTCATGGATTGTCTCTGCTGATCCTTCCTATACAGGGAGAGAACTCCTCACACTCCTCCCCTGCTCCATTGTGGGGTCCCTCCCATGGGAGACATTCCTCCACCAACTTCTCCAATGTATTCTTTCCTACAGGTTGCAGTTCTTCACAAGCTGTGCCAATGGGTCCCTTCTATGGGGCACAGTCCTTCAGGACTCCAGGTTCCCCTGCTCCAGTGGGGGTCTCCCATGGGGGCACAAGTCCTTCCAGCAAACCTGCTCTGGCATGGGCTCCTCTCTCCATGGGTCTACAAGTCCTGCCAGGAGCCTGTTCCAATGAGGGTTTCCACAGGGTCACAGCCTCCTTCAGTCACTGCTGGGGTTCTCCAGGGACTGCTTTGCTCCAGGGACTGCACTGCTCTGCTCCCGCATGGACCTCCATGGGCTGCAGGGGCACAGCTGCTTCACCATGGTTTGCACCACAGGCTTCAAGGGGATCTCTGCTCTCGTGCCTGGAGCACTTCCTTCCTCTTCTTCATAGATCTTGGGGTCTGCAGAGTTGTTGGTCTCACATGTTCTCTCTCTCTCTCTCCCCAGTTGAAGTTGCTTGGGTGGTTTTTTTCATTTTCCCCTTTCTTAGGTTCAGTATCTCAGAGGCACCACTGCTGCTGCTGATAGGGCTCAGCCTTGGCCAGAGGCAGGTCTGTCTTGGAGCCAGCTGGTATTGGTCTCTTGGACCTGGGTGAAGCTTCTTGTAGCCCTTCACAAAGGCACCCCTCCAGCTCTGTGCTACCAAACCATTGCCACACAGAGCAAATATATGCAAGGTAATTGCAAGAAGCAAGTAGCAAGAATTTGTGTGTGAAGCAAGATTAATTTAAGAAAATATTGAAACCTAATTTTTGTTATATTCAAAGCATATTTTCCTTCTGTTTTTGTAACACAGGCACAAGAGCAGTTAAGCTGAGTTTCATTTTATGACAAGAGATGTAGACAGTGATTATCGCTGGGTCTAAAGAAAACAAAAATAGTTATGGTGAAAGAAGACACGGAATATCTTCAGTATTTAGATACATCTGTCCTGTTAATTTTTATGGCAGTACTGAAGTTAGACTACAGATGTGTTTTTCTAGTCATCATATAAAATAACAGAGAACATGGATCGCCATCTGACAAAGCTGCCAGAGTGGTTATGACAGTATGCAAGTTGGGTTAAATTATCAATAGTCAAAATCTTTCCAGCAGCCCTAGTTACACAGAGGAATAATGATATTGGCTGGAAGTGGTTAACACTGGAGCTGTTTCCTTAGGTGGCTGTAATTCTGAAAGCTCTTCCAAGAACTGGAACTGGTTGGAGAGCAAAAGGATCCTTTGCCATTCATGTTGCGTTATCATTTGCAGCCTTGTGCATGAAAGATTTATGGCAAGCAATAAAGTATTAAGGAACTGCTTTTATAGATTTGAAAATTTTCTTAAATACTGTAGTTTGCTGCCAGTGATGATGCCTGCTGAGATGGAAGTTCAGATAATAGCGGTCTTGAAAACAGAGTTGAGAAGGTGACTTGGCTTTGAAGTGGTGATCCTTTAACTAAAGGTCAAGGGAACAAGTCACCATGCCTGTTCATTTTAGAAATCTGTTGACGAGGGCCAGCTTGTTATCTCTAAGCTCCATGATAGTGTAAAATAGCCTTGTTTTACTGCCATCTGTGTGGTGCTGTGACTGACTGGTAGAGTTTAACTACTCAGGGCCAATCTAGAAAAGTAAGTTTCTGTTGCTCACAAACACTCTCACTCTTGTTATATATGTATAATCTTACAGTGCATTGCATCTTCAGACTCTTTTACCATGCTAACTCATTACAATATTTAAAGGACTGCCGTCTCTCTGCATTTCACATGAACTGAAAATCTGAAGTTGCAACATTGTCATTGATTGAGCTGTAATAAATAATTGTACTGAAGTATGGCATCAACTGATTTCTACATGCAAAACATTTGTCTGAGAAAGTTTTTGCTTCAATGTTATTTTCAAGATGAAGAAATAAATATTGTTGTAATGATCAAAGTGAGTCACCCATGTCTTCCAGTTTAAACAAATATTTGGAAATGCTCATTAGTGAGCTATATGTGAATTTGGTGTGGTGTATTAATTTTCAAAAAACATACAGGGATGTTTAATCTAGAGCAAGAGCGATCAAACCAGTAGCTATTCTGGTAGTGAAACACAGTCTGGGTTAACACCTTTATTTTGGGCTATTCAGTCTATCTATTTCAAGGAGTCCTTCAGAGGATAGTGCTCAGATTTTTATTGAACATAAAAATTGCAATTGGTAGAATGAATTTTAGTATGTATTTTATTTTTCTTCACCTAATCTGTATGTTTACTTCACCTAAATGTATGCTTAACTTCAAATATTTTCAGTATTTTATTTTTTTCTTTGACCTAGAAATTGTAGCACATACTGTAAAAGTTATAATTGATTAATATTGTATTCTTTTCAATTACAACTATCCTTTAAATATTACTTAGATACTCTTACCAAATTATTATATGCTGTTCTTAAAATATTTACTTTTTCTCAATGGTTGAAGTGATACTCAGGAAAAATTTTCATATAAATTACGTCTCTGACTTTAAAAAAAAGCAGAACACACAGGACAAAAAGAAGAAAAAGGTGATTCCTCAAGTTTGCTCTTCTATTGAAGGTGGCTTTCAAATTTATTATTAAGTGCTCAATTGCAAAAAAATTTAGGGTTTTTTTGGGACTTTATTTTTCCCTAACAAGATTCTTACTTGAAAAGGTAGCCAGAGCTTTTGATACACAAGGATACAAGAATTATAGACTTCTGAAGCAATAATTGAAAATTCTCTCTGATTATCTTGGCTCTCATTTTTTTTAATGCAATTTTTTCCTTTGGTACTACCTTTTGTATGTTTTAAACGTGCTGAGAACTGTGTTATCATATGATTAAAGACAATATCCTAATGCATGTATCATAAACTCAGAAAATTAAATCTGCAGAGGCAGATTTGACGTTTTTCTAAAATTTGCATGTGCATTTTCTTCAAGCTTTCTTATCAAATTTTTATATTTTTTAAATTATTATTAAGAAATACACACTGCACATTATGCACTGACCACTGACATGAAATTCCTCCATTTCAACCCCTGTTAGCTGTTAGTGGAGTGTGCAGTCTGTGACAGCTGCTGTATGCTGTTTGTCCCCCCTCACGTTGGTCATTAGTAGTGTGCGGTGCCTGCAGAGTGCTCTGCGGGTGGGTTTCACAGCTGTGTGCTGAGACATGCAAGATGTGCGGTTCCACTGACTCCAGGTCACGCAGAGATGTCCATCCCAAGCTAAAGGACGCTTCCTGCGAAACATGGAACTTGACTCTGGAGCAGTAAGTCTTCAGCATTACCTCCTCTCAGCAGGCCGTTTGGAATTGTTTTGTCAAAATGTCCTACCTCCAGAAATAGTTGCTGAAAATAGCGAGTTCTTGCCCCTGATGACATGCTATGTTGTTTCTTCTGGCTGTCATGTGATCTGCTATTAGTAACCTTACAACCTTTCTTATGAACTGAGAGGTTGAGTGAAGACTTGGGGTGGGAAAGAAAGCTTCCATTTCCTGGATAGGCTTTCTTATTAATTATTATTTCAATTTCCTGAGTCCTCAGCATCCTCAGGGTCTAGAAGGGTGCTCAGTGTATTGCAAACGTGCTGGAGGACAGCAGGACTTCAACACCAGCACCTCCTGTGACGTCATGAGACTTACAGTATCCAGACCATGAATCCTGCCTCATACTGCACCAAATGTCTCCCTCCTTCATCTCTCTGTGCTGCGCAGGGTGTCGTTTTTCCCTTCCCACTTCTGTACTAGGTTTGTCCACGTCCCATCTGTTGTATCCTTGCAACCCACCTACTCTTAACTCACTTGCTTTCCTAATTTGGCCCCCTTAAAATAAAAAGGCAAAGAGCCCTGCTCCAGTATGTGGTTCAGTATTAGAAGTGATAAACTATGATGTCACTCTCTCCTAGTATCAATTTAGTCTATCTGGACCACATCATCTGAGCCCTTTTTCACACCTCTCTGTATCTGTTCTTCTTTTTCTACTTCTCCCATTCTCTCCCACCATGATCCTTACCATTCTTACAGGCTTTCTTCTTTATTTCAGTCCTGCTTCATTTTTCTTCCTACAACCTTTTTGTTCCCTGTTCCTTGTTCTGCTTTATGGGTGTCAGGCTGCCTCTTCCTTCATTTGGTATCATTTGGCATGACTGAAAGCAAGTTAAAACAACATTTTATAGCATTTACACAGATAAAACCCCAAGTGGATTGAATTCAGGTGGTGCTGTCATCTGTCAGCCTCTTCTGGATATTGCTGTTCTACCTCAGAGACACTTTTGAAGCAGTTCCTGAACTTCGTTGTACATGGGCACATCAGGTGGGGTATGTGTTGTAACAATCATGGCACTGTTTCAAGTGAGGTCTGACATCCTCCCTAGGCTGCCAGCTCATGTATGGAAGAAAGATGTAGCCAGTGGAGCAGAAGCCATGTCAGGAGTCCAGCTTTTCCTCATAAATCAACACCCTTGGAGAGAAAAATGCATAATATCTAACCTCATAATGCTGTCGTAAATGAAGAAGGTTTGACTGGTGAGAGCAATAGTGATTTGGAAGCAAGTGGAGTAATTTCTCATGTGTACTTGTAGTCTCTGGCTTGTGATTTTGTTAAATATATGAGATGTGGTTCTTTGTGAAACAAACATGGACTTAAGCTGTTAAAATTCTAATTGCATAATTAACTTTTGGAGAAAAATGTGATTGTTGGAATGTATTTGCATCTGGCTTTACAAATTATTAGGCAACCTTCCAGTCCCACATTTTGAAATTATTCTGCCACTTTCTAAATAAGAAAAATGTAAATTTTGAAAAAGTGTGTAATTAATTCTGGTAGTTCCTGTGTCAGTTACGCTGACAGAGTGATTAATAAAATCACTATGTGATTTTTCATCGTACTGTCTTGGAAAGCATCTTTTGAAACAGTGCTTCATTCTTACTCGGAAATACCTCTGTGAGCCTTACTGTCCATCTTATCAGAGAACCTCATACTGTTTGCTCTATTCATTCTTGACTGCAGAAACCTCTGGTTGCACTAAAGAAATAGGAATAACACTGGATTTTCTAAAATGCTGGCAGTCGGGCCAACAGGACCTCTTAAAGGATGGGAGTGATTGACATAGCAAGTACTTGTCATGGTCCCTGGAGATTTCCAAGTCAGAGGAGGGAAGTGCTTAAACACTGCTGAGGCCAAGGGAAGCCACAAGGGGTGTGTCCATAGTGGGGGTGATGCCTGTGCTGTGGGGTCCCATCTGACTGGTGCCTCACTGATATGGGTAGAATTGAGGTTGATTCATGAAGAAGCAGTTACTGAGTTGCTGACGCTGCTGTTGCTGAAACAGTCCTGACATTGCCTGGGGCACCCACCAAGTAGCATAGCAGATACACAAAGGTAGTTCAGTCTCACTGTTTAAGTGATTGATCTGAATTCTGGGCAAAGAAGATCCTGAGTCCAGAATTTCATCAACAGGCCCAAGGTCTGTAGTCACAGCCCCTCCACGAGTCTCTCAGGGATTTAAGCAGCTATGGAATTACAGAGCAATGGCCACAGGCAATACCACAGCTGTCACACTGTCTGAATACCATGAATTCATTAATCACTAAGTTTGTTGTAATGTGATTGTCCCTGATCTGGGGATGTGTCGTTGCTAGTGAGATTGTCAGGACTGCACTTTGACTCCCCATGGAAATAGTTTTTATTTACTGTATAATTAATTGGTAAGTTAAATGACTGAATAATATAAGCCCTGACATTAAGTGTGATGCTGGTTTTCTGGCAGCCCTTCAGGGCAGTGCTCTTCCTCTCAGTGTTCCCAGCATAATTAAATATCATTCATCCTTTGAAGGACTTCCCAGGTAGGAAGGAAAGAAAAGAGAACAGTGGGAACAGTGAAGATGCAGGAGAAACAGAGTGGAGCATGGGGGAAAGGGGAAAGTGGGAACAGGATAGGGACAGTATTTGGGGCAGGTGGTTAACACAGGTCTTTCACAAGTAGCTGAGAGCAGCTGAGGATTTCAAGTGATTGAAAAGCACAGGCAAGTTATGGTATCAGCTGATGCATTACAGTATGCTCTGCATATTTAAAAACATCCCTTCATTGTTCTGGTACCCTTTTTTGATAGATATACTTTTAAGCTTAGAAAAATGTTTTAGAAGGATGAATAACCGTATTTTCAGAAGTGGCTGTTGCTTTCAGATAGCTCAGTTTTAAATGTATAACTTGAAATACACCAGGATATAATTTCACTGGGGTTTACAGCCACAGTTTCTGTTTACTGTACTCTGAATTTTGGATACAACAGTTGATTTTAAACCACAGATTTACTTGGTGGGATCCATGTAGTTGTTGTTCTCTTGCAAAAATACTGGCCTAAAATGAGCTTCTAGTCCCCATACGATGGTATTAGGAAAAAAACTACTAGAATCTGAGTGTAATATGTGCATTTTGTTAAATTCTGAAAGAAAGTAAAAGAAATATACTGCAGAAAGAGCATATGATGCTAATTTGCATCACTGAAAGTTTGTTCTAGTGGTATTTACAAGTTCTGATTATGGGATTGTAGTTTATAGAAATTAAAAAGCATTTTTTAGCTTACTTATGAAGTAAGTTAAGAATTACAGCTTTGCAGTTTTCATTGAGAGTCATTGATGATAAAGAGAGTAGAAATTTACACTTCACTGAATGTCTATGAGTAATTCAGGCTTTTTTTCCCTCTTGGCAGGGATAAAAAAGAAGGCAATGGGTGGCACAGGATGTATTGAATTAAGAAGTTAAAAATACAGAAGTGAGTATAAAATGGACCTGAGAGTAACAATCAGAAGGCATTCAAAGAACAAGTCTATTGATGAGTTTATATCTAAAAGGTGTGTATTTGTAGACAGATAGATGAGGGATCAGATCCTGGAGCTCACAGATTTCTACTAGTTGAGTTTCTAGCGCAGGGGGCTTGCAATTCCTTTGGGGGTCTGTTTTTCTGCTATTCTCCAATGCTACTTCTGATCAATTATAGTGAATATTATTAGCAGCATGTAGCAATCCTGACAAGGATCTGGTGATAATTTTATGATAATATGCATTTTCTGTAGCTTTGCTGTTGTCATCTTTCATATGTCTGCTTAAAGCACCTGATTTTTGCTGTGAGCTAAGTGCTCAGAGCTTAATTGTGGCTGACTGCTGTCACTGCTGAGGACGGGAGGGCCACAGAGCAGAGTGTTGCTGCTTTGACCTGAAAACTTGCTGAGCATGATGATCTCCTCAGGGAGCCGCAGCTAAAGGTGTGTGGTGCCCCAAGCCCAGCAGTGCCCCTGCTCTGACGTACACGTCTTCATACCTTGCTGGGTGTGATCCAGAGAAGGAGGCAGAAGGACCCTTTACTGCATCTTGCTTTTCTCACTTTGCTACCTTCTTTTTGCTGCTCTGATGGAAATGCTGTATCATTTATTTACGATGCTGTATGTATTCATTAGATGTGCAGAATAAAGTAGATATACAGTGAGTCTGCAGGGAAAAAAAAATAATCAGGAAATCAATAGCTGGAGAAACACTGCTATTAGGCTGTCAGCTGTTCTCAGCAGAGTATGGCAAAGCAAACTTCAGCCAACTGACCTAGAAAGACGTATGCTTTATCAAGGAGTCAGCCTGCTTCTCAGGCAATAAAGTATCGCAAGTGAACGGTTGGTGGCTGTGTGCTGACCTGTGTGCTTGCCTGCCCTGCTGCTAACAGTTTCTGCTCTTGCCCTGCCTCTGCTAATAAAACACGTAAGCTCTTACAGCTCACATGCACAGGAAAGAAGTTATTTCACTGGAAAAATTTTTATTTAAGTCGGCCTTTTCCATATCTGTCCAGAAAACCATCAAGGCTGCTGCTAGTGTGCCCGCAGATAGGCTGAGGCTGCAGTCTGCTGTGCTGACCGGGGTTATAGCTGTCTGATTCACTGAGGTATCATGACTGTCTTCACCCTTCTGCTACCTTCCTTACATGCCCATAAGCTCTTTGCTTCATTTACTATCATATATTATGTTTTCATTATGCTGAGTCCAGAGATTTGACATGGGTTTTACACACTACAAAAACACTGCTATTACTGTGCTCTTCCTTATATAGGAGTTGATGTAATCATCTCTCTGTTTAAAACTAAATTTTCAAAGCAACGCTATAATATTTAATGCTTTGAAATTAGGCTGCTTTCAAAGCTCCTATGTCATACAATCACTAATCCTGAAGCAATGGGAAGGAAAATATTTCATGTATCTTTAGCAGGATATGAATTCTCCTAGCTCATCACTTCTGTTGGTTTCCAAGCACCCTACCAATTCTTAGATCCTTCAGAAATTCAGACAAGGGGCTGATTCCAGCAGGAGAACACACTTTTCACAGAAGTAAGATTTTACCAGTCAAAATGCTTTGATGATGTAAGAATTGGAGCCTGCTTTGTCCCCAGCCTATTGCCCTGTGCTCTAAGGATCTCAATGGGACGCACAGTCTTCTGAACATGTACTTTTTTTTCCAAAATACATGATTGTTTTCAAAAACACACAAGTGCCCTGCCACACTATTTTCTACTGACCTGCTTTGAGTGGTAGGCATGGTTTATCTTGAACACTCAGAGGCCTGCTGGAAGGACTATAATGCAGTTAATTAACTAAAAGGATTATCATGATGAGTAAAAAACAAGATGTTGAATATTCTTGGTATGTGCATCTCCTAGCTTCATAATGTGTGCAATCTGAGTATTCATTTAATGTGTGGTTTTTTTTTTTTTAATGGGTATTTAATTTTCCCTATTTCTTCACCTGCCTTCAGAAAGCTTATAATTGAGAAATGTAATGAGGCCCGCATGATCATCGGTACTGCTGAAAGTGCATAATTTATAGTGGGAGAAAGGTGTTACTCTAAGTGGAGATCAGCTGCTAGTGGTCAGCAGGATTTTGGAGATACAGCATTAATGGTGTAGAGGGACTCAGAATTCACTTCAATGGTTTTGAGGGGCATGCACAGTAGCACTTGAATAGTAAGAGCACTAACTGGTGAACCATTCTTCCTCTGTAAAGAAAGAGTATAATCAGTAGTGTAGCACACACACAGATGTGTAGGTGCATAGAAACACCTGTCTGTGGGCACATGGATCTGGGAAGTTCCAATGTCAAAGCAAATCAAAAGGGACAGAATCAATTTTGACATGAAACCATTGCACACTTCTTTCTTTGGCGTTACAGAACCTGGATTATTATGTCTGCTCTGACTGGTTAGTGATAACTCCTTGCCAGATTGTATATGTCAGACCTTCAATCCAAGCTCTTTGATCAGTTTATGATGATATTTTCCTCCTCCCCACCCTTGCGCTTCTGGATATCAGCAAGTCGGTAATATTTTTCTTTTAAATTTGACATTTGAGCATTTTCACACTGACAGTTTGTTTTTATGCTGCAAGAATGGATGTTTTTGCCCCCTTTTTGGCTTTTTGGTGTTTTTAATTACTGCCCCTGACTAGCCTAGCCAGCTTGTTTCAAGGAGATTGGTTCTTTATCTGCCAAGAAAGAGGCAATCAAAATTATGCAGAAGTACTTTGCAAAAACTGGATTATCATTACACTGAGCTCTAGCTTTCTGTTTTATAAAAGATTTCCTTCCATAGCCGATTTACTTCCACAGCCTTTTGCTTCCTTCTCTCCCTCCTCCTGCCTTCCCAATCTCATTTGTGGGACAGACAGGCTTGCCAGGGAAAAAAAATAATCCTGTCCTTCATTGCCCTTTTAAATTAATTCTCTGTTGTCTGTGAATGACTGAAGCAAATAGTACTTATATTAAAATCTGTAGCCCTGTGGGTTCTGATGATTTTAGAAATCTGTTCAATGTACAATCCTGGGAAACCATCTTATCATCGTCCTGGGCATCAACCTTTTACAGATTTGTTTACTGTTTTTCATAGAGTGGAAACTTAAACAAGGATCAAATGAAATCCTTAGAAAGTTGGTGATCTCTTCATTAATACACTTACAGCCTTTGGGCTGGCCTACACAGTTACCTGTTCTACTCTTATGTTCACCATTTCAGAGATATTTTGTGAAATTTCTAAACCAGGAAGCTGGTATTGCTGATGTGTTGGGGTTTTTTGGTTTGTTTGTTTATTTGTTTTTCATGGACGCTTTTAGCTCTGTAAAATGTCGCCTGATTCATTAGCTTCTGGTAAATTAACTGCAAATATCTGTGCTTTTCAGTCTGTCCTTTTTTTCAGGTTCCTGTCCTTTTAAATTATTTGGAAACTATCCATTGACATTGTCTGTTCTGGATATTTATTTAAGCACTTATTCAACTAGAATTTCACATTGTCTTACCTGAAGCCAGATAGCATGTTTTGGGGTTGTTTGGGGGTTTTTCTTGTTTGGTTGGTTAGTTTTTGGCTCTTGTGCTCTTACTTGTGTTTGTGATGATACTCCTATCACTGGACTAAAATAAAATCTTTAAGCAGGCTTACAATGGAAGCATTTTTGTTGTCAACTATCCTCATGTACTACAGACAAGGAAGAGATGTGATTTGCTCTTTTTTCTCTTTGCAAAGAGACACTGGGATGAAGGATTACATTCAGGGTAATATCAATTTCCTGGTTGTTTTGTAACAAGATTAAGGGAAGGGGTGGGGAGAGGCCAATCTACCTTCTCCAACTAATGACTATCTCATACCCACCACTACTGGTAAAGAACATAACATGGAGAGCAGCAGTTGAGCAGAACGGCAAACTCTGGTGACTGGTATTTTCAGGAAGTTGTTCAATTTTTGGAGAGCTCCCCCGTGAAGAAGACCAAAGACAAATGATTTTCATTGTAATATGAACCTTATGGTATAGGAAATTGCTCTGCCACTCAGTACAGTATTCACTGATGGAGTATTTCATTTTTATCTTGGTTGTATACCCCGTCTGTGCCATGGCACAAGTTCATGTGTCTCCCATGACTTGTGATTTTCAGGGGCTCAGGAGCTGCTCCGTGATGCTGTCCCGTGGTCCAGGCCCTTATGTGTGACCTGGTCACTTGAAAGCAGAGCTGCACAAAGAAGCTGGCTTACCCCAAGGTGCCATTTGTGCCTCACAAAGAAGCAGAGATGTGGCAGTGGTGATAAGGGTTATCCACATCTTATAAACGATTTCCTTTGGCTCCCTGAGGTGTAAGGTCTGACATTTATCTCCTTTCTTGATAACTATTTTGGTATGAGTCTTGAAGGCAGGTGGCTTGGGGCCCCTTCTTAAAGGTGTGTCATAACTAGCACCATTTGATTCTGTCATTTTCCCCTAGCTGCAACTTTTCTAAAGGCATGACTTTTTGATCAGACCAACCAATTGCCCAAAATAAACCAGATCAACACCTTAGTTATCTGTCCTTAATTAAAATAAAATCCTCAGAACTTGGGTGATTTGAAACATTAAGAACAAAGGAGTCAGAAAAGTTAATTACCAAGAAGGGCATGCTTAAAGTAAGATGGGAAACAGATTGTGTGTGCATGTATGTATTAGTTCTGAGTTTTGATGTTTTGCTTTTTTTTTCTCCCTAATGGGGGTAATAAAGAGACTAAGATGAAGTTTAGTAGCAGATAGGATGAGTGAGGAAAAGAGGTAAGTGTGGATTTTGTCACTGACATTTTAAGATTGAGATCTAGGAACAAGGTAACTGACAAGTTACAAAATGATAGCATCTCAGTATGATGTGGTTGATAACTTAAACATATACATTTATAATTCTGTTACAAAGTTACAATATGAAAATGTGAAATCTGGCACTTTCTCCATGTTAGATTTTCTTCTTGAAGGATTATGCTGTAGAAAGCAACTGTTATGTGTAATTATAACATCAAATTTACTGTGCTAGTTTCCATACTTAAATTATTTGTACATTCCAGAGTAAATGACTGTCACAGAGAATTCTGAATTGAATTCTTGTGTTTTAGGTTGAAACTATTTGTTACGTTTTGTATGACACTTTTGTTATGTTTTGCTTTCAACTTTTGATTGTGGCCATTTGAAATTTATCCACTCTATGATAATACATGAAGATAATCCTCTAAGAAGGATATTCTTAATTAAACTTGGATGGATGGGTGGACGGATGGTGCTTTCTTGCTTCTCAGTGAGATCACCTACCAGATATGTCTAAAATGCAAATGAGTTTTATCTGAAATACAGCTAAACCTAATTTGATGTAGTTACTAGCTACTTCTAACATCTGTGAAAATGATCTCCCTCCAGGCTATTTTAATGTCAGCTTGCTATTTGGGACTAATTGTGAGCATGTGATTATCGTCACATATGTAGAATAAGAAGGCAAGGGTAAGGTATACAAGGCAGATTGACTTGATAGCCTGAAATTACTTACTCTTCAATTTTGCTTTGTCACTTTCTCTATTAATATATTATAGTTTATATAAATAACCTGTCTCTGTGTTTCCTTTGACTTGGTGTTCTGGAGACAAAAAGGGAACATAAAATTTTTGTATGAGAGAAATAATTTTCTTTTCCAGAGGAAAGTAACTTGGCGAAAGTGGATAACATTGAAAAGCCAATTTTCTGAAAAGACCATAGTGTCCTGCAAGTGGCCCACAGATATTCTACTTCCATTTAATATGAAGAGTATAAATGCTTGAAACCAAACTAGAGCAATGTTCTGGTTTTGGATGTGTGCACATTTGTCAAGTTCAGTTCTTCACTAAGCTTTGGATCCAGGGCAAAGAGGTGGAACTGGGCTGTGTTTGCCATCTAAAAGCGTGATTCTTCATTTAATATGTGTGCAAATCTAGACATATGATGTTACTGATGGTAGAAGAGTGCTTACCAAACTCATTGTTTAATAGCATGAATTGCACCTGGGATGGGGCAACCCTGGTTGTATGTATAGACTGAGGAATGAGATGCTGGAAAGGGAAAGGGACCTGGGGGTCCTGGTCGATGGCAAGTTGTACATGAGACAGCAGTGCCATGGCAGTCAGGGGGGCCAACCCTGTCCTGGGGTGCCTCAGGCACAGCATCACCAGCCAGGCAGGGGAGGGGATTGTCCTGCTCTGCTCTGCACGGGAGCAGCCTCACCTTGAATATCATATTTTTGGCACTACAGTATAAGAAGGATATAAAGCTGTTAGAGTGCATCCAAAGGAGGGCAACAAAGGGAAGCCATAGGAGGAGTGGCTGAGGTCATTTGGTGTGTTCAGCCTAGAGAAATGGAGACTGACTTCATTGCAGTCTGCAACTTCATCGTGAGGGGCAGAAGAAGGGCAGGCACTGTTCTCTTCCCTGTGGTGTCCAGTGATAGAACCCAAGGGAATGGGCTGAAATTGTGTCAGGAAAGGTTTAGACTGGGTATTAGAAAAATGTTTTTCTCCCAGAGGGTGGTTGAACACTGGAAGAGGCTCCCCAGGGACGTAGTCACAGTGCCAAGCCTGACAGAGTTCAGGAAAAGTTTGGACAGCGCTCTGAGACACATAGTGTGATTATTTGGGATGCTGCTGTACAGGGCTAAGAGTTGGACTTGATGATCCTTATGGGTCCCTTCCAACTCAAAATATTCCATGATCCTATGATTCTTTGATTCTATGATCAAGAGCAGCACCTTATTGACAGTCAAACCACTTTCTGAAATAACTATAATAAATCAAAGTATAAAACCTCTTCTGTGTGTTACTTCTAGCCTTCCTGTGCTGTAAGTGTTGAATTTTATGTGGTTCTGACTTGAAAAGCAATTCTCTGAAAATTACATAACAAGGTTCCATTTTGTATCATCTTTTTGCCTTTCATAAATGCACGCTTTACAAGTGAAGCAGTATATTTTTTTTTAATGCATCTTTCACTGTCTACCAGCATATCTGGGACTGAGGATTGAGATTCTGACCATGGGTTGTTTATATTACTAAAAGTTTTTCCACGAGAATCATGTGTTCGGGACCTTCATATTTGCATCAGATCAGAGTTAGCAAGCTATTCTGTTGACTCTGGAATTAAAAGCTCCAGTTTGTGCCGTCTCTGTTAGCTCGGGAGGTTTCATGGGACTAAAGTGCAGTTTTCATTTTCATTTCGGTCGACTACATCCTGCACTAGTGTGTGTAAAATATAATACTATGCTGCACCCCTGTTCTGCAGTGGTATTTCTTTAACAGTTCCCAGTGGAAAGCTGTGGCTTGCCTTATGGCCAGTTTGCTGCCAAAAGCTGAGATGGGATGGTTGCAGCTGATTCCTACCTGAAAAAGGCATCAAGCAGCATGAAGCTATTGGTAGAATGATTGTGCTGGAGGAGTTTAGTAAAGAGACTGCAGAAAATGGTAGGATGATGAGAAAGACAGAGTGAAGACAGATGTCTTTTCAGAATTCATGGGGCTGAACTGTGGTGCAGACTGCAGTTTGTTGCTAGAGAGAGCAGTCATGATGCTGACTACTTAAGCAGAATGGACTTGTTGAGTAAGGACAGCTTTCTCACAATCAGCTTTTCAAGGTATTTAAATGCTGACCTAATACTGATTTCAAGAGTTAAATGCTTAAATAACACATATCTGTTATTTAACACACATTGATATCTTTGCTGTCATGTGTGCTACTATTATCTGTGTAGGCATCTAAATGGTAGGAAGAGCTGTGCAAATAGGTACACTGAAAGAGAATATCATCATTCGTTATAAAAATGACCTTTGAAAAATACATGATATATTAAAAAAATTGCTGTCAAGGTAATATGACCTACTACACCCATGCTAGATACCAATTTAAACAGAAATTCTGGTTAAATTGCATTTTAATAGCAGCGTGAATTGTATTCTAACTTCTCCTGTATATTTATCAAGCAGTGGTGTGCAACTGACAGTACTACTCAATGACAGAGAATTTTGTTGTTAAGTGTCAGTGTCCTAGTTAGAATTCTAAGTTTTCCATCAATCTTTGTTTTCAGGTTATTATAGATTATCCATGGTTGTTACAGGGTTCTGTTATTTAATGGTGTGTGGTAGATATGACACAATATCTGATGTGATGGTAGACACATGCATTTGTGTTGTTCATTAAACATCACTACTGCCTGACATTTTAGGTCTCTCAGCATCTGGAGTGCAAATGTTGCTATTCAATGTCTTCAGTTAATGTGAAGCTGTCCTTAGTAGGTGTGCATTTGAATGTCATTACTTTAATTGGTCTGCATAGACTTCTGTCACAATTATTAAGGCTATTGTAATGTTGCAGAGGAGCAGTAGATTGAATGCACTGCTTTTAACCTGTGACCATAAATGTGTTCCCAAGCAATTTCCAGAGATACATTGTGTTGGAAGTTTAGGTAGAAGTATACTTTGATCACCAAAGTACCTGAATTATTGTAATGCCAAATGACCCATAATTTTACTGTTAATTGTTGGGAAGAAAAAAGTGGGGAAATCTTTTTTTTTTTTTTTACTAATATGAAGATTAAGCTGAATTCTCCCCAGTATGTGTGGTAGTTAAAGTTAAAAGGATGGTAGCAAGTTAAAAAGAAGAGAGATGTCCCAGACAACAGTTGTTCTAGAAGCATTTCATGCATGTTTACTTGAGGATATTTTTTTGTGTTCCTATAAAACATGAAATGTTCTCTTCAGCTGGTAAACTGACTTTCATTGTTGTTTTAAGAATATGAAAAATGATAGTTTAATTAGAATAAAAATACAGAGAAAGGAACAGAAATACTACTTTAAATTATTCTTAACTGAATAGTCTGTCAGTTTTACAGAATGCAGTGTACAAGCATGTGTAAGAAGCATTTTGTCTGAAGCAAATTGTTTGCAAATGGTTCTTTAAAGTCACATGAATGATGAACATCAACTCTAAATTGCTTATCTGCCCTGTATGCCTTCAACATGTGAAAAATACATGGTCAGTCCCATTCTTAATGGATGCTGTTCTTTTTTTACTCTGTTTTACCCATGGACCACTGTGTCAAGCTAACACAAATTCAATTTCAGGGTGTGTTCCATCTATGTGATACAGTCTCCTAAATCCTCAAATTTAAATTTCTGCATAGGGCAGGGATTAAGTAGGCTGGTTTTGCAACCAGAGTTTCTGTTTGGCCAAGGTAGAGCAGCTGTAGTTCTGGACATGGAAATGTGCTTCACAGACAGGGAAATGAGTCCAAGACACCAGTCTCCAAGAATACAACCTTTGGGGTTCCATGTTGAAATAGCTAAAAGCATCAATCTATTTAATTCTTTACCAATTATTTACCATTTGATACATCTGAAATATGGAATGTATTTAATTTAAAATCTTAGACTTTAATATCTAACATATTCAGCTGACATCCTATTATGTCATCACTGCATATAAGCACAGAATGTATCAGTGGTCTTTTCAGTCTGTCTCTTCTGTAGTCCTTAGTGGCTGTAAAGGAGTTGTAATCATGTAAAAAATTTGATTAAGGATTTTTTTTGAAAATTGCATGTACTTTTTTTGAGATTGCCCATAATGGCTCCAGTGTGTAAACATGTAATTGTGGAGTTTTCTTAAATGCTTACTATTTACTCAATAGGCCGTGAGGGCTACAGAAGGAGCTCTTTATTGCTTTGCAGATCATTGAACTTATAGACAGCATAATAGCTCCTTTGAAGCCAACATGCGCTCTTTTAATGTGGGTGCTCTGTGGAGTCCACATGCCCACAATCCCATTTTAAAGAAAGAATAGTGAAATGATCTCTTAATATAAAAAGCAGTTGTTTCACACTATGGGAGACTTCAAATGTTGTTTTGGAGTACAGAAACTCTCTACTGATTTAGGCAGATAAGGTTTAGGTTTTTTTAGGTATTTTGTGACTTGTTTTATAGGCTGTATGACCCAGATGGACATTTTTGCAGCTAAATATGAGTAACTGAATATAGAGCTTCATGAAAGAAAATATTTACATGATTTAACATTTGAAACATGAATAAAGCCCTGCAGAGAGACCTTGACAAAGAAGAGAGATGGGCAATCACCAGCCATATGAAGTTTAACAACAGTGAGTGCTGGATTCTGCACTTGGGATGGGGTAACCCTGCTTGTGTGTGTAGAGGGGGGAATGAGAGGCTGGAGAGCAGCCCCACAGAAAGGGACCTGGGGGCCCTGGTCCATGATGAGTTGAACCTGAGTCAGCAGTGCCCTGGCAGCCAGGAGGGCCCAGCGTGTCCTGGGTGCATCAGGCACAGCATCACCAGCTGGGCAAGGGAGGGGATTGTCCTGCTCTGCTCTGCTCTGGGGCTGCCTCACCTCCAGTGCTGGGGGCAGTTTTGGGTGCCACAATATAAAAAGAGATTAGAGAGCATCCAAAGGAAGACCATGAAGCTGGTGAAGGGTCTGGAGGAGAAGCCTTGAGAGGAGTGGCTGAGGACACTTCAGCTTGGAGAAGAGGGGGCTGAGGGGGGATCTCATTATGGTCTTCAACACTGTCGTGAGGTGAAGCAGAGGGGCAGGTACATACTTCTTGTCTTCTGACCAGTGACAGGACTCGAGGAAATGGCATCAACCTGAGTTAGCGGAGGTTTAGGTTGGATATCAAGAAAAGGTTTTCCACCTAGAGGAGGGTTGGGCACTAGAACAGACTCCACAGAGAAGTGCTTATATCACCAAGCCTGATAGAGTTCAAGAAGCATTTGCACAATGCTCTGTGGCACATGGTGTGACTCTTGGGGTGTCCTGTGCAGAGCCAGGAGCTGGACTTGATCCTTGGGGGTCCCTTCAAATTCAGCATATTCTATGATTTTGTGATAAACTTTGGGAATCTGATGCTATTAGGCTTTCAAGTGCTGGAAGGGGAAAGATGCTAAGCTGGGGATCAGAAAGGACAGGAATGGTATTGGGAGGGAGTCTGTTTTGCCTGCAGTTTCTGGTAATAATCAGTAGTGCTTACCTTCTGTTATGTTCCAGTCCTGGACCTGATCACTGAGGTGCCTGACATGCAAACCACTGAGCCATGTTCTTAATAAGCCTCTTTCACCTCTTTCCAGGCCAGAGGGGAACAGGGAGAAGGCAGGACCAATCTTCTGCATTAGTGGGGGAGAGAAATGCTGTGTAGATGTGCAGAAAAAGCAGGGCATTGAGAAGAAGGACCATGTTTGAGGCACTTGCCAAAGTGGAGGGTGAATCTGGCTGGCAGTCAATGTTGGGGAAGAAAAGCATCTGGCAGGTGATGTGGAGACGAAAATGGGAGAAATGAAATGCCTTGTCAGAAGTCATGGTTGTTTCTGTGTTTTGAAAACAGGCAACAAACATAAGTTACTTTAAAGAAGTTATTTCTGCAGTAGAAAGGGGAGAAAATGCACAATATTGTGAAGACCTCAGTAGTGCTCCTGAGCAGTGTGGGAGCAGGAGATCAAAGCTTCCATTTTCATAGTTTCATTTAACTTCTCTTATATTTAATTAGCTACATCCAGATGCACAAGAAATTATGTCTGAAGAGTACAAGTGATAAAAATTCTGAGTCTGACAAGACTAATGAGCTAAAAACCAGAATATATTCTGGTTACTGAGAAGAGGGTATTGTTCTGTTCTTTAATAAGAGCTTATGTCTACCAAGTGCCTGAAAGCAAAATCAAACTCCCATCATCAAACAAATCTTTTTGCAAGGGAAAAGAGATGGGTCATTTCAGTAAGTGTATTGGAAATACCTGAATTTCATGTGCAAGTTAAAAGAAAAGTGTTTCTCACAAATGAAGAATAGATGAGTTTGGAGAGTGACTGTGCCTAAATAAGAAAGCTAGCATTCAAGTTGGAGAATTTAATTAAGAGTTCTTAAACTGCAACAATCGGTTAAAATATTTGAGAGGAGTGTGTTGCAAATGAAGAGTTTGCTGTAATTTCAGTTTGGATGTCAAAGTTAGATACAGCACCATCAACTGGGAATAACAACACTGTGAGACTTTATGTATGTCTTTCATTTTGATTTTACGATGTATTGTAATGATGTTTCGTTAGCTGACTAATTTGTTGATGTTCCACTATATACAAAAGGGCCATTAGACGCACCAACATAAAAATCTTTTCTATCAGTCATTCACACAAGACTTTATTAAAAAGCAGCATTTTAAATATCTGATTGGCTCCTAATCCAGTTTGTAGTTTGTTACTAGTGGCACTAATGGGCACTGACTTGGTGGAGATGAATAATGTTCTGTCTCGTCTCAGCCCTCGAACGGGCTTTTCCAGAACCATCAAATCAGCCACAGACTGCACTGATTCTACCTTTTACTGAAACTGTTGCACTACATCAGGCCCTTGCAGTCTAGAGCTTTACAGAATTACCCTCTTTAAAAATATGTAATGCAATCATCTATTAAAAAAAAAAAAAAAAAAAAAAAAAAAAAAAAAAAAAAAAGAAGACAGTTCCTCCTATATTCAGCTTGGGGGTTTTTCCCCCCAAAATGAACTGAAAGTCACTACAAGTAAAAGAGGTAAAAATAATGACATTTCAGAATTCTAAGTCTGTATATCATAGGGACAGGGTAGACAAATTCATATATTTCAAGATGATACCTACATTCTGAAGAGCAGTGTTACAAAGGTTTTCTGAAGAGAGGATGGAGAAAAAAAAATATCCCTTTCCCTAGGAAGTGACATGTGAAATAGGGCTGCATATTTAAAGATGACCCATCAAAATAAAACTACTTACAGGTGCAATGGAGGATGAAAAAGCAAATTGTTCTTTGGAAGTGTCTGTCCAGTTCAGACTTCTGTCTTATGTTGAGATGAATTGTCCACAGGGTAAACCTATTTGTTTCCACTCACCGTAGGCAGCGTGGAGTTTCTAGTTCAGATGTAACCAAATTATTTATAGAGTTTTGAAGTCAGATGGCACAGATTTCACCATGACTTTGTTAACTATGAAAGCCTTTGTGTATCACTGTCATTCATTGTATATTGAATGTACTGCTCAGAAATCTCCGTAATCTTGTGCACAGCAACTTGCAGAAGTTAATTCTATTGCTGTTTGTAAGGCAAACAAAGTCATTGTGTGTTCAGTATGAAGACTACTGTGTCCATGTAAGCAACATTTCAAATGTCTCTCAGTAGAATACACATCAGTATAAAGTGCATGAAAACCTTTCATCCTAGAAATGTACATTCTGCTAATCTGTTGTTTATGCCAACACTGATTCTTCCCTCAACTGCATCGCTAAAATCATACTCTGTACCCCGTCTCCCAATTCTGTTAAACCCCTATAGTTTTGTAAACACCTGCAATAAAAGAGATGGATTTCCAGTATCACTTAAATCAATGCCTGTTTAGAATGGCTGTTTGAGTATTCTCTATTAAAAAATACAACAAAAAATAACATTTACAGGAAACCCAAAGTCCTCAAGCTGCGCCTAATTTCAAAATACTTTCGTTTGTGTACTCCTGTAGCATATCACCAAAACTATCTCTAAATTCTTCAACTATGAAGTTCTGTAACATTTTACTAAAAGAATGTCTTTTTGCAGAGGGAAAAACTTCTCTTAGACATAATCTTTGCTATGTACAGTTTTAGAAGCAGACAGGTGAAACATTCTTTGCAGTGCACTTCTTAGAATAATGTCACAGGGAAGGTTCAGCGATCAGGGAATGCATGTGGACTGGAAAGTGCCAGGTCGTTGGACAGCACCTGAAGGAGAGCTGGGGCTGGAGGTCTCCTTGATATAGGTGGTCATCCTAGGCCACAGGGGACCACAGAAAAATACTGGAGATACGTAGGTAGAGCTGCACATGTTGGGAGTGAGAGTGATTCAATCAGACAGACTGACGTGGTGGGGAGAAGGACTGCCATTAAGCATGCCAAATGGTCAGAGCTGTGTGAGCTGGAGACATTATTGGCATTCCTGCTTCCTGTTCATCCCTGCCTCCACCCTGTTTCTTTTCATCCATTCCTCCCCTGCTGTAATTGAGTGGAGAATGGATTGGAAGAAGTAGTTGGGGAGGGTCAGAAAGTTCACAGTGAGTTGAGATTCAGCATCACAATGAGTCATTATATTTTATACAAGTGAAGTCTGAAGAATGTTTCTTCTTTTGGCTATGCACAAAGATTTGCTGAGGTGATTCTCTTTCCATTTCTGCCACATGCCCAAACTTGTGGACTTCCTTATACAAAGGATATATTCATTCTTATTTTCCTTTAAGAATTACTGATCACTACTTTATTCTTTCTCTGATTCATTCTTACCTTTCCTATTGATTTTGAAAATGGCAGCATGCTACTGAGCTCCAGCCATACATCAGATTTGTTTCTCCCTGTTCATGAATTACAGTCCTATGACTCACCCAGAGTTGCCAAGAAGATAATTGAATCAAGTCACCATTAGCTTCTGGAGTATAATTCTCATCAGCACATATTGACAGTTTTATGAACTTACTTAAAATGCAAGACAAAGAAATCTGAACCTATTCACAGAATAGTGAGATTAAACCCAGTCCCCAGTAAATAAATTAAAAAAAAAAAAAATCAGCATCTTCAGGTCCTTTGAGAGTCTTCAGGGAAAAGACAAGGAGTATGAATTGGTTAAAAAAGAGAAAGAACTGGGCTTCCAGTCACATTTGGAAGGCATTTTGGAATTGCCATTAATATGTCTCAGGTTCACCTACAAAACTAACAATGTGATGTTTTTACACTGGGGGAAAAAATAGTGATAAAGACACTGTAGAAAGAGTAAATCCCTTCTCTGAATACTAGGCTAGGAATGAAAAAGGAAAAGGTTTGCAAAATGTTACTTTATAAACCAGACTGCCTGAGTGAATGGTTGTGAATTTCCTGCAATGTGTCCAGCAGCACTGACTAGGTAATAAGTTGTGGCTTGGGGTTATCAGCAATGAATCTGTAGAGACCTTTTCTGTCAAAATGGGTTTTTTTCAGAAAAAAAAAAAAACCAGTGCATTGTCAGAATTACATTTTTGGTGAAATTTGTAGAGTGAGCCATATACAAGCACTCACACTGCCTTCCCAAGATATGTCTTCCTGGGATAGCTTGTGCTGAAACACTTCCATAAAACTCAGGTTAGTGTCTCTCTATGCTTAATTTAAAGCTTGGCTCACAAGTGTTGAGAAGGTGTGCAGGTCTCAAGACTATTTTCTGTTCAGTATTTTTGCCTTAGTTTATTTTAAGATTTTGGGTTAGTTCCTGTGCTGAATGTAGGAAGATTCTGAAACCTTGATATTTTTGTGGAGTAAAGCTCTGCTTCTCTCTCATTCTATATTTGCCAGCTGGTGTACAGCAGAGTGATCCCAAAGCAGTACATGCAATTTGCCAGTTGAAAAGACAGATTTCAGCAGTCCTTCCCTTCTTCTGTGCCATGTGGAGTCTAGGGACAGCACAGTGTCTGCCAACACTGTTGTTAATGCTCTTGAAGTGGTATACAATTTGTTAATTGTTTTTTGAGACTGTATGAGACTGAAAGATAGGGTAAATATTACTGAAGTGCAGAAAATTATTAATAAAAAGGGCAAGGGGTGATGACATTATTCAACTTGAGAGGGGAACAGCAACTGGCTTTTGAACAGTGTACCTAGAATGGTTGTAATGTCCTGGCTCAGGGAGGTGACAGTTCCATTCTATACATGGTGTATTGGGTCATGGGAACATTTTGAAAAGGTTGCTTGATTTGTTGGTATGCTTTAACAAGCTCATCAGGAAACTCCAAAGCTTGGAGTGGGGAGGAGTTGCCAAATAGTGAACTTTTGATATAAAAATTTGTACAGTGTGGTTGAGCAGCACACAAAACCCTATCTTCAGATTTTCCACCTGAGAAATTTGTAAATATTTTTGTGTAGCCACGACGTTTTTGTTGAGGCATGTTTTTTAATTCTTTTCTAAAAAGTGATCTGTGAAAACAAGATAGAAAAGTTAAATGTTGTGGCCTTAAGCTTCCACTAGCAATAAGTAGAAATGGAACTATTACAATTAACAAGCTGCATAAATTTACCACTAATCTACATTTTCTTACCAAAATTCCTGTCATTAAACTATATTGAGTTTTGTTCTTACACTGTTGTAAGTAGTACTTGAGTGACTCATAAGCTGTGTAGTGATCCTCTGCAAGATTTGCTTTTGCCTCCAGCAGAGAACAGACCACAAGTTACATGGTAGGTAGGTAGATAGATAGATAGATAGATAGATAGATAGATAGATAGATGACCTAAACAGGAACATGTGGAAATGCCATTTTATAAGTTTTATGCTGGGTTCTTAGTCTCCAGGTTGGCAGAGATGAGATTGTCATATGTGCAAGACATCTGGGGAAGGAACTTGTTGACTTCTGACTGATCATGCCAGAATGTATTTCTTTAAGACTCTATGCAGTTTCATCTCATCTGTTTTCTCTATCTTTGTTATATCTGCAGTAGAATTTATTAAGAAGTCAACAACTTTCCCCCCCCCACCCTTTGAATGTCTGGCACATTCAATCATGAATCTTTATAAAATAATAAAAAAAACATATTATTGCAGTGAAAGATGAAAATTTCTATTCTCATTTTCAAGTTTAAAGTTTACATTCTTTTTGCTTTGTGGATCTCTGATCCTTTCAAATCTTTTAGAATTTGACAATAAAAACATTTACCGGCAAGGAAAGGAAAAAACCCAAGCTCCCAAAACTTCAATAAAACTTTACAGAAAGTTCAATTAACATGACCCAAGCTCTCCTTTAATAGGCTGCAGTTAATCCACTCTATCCAAAAGACATTAGTATGCCCACTGTCTGGAAATACCATCTTCTGTTTTTTGGGAAGGTTGTTGTACCTATCATTAAGCATTTTCTATTGAAAGAAAAGCATCATGTTTTAAAATCTCACAGTCTGAACATGCTGCCAGTAGTCATAGTAGGGTTTCATCCTCTTCCTCAGCTATCCATCTCTGTAATTAGGACTGGGTTTTAAAACTAAATTATTAGGTTTGGCATTTGTGTCAAATCACAAGGGCTATAAGGGGAAATAAATTTATCCTGCCAGGAAATACCATATCAAAAACAGGAGACGGCCATCAAAGTGCTAGTTAGACTGCTCAGATGGGTATTCAAGTGGAATGCTTGAGCCACATAAAATCACATCTGAGGACTTCTGAGCTTGACACTGCTGTGGGAATTATGACACAAACCTCAGCAAGAAGATCAGATGGGCAGTACTACAGCAGCCTCTGGGTCAGAGGCGAAGAGGTCTGTTAAAGAAAGATCTCTCTGGAACAAATAGAGACTTCTGAAAAAACACAGGATTATGTGTCCAAACAGATGATGACTATTACAGAAGACACAGCTGGGACAAAACCTGGTTATTACTGATACTGAATATCCTATAAGAAAATGCTGCTCTGTTAAGAGATAATTAGGAGCAAACGTGTTAAATTGCTGTATTACTCAGGGTTAAAATGATCTAATGAGATATCATATATATTATGCAAGGAGTTTAATAAAAATCTCATAACAATTTGTGTAAATTGGCAAGAGAATATTTCCAAAATGGAAGGAAAGATTATTCTCTAATCATTATTAAAAAAAATAAAATTGAAATAAACACAGGATATGTTCAGGAACCGTGCAGCGTATCTTAATAGAACATAACAAGGAAGTAGTTATATGTCATATACGTAGAACAGTTACACCTAAGAAAACAAAGGAATGCCTTTCTAGCTCACATTTCAGAGATTTTCATCTGTTCTGGGTAAAACCTGACTAGTATTTGTGCATTGCTGTAAGCATAAGAAGGACTAATGTCTTTAAACTGAAAGAGAGTGTATTTAGATTGGATGTTAGGAAGAAATTCTTGACTGTGAGGGGGTAGAGATGCTGGAAAAAAGTTGCTCACAGAAGCTGTGGATGCCCGTTCTGGAAGCATTCAAGGCCAGGCTGGACAAGACTCTGAGCATCCTGGATGAGTAGAAGGTCTTCCTACCCATGGCAGGGGGGTTAAAAATTAAACTATCTTTAAAGTCCCTTTTAAACCAAACCTTTCCATGTTTCTATGATTCTATGACTAAGGGTCATTTCTGGGGAATTCTAAAACCAGAATGAGATATTAATTTAAAAACAGGCCACAAAGGCATTTGCACTAGGAAAATAAGATGGTGGAAATTCTTGCCTTAGGAAGATGACAAATAGAGTGAATTTGACATATAGAGTGGGCTGCTTCTGATTCCCAAAAATAGTGGTCCTTCTCTTAAGAGGTTGTACCCTGAATTTGCAGAGTGATTTTATACCACCAATGGATTAAAAAAGGGTCAAATCCATGAACCCTACAGAGAACACTAAAATGACAATGTTAATCATTGAGACTGCATTTCCTTTTCTCTTGGCATATTTCAAATAATTGCTTGGAATTTATTTTTTAAGAGCTCAATAATTAAATATAACCCACCTACACCTTAATGACATAAAAATATGACAAAAACATAACATGATAGAAATTCATTATGTTAATGTCTCTCATAATGTCATCTAAACACAACAGCAAAGTGACAGATACATTTAGGGTGTGTTAAGCATTGAATGGTTCAATGGATATTGCATGCCTATGCTAAAAAATGTATATTCTTCATTCTTTGTGGTGTACATATTTTAGTACATGCTGTTGAAAAATTTGTAAAAGTTCCAAAACACTTTTTTCATGTTGAAAACTTTACTTGTGGGCTTTTCACTGGGAATTTTGTTACATTAAAAAAAAAAAGGAAAAAAAAAAAAAGAAAGAAAAAAAAAGAATGTCCAGTTGGTATTTCAGCAGGAGCTGATGAAACAGGCATAAAGTATCAAGCACAAAACCAAAGGGTTAAAGGGCATCCGTGTAGTCAATCACTCGTCCTCCTATCTTCTTGTCAGGAAAAAAATGGTACAGAAATGCTTATTATTTTTTCCAGTTTTGAAGTAATTTGTTTTGTTCAATTATTCTGTCCATTACACTAACATAACTCAGTTATGTTTCTTGGTTAATTACTGCTTCAGAATGGGCAAGTGGTTAGCATAAAATATATGCTTGATCCAGAGAGGTGATTCAGCAATAAATGTAATTTTTTTCCAGCAACAGAACAATAGGTATCTTTCAAAAGCTACTGTGATAAATACTTTCTATGGCCTTTCCAGAAATTCCCCTTCTTTCAAGTTTTGGAAATCTTTTTCAGCACTGATTTAAACACAACTTTAACTACCAAGCAGAACTGGTTCAACTGAAAGCTCCCAGAGCTGTCTGTGAGTCTGTATTTTCTCTACAAAATACTGTGCTTGAAATCCCTACAGATTCTTTAACTTTTATCCCACTGAAGCGAAAAAGAATGATATATTCTGGTTTTCAAGAAAAATCGGCAGAGTATCTCTGCATCTCCATACAGACACCTGAGATCATCTCATGGTTTTCTAATACTTACAGCAGGATAGAACTAATTTTTTGGTCAGCATTACACTGGAAGTCGATAAATGCAGATGTGGAAACAGAAGTCACTCCACAGCAGCACACTGTGTAATATATGTAACACAGCTGCATTTTGCCATGCCCATTTTGACTGTTTTCATAGCTCTGACTATGTCTTCTTTTTCTTCCCCCCAGTAACTTTCCTTATGTTCATGCACAGAAATCAATCTCTACTCTTAATGTTCTCTCCACATCTACATTCAACTGTTAGTGCATATATGAATTTGAGAGTTTGACTTTCGTAAAATTCTGCTAGTAATGTGCATTAGCAATCCATTAGCCTTAATCATTTGTTTAGCCCAATAGGGGTTTCCATTAGCACCCTTATGGAAACTAAAATGGAAAAATGATTTGCTCTTGAAAGACAGAAAAGAAGGTTTCAGAGAGGTGAGTTCTTTCATGATCTGTACATCTTTCTGATCAGCCAGCTGGAAAATCATGGTCATTGAAAAAGTTCAGATCGCAGAGTACCCGTGCTATTTTCCCACAGGACTCTGTAGGTGTTTCATTCTTTGATTCCAGGATGATTTTTCATAGATACTCATGACATGAGGACATTATTGGTAACACGTCAGCCACTAGTTTAATTCTCTATATTCTTTCCTAGTCAATCACCAAGTTATGATGGTTGAAGGTGAATCAAATATTTCCTTTAAGACAATAATTTACCAGTCTTTCAAAGGGCTTGGATATTTTTGCCTTTTCATTCTCAGAGAGTGCTTTTTCTTTTTATTTCATAAGTATTTTAAGTTTCTTCTCTGTATTCTTACTACTGTTATCTTTTTCTGTGCAGGTTATAACTCTCCATGATATTGCAGACTATTTGTAAGGAGAAAGATTGCCGGGCTGTAACATGATGTAGTCAAGGATCTACTTGTGCTTTCCCCTCCTTTAAGTCATTGTAAATTTTTCTCTCATTTGGCTTTCATTAATGTTCATACCATCTCTCCTGTGGGCTAGAACTAAGAGTCAAGAAAATTGCCCTCTGTCTGACTGTACCAAGGGCCTTGTGGCTGACCATATCATCTAATGCCCTGTGTGGCTGTTTGTGAATCTCTGAGAGAAAGAAATCATTTTTACCCAAATTTAGTTAATTTTGAGATGCATAAATTAAAGTGCAGATAAAACCTTGATGTCTTAACTTGTGGTTTTTCAGACACTTGGTTGAATATATTATTCTCTGTGTAAGAAGGAATGTGTCATGTAAGATGACATTTTATAGAATCCTAATTTAATACATAATATTAAAAAAAATCAGGAAATGTAGGCAACTTACTACATGATTTTATTTATCTCACTACTCTTAATTTTTAGTTATTCCTCTTCAGTGAGGATGGATTAGGGAAGTTATGTAATCAGAGAGCAGTTCTGGTATGGCTTCAAAGAATAATACCAAACATAAGCACCATACAATAGAAATGTCTGGAAAGGGATTGCTACTTTGCTGAAAGAAATAGTAGATGCTTCTTGGTCATTAGGCTTTAGTTCCAAGGGAGAGGAGAACTATGTAGGTAGAAATGGTAGCAACTTTGTCATCTGTCTGTGGATTGCTCTGGGTGTGTTTTTTTGTGTTGTGGATTTGGATGTCTTTCTCTCCTTGGGGTTTGTGAAATTAATAGTGTAATTTAACTTACATCCTTGCCTTTCAGTCTATGGGGAAGGTGGAACTCACTGGAAATATTACATAGACAATACTGAAATAAAGCAGCTGACACCGGCAGAAACAAAAGCAATCTTTTTTTTTTTTCTCCCCAGGTGAAATTACTGGTACTGAAATAACATTTCAACAATAAAACATAAAAGTGATACACAGTGGGAGATCATTAAAAAGTATCCTGTCAGTTGAATCAGATCATGTATTGTAATGCAGATTATATTGATTTGCTGCAAGTTTCACATTAAAACTAGAGTTTCCCTCAATTGAGCACAAGGACTAAAACTCTTTGAATTGCAGTGGCAACCAGCAGGGTAGTTGGTACAACGTCTCTCTTACCAAAACTTGAGATCATAAGGATGTTAGCAGGAGGTTTTCAGACTTCTTTCTGAAAGCTCGATAAATTATTAACCAACTATCTATTCCTACTATTTGCACTACTGTTGCTGGATAGTTTTCTTAAAAAGAACATTGAGATGCTGTGCCTTTATTTTTGTTGTAGAGTATAATATTATTCATGTTGTTCTTTTCAAAGATTAAGAGGTATTATTTCAGGTAGAGGCAAGATACCCTTTCCCAAGATCTAAATTCAAATCTTCCATGTTCCCTGCAAACAGGGAACCGTAGTTCCCTGCGACTACCGAGGCTGTAAGAACATTCCTTGTTGCATTTAGAAAATGTCCTAACTTTATAAGCTTTACCTTTGGTAGATAGTGAATCCCACAGCCTTGAAGGATGTAAGCAAGAATAGGAAAACCATAACAAAAAAAGCATGGTAGGACTGTAGATGAGGCTGCTGGAAATATTCTCTCAAATCATCTGCTGTGACATTTGAAAGTACCAAATGTGACAATGAACTTATCAAAGTTAATCTGATTGGTCTGAGTCATGCAAAATTGAGCTTTCCTCCCCTTTAGGTGCTGTGATGCCTTATTTATGAACACAAGCCCATGGCAGTACAGCCCATGCCTTTTTTCATGATGAGTCAGAAAACGTTTTGGGAACATGTGCAGTAGTTAATGTCCTGCTTTGTGGAGGTGAGGGACAAATAACTAAATAAATCTACTTCTGCAAAAGGCCAGTAGCAAGAAGTCATCATGATTCACTTACATTAAGATTTCTTTAGGTTGCTGTACTAGTATAAAGGAACCTGATGGTCGCAGAAACAATCTCTGTGTGCAAGAAGTAGCCTTCAGCCAGAGCAGGGAGTGTAGTACTGTGTGAGTCTGCTTACAGCCCCTACATCACAGACTGAGCTTAGGGAAGCAGAGACGATTAAAGAGAGAATGAATCAAGGGCTGTACTAAGCACCACTTTGGCAGCCTTTGGCAAGGAGAGGTCAGTTGTTGAGGACCACAGGCAGCAGAGCTTCAGGCAGAGCAGCCTGAACACCCACTGACTTTTGCTGCTGAGGACACAGTCTCAGCCTGTGTGAGAGTGCTGGAGTACAAAGTATTGGTGTGCTCATCTTGTCTCGTCAGCTCTTCCTCTGTTACAAAAATCACACATCTGAGAGCTGGGACCAAGAAATGGAATAAGACCAGAATTGCTCAGTAGCTGGTGGTGATACCTTTGAGGATCAACCACCACCACTAAAAACTACTGTGCATTTTTTCAGTTTTCAAAGAAACTGCATTTAGTTTCTCCTTTGCCTTGATGTATCATTTCAGATCTGTCAGATTCTGTTTCACATTAGACCTGGCTTTGATAATATTATTTCACCATTACTTTCCCCAACTTTCCAACTAAATAAAAGGGATATGTTGTGATTTCATATTTTATCTTGATTCCGTACTCTAGGGCAGGCTTGCTGTACATTCATGTGTTCTTGCTGTTACTGAGTTTAACGCTAATAGAAGAACAGCTTTTCAGGCTGCTTGTCCCTGTCGCAGAAAAGATGCAACACGAACAACTGCTTTCCTTCCCTAGCATTACTTTGTCAGCATCCTTACCTTCCATCTCAAGCAGCCCTATTTAATCAGGATGAATAGTTCTGTCTCAAAGATTTGTTTCATCTTGGGCAATTTTGCTGTGCCTGTTGTGATGGTACAAAGTTGTAGAGGTGGATTTTTCTTGTGGTATTTTCTTAATTGGGTTTTGGGCTCAGTTTTGCTATCTTTTGTCAAATAAACTTATGTATAGGGAACATGGTGCAGGCAGTTCAAATCATCCCACAGCCCTAAGTACCAATTTCTGTCAGTTCTTGTAAGAATTCTACCTTTGGTGATTTTGGAAGGATTTCTTATACTAAAAATGTAGCTGAGCTCTACCCCCATATTTTGCCAAACCTTCAGCTGAATGTGTGTATTGCTTTATACTTTCATGGTGATTTTGCATAGATTTGTGGATTTTTGAAGAGAGGGAGAGGAGATGTGTGACCAGGTGCAAGTCTGAGAGCCTTTCAGCATTGTTAAATTACTGATATTTCAGTACAGGTTACTGAACACCGACTGAAAGACAGTTCAAAAGCCTTACAGGAAATGCAAAATCTAAATTGCAGAACTTAAGGTAATAGGTTTGTTCTTTAGTGGTGTAGGTTTTTGTGACTATAATGACATCCATGAGGCTACATATTTTATAAATCTTTTTATCTGAATAGCTTTTCCTTTTAGCTTATGCAGTTTACTACAAACACAAAGAAGAGGGAATTATTACCATTTAAAACCAAAATTTTTGATTTTGGCTTGTCTTCTCATATGCAATATTCTGTGTTCCTGTTTGTTTCACATTGATTTTATTTTCTCTGACATTCAAAACTGCTAAATAAATGTTGTAGCTCTTGCATGTTTTTAGTATGTTGGTGTCTTTTCCAAATGTTAGATTTTCAGCACATTGTGTGATCATGACAAACATAATCATTGCCTTTTTCAGTGTTAAGATCCCGGATTTGAATTAATTGCTGTTATATAATTTTTTACTGTCTTTTAGAAGGCTTAGTAATACGTTTGTATCATGTTGTAGCACTTCTGGAGTAGAGCTAATTTAATGGCAAATTCATGGAAGAGAGATAACCAGCAAGAGATCTACCTGGTGGGAGGAACCACTGACGGTATCAGTCTGAGTTACAGCTTAAGGCAGACACTTCAATGTGGAGTTCATACACAACAGACTTAGACATGCCAGTAGAAAAAATGACATTAGGGGTTTTTGTTCAGTAATTCTTTGATGTTTATAAAGGGCAACTTGATCTGTACAGTTATAAATTAATTTTTTAATCAATGTAATTTTTGTTTCAAGCTCTCACCCCTGGTAGTGCTGAAGAGAATATTTTAAATTCAGGTTTTCCTAGAACATATTTTTATCAGCTGGGGTCACATTTTCTTCTTTTTCAGACATGTAAATGAAGATTCTTTTCACCCACCAAGTGCTAGAAGCTAATCATCTCACCCCACGTGTCTCACTCATTTCTTTCACCCAATGGAGAGAAGCAGCTACATCAACCAATGGCAAACATCTCACATCCTCATGATGAAATGAAACACATTTCTTATGTGCCTATTTCTTTCATTGATTGTAGAAGATTAACTAGACTAGAGCTCAGCTGGTCTTAGCTAACCTATCACTTTAATTTAGGCGGAGTCATTGTATTCTTGATTCTTACTTCCAAGTCCTTAATTTGTCACTGAAGCTTTTCAGAAGAGTTGGATCACATTGCAGGAATGCTTTTTAAAAAAATAATAAATACCTTTTGACCAGGAATTGGAAAACATTCCCTTAGCTGGGGGTTAGGCAGGCCCACCATTTGACCTCTTCCTTAAAAATGCATGATTAGGTTCTGGAAGAGTGTTTGACCAACAGTGTTCTTGAAATTGCAAGAACTTCACCGTATTGCTGTAAGATCATGTTACTGAAGTGAGAGGAATGAAAGGAAGGGTTAAAGGAAAAACCTAAAAACTTAATGTGAGTTAGCTGTTGGGACACCAGAGATTTGGAAGAGATGGAGGTATCCTGTGTAGACTGGAAACACACCCAATAAGGAAGAAGGACAAGAACCATCAAGCATTATATATCTCGCTTCTTAATGACCCTTTAATAAAAGATTCTGGAAGAAATTTTGTAGTTCTTTTATTCTTTCAGGAAGTTAACTGTCAAAGCACGTGAGGAGAGGGAGCTTTGTCAAAAGATTTGGCACTCAGCAGTAGTTTTACTCATGTGATAGTCTCCAAAATATTTCTAATTAATAAAGTGAAGTATGCAACTTATCAGCTAAGGGTGAAGGCACTAAAGCTGCTTTCTAAAGATTAAGCCTATATTGAAAAAAGAAATAATGCAGCTTGTTGTAGACTTGTACATATTTTTGAAAAGGTAGAGGTATGGTAAGTGTGAAAGTCACAGTACCTTTCCTAAATTATTCTGACAGTTAAAAATGATGGACCCTAAGAAATCCAGTCTTGCTTATTTGTTCACTAGCTAAGCTTAGGATGTTCTCTTACTCGGGAGTCATAAAAAAATCTGCACATTGATAAATGGGTAGTGCATTTTCACAGTTGCTTTCTATAAATAAACAACCAAAGTGGCATTAAAATATGGCAAAAGCAGCACCAAAGTTTTACAGTGACTTTTTTTTTCTCATTCCATAGCTCTTTTCTTGCAGTAATTGTATATCATGTTGCTTACTTATATGGAGAGTGAAATCTTTGTTTCATTTATGTCTTGAGAAGACATCATTGTATTTGGTATTCCACCTGTACTGGAAGTTTGCCTTGCTAGCATTAACCCAAAGAAGTTTTCCTACTTCTGTCACATTGGAATTACTTTTTTAGCTTTTTTCATGCAAAATATACTTTTAATATTGCCAGAAAGATCAACTGCAAAAATGTCCTCACCTTTATTTCCAAAAATAAAGTTTCTTTACACAAGAAAGAAAATAAAAAAAACCCAAACCCCAAAACAAAATACACGCAAAGAACAAACCTAAAACATCAACTGAGTAAAAACATAGAAAGCCATTGATTTTTAAAAGATTTTCATTTTGTAACTTCTGGATTGCTTGTCAAGAGACTGGCGTGTTCTACTGGGGATTTCAGTAGGCAACCACAACCAAAAATTTAATTGACAGCCAAGGAATCAATCTTGTCAACTTCATTTGTGTTTAAGAGGAGTTGATACAGAAGATCTCTGTGCAAGCTTAAGGAATTCTCCAGCTTCCTTGTTTGTTATCTACCGTGTAAATACTTTGTAGTTCATCTACCTTGTCTTGCCAGTGTTGTAATGTTGGTGGCAGTAGCAAGGTCAGCCAGAATTGAAAATACAACAGAAAAATGTGGGAACAAAAGCCTGAGAATTCCTGCCTAGCAAAGTAGTCCAGCATAAGCATATTGGCAAGCTCGGCATGACGTGAGTTGGGATGAAGCTTTGTGCAAGGCTGAAGTATATCTTGCTTGGTGAGTGGCAGTAGTGCTTTATCCTCTCACTTACTGAAAGAGTTTTGAAGTGCAACCCTAATCATAAAAGCAATGTTAATGTTTTGTGACAAATCTGGAGTTGATTAAATGTTTATTTACTTTACAGGACACACAAAGAGGCTGTTTAAGTGGCTATTATTTATCCCAAAGGTCTCAAAGGTACAGCAATCACAGGAAAGCAAAAAACAGGAAAATGCTACATGGAAAAGGCAGAGGCAGTATCAGCCTTCCTCCAGTATTTCCTTCCTTACAGTTCTCTGTTTCTTTCTCTTTTTAACATTTTCAGCTTTCCAGTTATAGCTCTATACTCATACCTAGTAATTTCTAGCAATATTTCCTCATTCTTTTGCTTTTAATATGCTGTTTTTCAGTACAGACAGTACAGATTGCTTAGTTTTGGGAAGGAACTTCAAGCATGACAACTGGCAGAATATAAACTCTATCTTTGAACTGCCTGCTTTATGAAGTGCATCACCTATAAAAGAGCTAAAGAATATATGAGAGGGTACTGATTATTATTATTATTTATTCACTTGGTTTATTATTTCATAGGCCCTCTTCTGTGCCATTCAGAAAGCAGCTGTCAGACTAAATAAAAATACATGATAAGAAAGCCCTCATCTTTATAATTGATATTAATCTAGTTGCATCCAGCCATAAAATGCTCACCATTGATGATATGGCAAATAATGTGGCTGCATTTAGTTAGCAATTCAATGTGCCTTTCAGAAAACAGTCTCCAAACCTTCCTGAAAATAACTCTCTTTTACCAAAATGGGTTTTTTTGAGACATATGAAACCACTAGCTTTTAGAGTCTCTTCATATCTGTATTCTGACAATTTTTATGCTCTTTCTGAAGTTAATGCAGAAGCCTTGGTGGGTGAGGCAGTGGATGTTGTTTTCAAAGGGAAATAAATAACAGTGCATATAGATAAATATCTAGCATTTAGAAACTCTTCTGAAAATATTACTGAGGGGAGTGTTTATACCCTTTGTTTTTTATCTTTTGCCAGTCTGACAAATGCATTGTCCTGAGGAGTGGTCTGTAGAACTAAGTAACTTCTTTCACATTATCTTAAAGACAGTGTTGCCATGATTTAGAGGTAGCCTTCTGTTGGTTTGGTTGTTTTCTTTTTTTTTTTTTTTTTAGTATTTTGTGATAAAAAGGAACATTTTATTTCAATTATTCACTAAATTTTAAGCCACAAGTGGTAATCAGGCCATTAGTGTACCACATGACATACCTAAGTGATTCTAGAGCATCCTTTGGTAAAGTCTTCTTCTCTGCTTGTGGCTAAACATATCACATTGACTATACAGGTTGTTCTTCTGGCACTAGATCCATTACAGGCAGGATTTGAGTATCCTCAGCCACTGTGCAACCCTACAGACGTTGTTTGATCTAGAGGACCACAGATTATTTGCTGCATGTTTTGCTATATTTAGGGAAAAAAAAAAAACAAACACCAAAACAAAAACCCCCACTTGCTAAAATATAGCAACAAAACAAAGATTAAAAGCTACAGCTGAGAAGAGCACTGAGGTGCGTGGAGTGTGACCACCTCTGGTTAGCTTCCTTCTGTTTCCCCACCAGCCCACCTCCTACCTTTCTGTGGTGCAAACAGCCTTGTCATTGCTGTTAACATGATAAAGAACCATTTTATAATTTCCAAGCTGGTGCACCTGGATTTAGATTGTTGGATGACTATCATTACCCTTGCTTCTTTTTTTTTCTTCACCTGCGTCACTTTGACTGGTGGGAATCATAGTGAAACATGAAGACAAAACTGCCATTCCCCTGTTGTGGTAGCAGATGGACCCCTCCCAAACTCTTACTGAAGGGTCAAAGGAAATTGTTCCCTTTGGAATTTTCATTTTACTGTAATTTATGTACTACTGGCAAATGAGATCATTCCACAAAATGACTCAAGACACCCATTTCTTCTCAGCACATGTAAAGATAATGCCTGGTTTTACAGCTGGTTCCCTGTCTCCCATCAGTTTCTAACAGACCAACACCAGGCTGCAGGTGGGTAAGAGCTTGATACATTTTAAGCTGGTAGAGGAGCTTGGCTTCTGGTTATCTCATCTCTTTTGTGCATGTCTGAGGTACCTGCCTTGTCCAGTATCCTTCAGGGGCAGTCTGGCCCTTGAAGTAACCCCACTGCTGATATTTTGTTGCCTCAGTGTTTGGTGTCCTTGAAAGTCTGCTTATTTACTGATTCTGCCTTGGCTGAAGACCGTTTCTTCCCTGCTCTCATAAGGAGGAAATACTGTTTGATTATTGCTTAATCTCAGTTAATTTGCATGGTGTTTTTTGACTCTCTACTACAACAAGATTTGAACTGGGAAGCTCTTTTTTCATCAATAAGCTTTTGCAGCAGAGTGAATATACTTCATCTTCCAAGCACCCTGTACGATTTCTTGAGCTACTGGTTTCTGGTATCTTTAAAATCATGTAATGTTCTTCTGTTGAATCAACTAAACATGGTTAATCTATGTATTTCTCCTTAATTGTCATTAATTCCTTGTGGTTGTAAGAGAAGATAAGACTTCCCTTGATTTGCTTAATTTATCTTTATAGGGAAGTGAATGACCTTTATTAATGTGGTACTATTGCACATCTTTCCTTTTCAAGAACTTTCTTTGAAAGTAAAGTTACAGGTGTAATATATTACTGTAACTAGGCATAATGAAATATATATTTCTAAGAAAAAATTATTTTTAGTTGTTGCCTAATGATCCCTAACTTTAGTTTAACTACTCTCTATGGAATAACATGAGAGTATTTTTACCTGAAGGCTATTTCTGTTAGGTATATGAAAATAATGTGTAATTTATATTAGCTAGCATCTGTGTTTAATAACTATTTTTGCCTATAGGACTTTCAGCACTTTTGCATACTTCTTAAATGTATTGATTCATTTGAAATCCTCCGGAAGTCAGAGATAATTAAAAATATTTGAAAGTGTTTGTTTACTGCAATGATCTTCTGCACTGTAGCATGAATACAGTGCTTATGCTAGAAAAAAATCTGATTATGAATCTAATGAGGATTATGTTGCTAAGTGCTTCTAAAAGGCAAGTAATGGGTAGTCACAATATGACTTCTTAACACCAATGAGTGAGTGTAACCAACAGCTTCATTTATCTGAGTTTTCAACTGTTGAAAGCAATGAGATGCTTTCCATGCTTTGTGTAATATAGTGTCCTTGGGTGGAAAAAACAAAATATGGAAATAGTATATTTTAAATCTAAAAGCATGAGTTTTCACTAGGTAAGTGAAACTTCAACACAAAATCGACCATAGTGACTTCATATAGAGTGCATTTAAGGGCTCAAACGTGGGAAACCTTACTGCTTTTATTTTTTTTCTTTGAAATGTAAATAAAAGTCATTCACTAATTCATTTGGGTGTTGTTTTTTGTTTAGTTTTATTTTGGGTTTCTTGAGTGTGTTGGGGGAGGCTGGATGGGGAGAGTTGGGTTTTTTTCCACTGCAGGACTAGGTAATAGATGGAAAAGAGTATTATTTATTTTGTAAAGCAGAGATCCCTCCCTGTCCTGCATGGCCCTTAGTGTCCTTTCAGTGACCTATATGGTGTTACCTTTATGGACTAAGAATGTGATGAAAGAAGATACAATGTAAGATTTATATAAGAATGGTTCCTTTTCTGCTGATTTCCCAAGTTTGTGCAGACAAAAAAAAAATCACTTTCTGAGGACAAGTGAAAAGACTAGAATGTTGATTTTACTGGAGTAACTGCTCTAGTTGAAGACTAATGTACTTGATTTTTTTTTTTTGGGGGGGTGTATTCTAGTAGTGTGTATTTATTTTAGATTTATTTGACACTTTAAAGAGCACTCATCCAGGCTGGAAATGCCTTTGACATTTATCAAAAATACAACTGTATTCTAAGCAATTGTTGATTTTTTCCATAATTATAGAGGCTAGGACTCAGCAATGCTTATAAATAACTAAAACCACACACTTAAATGCTCTGATGGATAGGACAGCTCGGCTATGTCATGGCAGTGAGGAAGAATGAAATGTAAAGGTCATAGTCTCTTCTCTGTTTGAGTCAGTCTGCCTGGGCAAAGACATCAGAAGTGGGATGCATTTTGCTATGTGGATGCAGAGCCAGCAGAGCCAGATATTACTTAGCTCTCTCTCAGAACTCCACCTGAGAAATGTGAAGAGACACATGGCGGACACACATCAGCCTGCAACACATCCTGGGACACTATGGTACCTGGTGAAAATGAGAGAACAGAAAGATGAAGTGAAGACCTAATGTGATCTGTGAGAGCTAAGGGGCTGATCCTGATGAGGGAGTGGCAAAGACTATCCTTGTGCTTACCTCAAGCATTGCTCAAACAAATGCAGTGTTAGAGTATTCAAAGGTAAGAAAATGTGTATCACTTAAAGATGTTTTTTTCCTGTTTGATTCATTAGGAAGAGACTGTGCACTCCAGTTAAATTGATGGGTTCTTGAGACCCGTTTACTGCATCAACAGCCTTTGTTCCAGTAGTCTTACTGAGATGAATGGCCCAATAAAAAAAGGGGAGGAAGAAAATTCCCAGTATTAGTCTCTGTAGATCTTGCATTTTCTTAGTGACCTACATATTTTTTTTCCATTACTTTTTGCTTTTATTATATATATAAACATGGGAATTAGAGCCGCTTTCTAAATAAGAAACAAAAGATTAAATGTACTGTTACAAGTGTCATGTTGCAGCTGTATGAGGGATTAAAGTGAAGTATAGGATAACCTTAAATACAATTTTTAAGGAGAAAACCATAGGTAGCACTGTTTTAAGCTGCAGCTTAAAACAGTGACCTGAAGTGCATAAAACTAGCAGCTCTGTATTCACTTCAAGCTTTAGATTATGAAAAGCACATGTCTGAATTGTCAGTAACAATCACCAAATAAAGCTTGTTATCTGAAAAGCGAGGAATCCACAGGTTGATCTCACACTCCTAAGGTAATGGAGCCTTCCAGCTCCTTTATGCTGTCCAAACAGGTGTTGGAACCCAGCTCTGACCACTTTTAGTCTAGGGGAGGTCAGGGCTGGAGCAGATGGCTTCTGCTGAATAACTGAGCTGAACATAGGATGTGTCACAGTGACCCCAGAACTGCAGTTAAATATGTATCCATGTGGGAGGCTGACGTTTGGTTTGGTGTCTCTAACCAGTCTCTATAGAAAAATAAATAGCTTTGCAATTAAAGAAGGAGAAAGACTATAGAGAGACTATATTATGCTCTCATTTTGCTGAGAAATTTTTAGGTCACAGGATCCTACAGTAGAGCTGTAGTCCTCCTTGACAGGGGAGAACACTTTTCATATTTGTATCTTTTCTTGAAGACAAGTTTTTAAAACAAAGCTATAAAGGCTTTCAATAACAGATTCAGCTGTAGCCCTTTCAAGGAGTAGGAAATAGTGCTGGCTATCCTCAGTTTATAACATCTTGCAAAAGAAAGAATAACCAAAAGCAAGAGGTACCCATCAGGGATCCTTCATATTATTTTCTGTGGAAATTCTGTGACTGAAGATTGCATCGGAATTGATCAGTTACTCTTGTATAATTCTGCCTACCCTACATGTGTGCAGAAACACAAAAGAGTTTTGAAGGCATGGTACCTAGAAGATCATTAAAGTGGAAGTAATACCTCTAAAATGATAGTGCAAGTAGTTTGTGTGGATATGTCACATTGCCAGGAATGTTTCTTAGGAATTAACATAGTATATGCCACTATGGGCTGAGGCAGACAATAAGGATATAGAGTCATGGTGGGAAGAAAAGATCTAAGTATTAATAAAACAAGAAACTGAAGGAACTATATTGCCTTTACTGTCCTATTAGAACAGAGATTTTTATAAGGGACAGCCACAGATAATATTGAGATTTGGTCATCATCTACTCATCCAACAATATAATGTGCAAAAGGATTTGAGAAATGGGACTGGGAGCCCTTCAAAGCTTCTATAGCTAGAGAAAGATCTGAGTGAAAAATAATTATTTGACCTTCTAAAAAAACAGAAGTGCATTAAAAATAATAATGTCCCAAATTGAGATAAATAAACTTTTAAATGTATAGAATGAAATAATTCTGTAATATTGTTTCAGTTTTGTGTATTATTTCATTGCTATAGATAAATTGCCCCACCCACCACATGGTGTTTTAAATCAAAAAGGGAACATTCCAGTCTAAGAAATTAGAAGCAAGATTCTAGGTTACTTTCTGGAGTTTTGAATGTCAAAAACTGTCTTCAAAAAAGTGCTTTTATTTTAAAGAAAATGTTTTATAAAGATATTATGTAGCACTGTAGCTGGATTTGCAAACTTTAGTGTTTTGGAATGAAGCTTTTCTACCTTCATTTTAGAGGACATGTTAGAGTGACTTTATCAGAAAACTCTGCCTCAGGTATTCATATAGTACTTTCATTTGTCTGAAAGCTTAAGGGAACAGGTAACAACTCAAGCAAAGAATCTGAGATGCAGAAAAGTAAATACCGTATACCAAGAAACAAATTCTGAAAATGAATTACAGAGATAAGAATTCTTGTACTAGAAATTTTATGTCTCCAGGCTTTTTCAGTTCAATAAATATAGACAGATATAGCTTCAATAGTATTGCTATTAATAAATGGAGACAACTGTATTCAAGTACACTAAAAGCCTGAAAGTCATTCCCCTTCTTTAAAAAGATATTGACAAGAAAGAAGAAAAGACTGTAGTTTTTGAAGTACCTTGGAACATTGAGGATATTCCAGGCACTGCACTTCCATTGTTCATTTAATGAAACAAACTATTGCCTACACATCCATTAGAACATAAAATAGAAATAATATCTTAATTGTTATGCAGGGTAGGGACTAAATAGCATCGTAGAAGCTGAACAGAATGAGAGGTTGACTTAGAAGTTTCATGCTCATGTCAATGCTTATTGCCACATGGGGTATATTTACGCAAAACAATTTCTTAGCAGTGTTTCTGCTTGCATTATTTTTACTCTTTTTCTTCATCTGTTTGGTTTGGGTCTTTTTCTGCCAGTGGTGTAAGTACTCTTGTAAGGCTGCATAACTTTCCTGCTGACATCTGCTGTTGGAAGTTCGTATGAGTAGGAATTATGCATGTTTTCAAGGAGTCTCATTGTATAGTGTTTAGATGTAGAAGATGTATGCTAATCCCTCCCTGAAATCATAGCTCTTTAAGTCCTTAAAATAATCTGTATAACAGACAGCTACAAATCCTCCAGAGAGGTACTTAGGTGAAAAAAGGAGAGCAGAATTGTGCCATCCCCTTACATAGAATTGACAGTGGCTACTACCCAATTTTTCAAAAGGAGTGTGTTTGTGAAAGTTGCAAAATGGGAAAGTAACTGAGCCCAAGCAGAAGAAGAAGTTTATAATGCACAGTCAGAAGTGATACAGAAATTTCCTGTATTTTCTGACAACTTAGTCTCAGTTGATTATTTCATGGAGATCTGGCCACGTCTGTTCTTTCAAATCAACAGCTGAAAATCACTAAAGGTGAAAAGCTCTTGAAACAGAGAAAATTCAAGAATTATTGGTCAAGATGTATTAAAATAAAGGGTTTGACAGCAGATACCTCTTATCCTTCTCAGCCTCCTGTGATTGTTGAGTGAATTCTGTTCTGCTGTGATTCCAGCAACTTTCATCAGCTCTCTGAGGTGCAAAGAATTCTGCATTGCCTCTTCTGAACCTCTATGAAAGAATTTTTTTTATCAGAAGCTCTGAGGTCTGTCTTTGAGCCTCTTCCCTGCTTGTTTCAGGAGCCTGTTAATCACTGTTTCTGCTGGAGGCCCTTAGCTTACTGTGTATTCTGCCTGCTCTGTCCTGCATTCAAACACATCCACTTTGGGACAAGCATCCACTCCCATCGGAGAGGCTCCACACCCATTCTCAGCAGAGGATATGCAGTGTACGTGCTGCAACTGGCAAATGCATAAACTGGGATGGGTGCCTTTAATCAGCCTCTCATTGGCCACCTCTGCAATGGGTTAACATGACAACACTGCAGGCAGCTGCACTGTGCATTTGGGAAGCCAGGTGCTACCAGCAGTCAGAGTGGTTGTGAGGGGAACTCTTAAGTGGAATTACAGCCTCCTGTTCAGCCCAGCATTTAGGAAGAGGTGGAAAGACAGAGATAGAAATAACAAAAAATTAAGGAGACAGATCTCACCTTATGAAGGTCTGTTTTCCTTTCTAATATATGAATATAATATCAATTGTTTGTTTTAAAGGGGTTTGGCAGTCATCCCTGTGGATTTATTGAATACAGGAGGCCAAGCCTCCCATTACAGGAAATGGTGGATGATTAATGACTGCTTCTGGGTAAAATCAGCAGCCCTCTGATGACAACAGAAAGTACCAGAATGATGTGCAGAGTCTGTCACTCGGTGATATGCTTTTATTAAATAAACAGAATAGTTCACCTCTCTTTTGAAACATAGCATCTGATAAAATGACTGAAAAGCAGCTCAATGTTTCTAAGCTTGATTGCTTATTAACATTGATAGAAACTTGGGATGAAAAGAAAGAATAAAACACTGAAAAAGAGTAAACTATTATAGAATAAGGCAAAGTGTGATGAAAAAGAGATTTGGGGTGAACAAATTCACAGTTGACCAAAGCATAGCTGCCATCTGTCCTTCAAATAAAGGAGAATGCAGTTGCTCCATGATGTTACATTAGACTAATGTACCAAGAACTACAAGACTAAATGATGACATCTGAGTCATTTGGCATATATAAAATAGACTTCGAAATAAGTCACTGTCTTGGGGCACATATATCTTTGAAAACAAATGGTTCTGGCTCCGCATTTATTCTTAATTAGTTCCTTGTGCCCACCTCTGATCTGTAGTTGCTGTAGCTGTCATGCTATATGTCATAAAAAGGCACGAGTGTGTGTGCCCCACACATGCTGTGTAGATAAAGCAGAGGCACATGATTCACTAAACAGCAAAGGGACTTAGTGACTTAGTAAGAATCAATATGAAAGTGAATGGGTCAGTTCTAGCCATTTGACAGTTCTGACTTTGTAAGTAGGTCACAGCGTTGGAATATTTTCGTATTACAATGAACTTAATTACATGCAAGAGCAAGATTGTAAGGAAGGGATTTTAACTGTAGCTTCTGGGTCTGCATTGAGTTCTCTGAGCAGAGGAAAACAGATGATTGATTCCCTTTCTTACTTTCTTTTGTAAATGAGCCAAAATCTTTTTATCCAAAGCTGTTTTATTTGGATGTATAGGCTGCAGATAGCATTTTATAATGCTTGATCTTAATGGTTAAGTGGAGGGTGTATCATTGAGTGTATCATTGTATACATTGCATGTATAGTTGGTCTTGCTTTCTGAAAAGCAAATGGAAGTAGTTTGAGTGAAAGAAGGTGTCACAGAGAGAACCTGACCTGGACTTCACTCAAAACCACAAACCTTGTGGAGAAGATGATATCTGTGCTTTGAAATATCTTGCTTTAAAATGCAAAGCTTTCTCCCACATTGATGTCAGCAATGAAGAGCTTAATTCACAGAGGGTTCTGCTTTTAATTGTAGAGCACTGCATCAAATTCCAGAAGATAAATGAACATGGAACAAATTTGTACTGGCTCTGTCAATAACTAATCTGACATCAGCATTTTAGCTCTTGGACAAAGGCAGCTTTGAGATCTGGAGAAGATTACAAAAGGGCCTTTTCTTTGTTTTTAATTTAAATGTTAAGTTTCTATCAGTTCAAGCACTGCTATTAATTAAAAGAAAAAAAAAAAGAAGAAGAAGAAAGAAAAGAAGCTGATGTTTGCTTCTTTTCCATAATGTGCACACATGCTGTTTTACTGAGACCTTTACAAGCTGCTGCTGGCTAGCCATACACTCCCCAGGCTGTTTTATTGTTGTTCACCATTTCTACAGAAAACAAAATACAGCAACTTATGCCATGACATTTTGTGACATTTCCAGATATGAACATCTGGGAAGTTTAGTGTGACAGTGACAGCAAAGCTGACAATGATTTTCCAGTGCCACATACAGCCTGGGCATCTGCAGTCATTGCCTTTTCATTTTATTTTCCTCTCCCTCCCTCCCTCCCTCTCTCCTTCTCCCACCTAAATGCTTAATGCAGCCTTTCTCTTTTTTGGCCTTGAAGACAGAATAATATCCTACATCTATTTCAAAGCTGTACATAGAACATTGTACATCAAGTGCATCACAAATTGGTTCAGAGCAAAAGGGAAGAGCATTCCAGCTAGCAAGAGGAAGCGCAGCTGCACAAGTTGCTCTAATTGCAGACATTGGGTGGATTTGATCATCAGATGTCTATTCTGCATAAAATCGAAGTTAAACAGCTAAACATTAATTACTTCTATTATTGAATTTATATATTGAGATGAAAGGGGGAAAAAACCTAACAACCTACACATCTTGGGTAGTAAGCCAAAGCAAAAAAGAAAGATAAAATACAACTGAATAATTGTTGCATTTGAAATGTAAAATATCTCATATGTGTGACAGAAGGTGCACTGGAGGAAGGTAACATTTTATAAATGGCCCAAACTACAGCACTAATATGGTTAGTTAATAAAATAATATAAAACAAATAAAGGTACATTGAAACTGTCTAAAGGAATTGCTGTGGCCTAATGGTGTGAGGCACAAACACTTAGTCAACATGTTCTTATGTCAACTCCATTTTCAACTTATACTATTTATTTTCTTTTTTCTGGTCTCTTAGAAATCTACAGAAATTGTGTTTTCTGAGGGACACTTTCTCTGTTGCTTTGAGAGACAATACTGAGTGGCATTAATAAGAACAAAAATTGCATAATCTATCTAGTGTATCGAAGCATTTTCAACCACAAGACCCTGTTAAAGGCTGAAAAAATTGTAACAAGGCTTTAAAATTATATAGTGTCTTGTAAAGATAATTTCAAATACTAATAACTCAAATAACTTTCTATTGTAAAAAAATACTGAAATAGAAGATTCAGTATCTACCTAGAGTTTCATGCAATACAAAGCTGTACTTCAGTACAGAGTGACAGCAAAATAATTACTGACAGTGGAGTCACTGTTCCTGGAAATGTTTAAGAAAAGACTGGATGTGGCACTTAGTGCCATGGTCCAGTGGTGTTGGATCATAGGTTGGATCTGATGATCTCAAAGGTTTTTTTCAGCCTAGTTGATTCTGTGATTCTGAGATTTTTGTTTGGGTTTACTGCAGTCAAACACTGTTCTATGTTTGTCTGTGTTTAGACACAACAACCTTGCATTTTTTCTGTAATTAGCAGCCTTGAAATATTCATAGTGTTGCTTTAACAAAAAGGGCTAAGATGAAGAAAAGGTAAGGTACTAAAAGGAAAAATAATGTTTTTCAGTGAGCATTTTGTCCATATCCTCTAGGAGAATTTATATTCGCTCTTTTTCAGAATTGCTGTATTGAAAGAATAGAAATGCTGTTTTGAGTCCAGTCCGCATCTCTGTCCCAGACTGGACAGTACTCTTACAAATAGTATCAGCTTTCTTGGATGGAAAATTATCTTCCTACTCTTTAATTATCAGATATCCCCTGAAACACAAGATTTTATCTTCTTTGAAAAATACTCTTCTTGTCAAAATCTTCCTAACAAACTAATTTATTAGAGTATTTCCTGAAGGCAAATGCTGAAGGAGTGTGGTAGCAGAGTGCAAAGGCTATAACTTGTCAATTGAAAAACAGAGAATTGACATATTGGGCCTACAGAGTAATTCTTTGCTCAGACCAGAGAAACTGGTGCTCCTGGAGGATGCTTCCATGCTGCTTTCTGTGAATGTTTGCTGGCCAGGAGACAGCAATAGATATCATCTATCCAATAGATAGATGATTTTCTACTTTCCCCTATAAATATATATAATGAGCCAGAGAGACTGTCTGGGTTTTATAGACTGCCATTAGCAGTTGTCATTTCAGCTTGAGACAATTCTGATTGAAATAAAGTAATTTCCTGAATATATTAAAATAAAGGAGATTGTTATAATCTTAACAGGAAAATAGTGTGATGAATCAGATCCACAAAAGATTTCTTTTTCTCCTCTTCCCCTATTCCATCTTCCCACTCTTGCCCCAGCTTTCTCTTCATTGTAAACTCAGACATCTTCCATTTAGTTTTCAGGACCTTTGTTTTATTTTGCTTTGCCCCTTTTTATCCTCTGAAAACCTAAACAAATTGATAGAGCAAAGCACAAATACAGTGCCAACATCTTACAGAGAGCTTTCCTTAGAAGACAGCAGGCAGTAGACTTGTATTTTCTGCTTCACAGTATGGGGATGCCACAAATATGACCAGCTGTTCAATGGAGAGTTTTGGCTCAGTGAAACCATTTTGTAAACTGATGCTCTGGCCCCAAGCTTTCCTTCTCCTAAGCTCCCTTATGCAGCGCACTGGAGACCTCAGTTGGCCAAGGGATGCAGTGTCCCACTTCCCCCTCACCCCACCCCAGGCATCTTTTCTACAGTTTGAGCCACCTGTGAAGAAGAAATATTCCTTCTATTGCTTTTGGCCCCTGTGTATCAGTATCAGCAAACACAAGGTTCCTTGTGTCCTCTTCCTTGCTTGTGTTTGTTTCACGGTGTTGCATCATCCAAAACACATACTCTGCATTTTTGGTTGGGTTAAGTGACTCCCTGTTCACGCTGACCTTTGCTTCCTCCTCTTGAGGCAGTAATAGCAAATTCAGTCCTGTTCACAGCAGCTCTTTTTCCTCCATTCCTAAGCATTTCTCTCAAAATTTTCACCTTTGTGAACTGGCAACTGCTTTGTAACTTCTGTAAAAATCTGTTCCTATATTTTTGCTTTGTTTTGTTTTGTTTTGTTTTAGGTAACTCAGAATTAGTTCTCAAATAATTTCCCAGGTTTTTGTGTGAATGTTGCTACAAAAACTCATGTCCTCCATGTGACTTCTGTGCTGTAGTCTGACTGCAGACTACTTTGTGAATGCACATTGATGGAAGTTTAAAAAATCCTAATGATTTATTTGTGCACTGAATATTGCCATACTTGTTTGGGTGTTATTGGTACCCATGGGTGACCAGGCAGTAGTGCCACTGGCACTGTTTAAAATCACTTTATTTGCTGTGTAAGAAGCTGCCATCCAAGGAAGAACCAGGGCTGAGGATATGCCAGTATTAATTCTGAAAGTAGGAAATCTTGTGAAGTAGGAAATACCTCAGACACTCTGGTGATAGAATCCCAGCTAATCTGTCTCAAATGGACCACGGAAATTTTCGGGAGTAACCAAAATATAAAGGTTAGAGGATATTTTAGCATCTGATGGAGTCTGAAACAGAGAAGGTTCACTTGCCACCTTTTTGCTACCCCTTCAGGATGCTGGGCACAGTATTTTACATGACTTCAACTCTTTAGCTGGTTTCTGTGCCACACATTTGAGAGAGACTCCCATAGACTTTTTGATTTACATTGGTTCTCCCTCCCTGCCCCAAATAATAGAACCCACACAGAATGGTACTAGAAGTAGGAATTGCATCATGTTGCTTATAAACCTACCAAGATTGTGAAGGATATATTACAATAGTTTGGTTAAACAGCGTGAATGTGAGTTTTGCAAACAATTTAACAAAATATGTGATAAGCACAAGGGAATATTACAAAAATCAGGGAAAGTTAAGAAAAATCTTCTGTGGTTTTTCAGGCCATAGGAGAAGTGACAACATGTTCATTTGTGTTTGTGGGCTTCATCTGTCAGTACAGCTATTAGGGGTTTGAGCTGCCTTACCAAGCCCCTGCTTGGGACTGTTACACTGATTTTCCCTCTGACATGATGGTAGCTTTCACCCTGAAGCTTGGTATTATTTTATGCCATGTGTTAATTTCCTGCATGAATGCCTTATTTACCTTCATTTAGAGTATTCTGCAGGTGGAAACAGAACAGTACTTACTGGCAATATTTTTGGTGGCAAAACACTGAAGGACAGCTCAGGGTCTTGCATAGCTCCAGGGTATCACCACTGTGAAAGCAATTTGGAGGTGTGATTTGTCATTAAGGAGGACTGGTTTCTTAAATACTGGTGCTTCATAGGACTAACCACAAATACAAAGTTCTGCAGTCTCTTCAAAGAAAACAGATCTAATAATTTCTGGGCTCCATTCAAAAGCCACTCAAGTCAATGGGAGTCTTTCCTGGAATTTCAGCCAGTGTTTGATCTGGCTCTCAGGAACATTTCTTTTTGTTTGAAAGTGGTAAGAAGAAGTGAACTCTTGGGGATAAAGTTACAGATTTATTTAGTAAATGAGTAGGGTTCTTTTACTAAATTGTTATTAGGTATCACTAGCTGTTACAGCTGTTTTTTTCTTTCTTTTAAGAGACAATAGTTACTGCACATTGCTCTGTTTTATGAGCCTGATATGTGTATCCATACAATTTATATTAGTTTTCCTTTAAATTGGGTGCACTGACCAGCAGTTTTAGTTTTAGTGGGTATTCAACAAGGGCAGATCGATATGCAGATTCACTAAGGGAACTTTACCCAGTGCAACAACCTTTGCAGAAGATCCATTCAGTACTGTACCATACCAAGGCATCATTCCTTTGCAGAGTTTCTCGGTGTTTTCCTTTCTTACTTGGGTAGGTTTTGAGTTTCAAAGTTGTCTTCTGGGCACTTGCACCGTATATGTGATTTTTCAATTGTCTTGGAGGTTTTCTGTTTGCTTTGCTCTGCAGTCATTGGGTCCTCTATTAGTGAGCTTCCAAATAATGGAGCCAGTGTTTCTGGAGTCATAGGATCCACATTTCTTCAGTTGCATTTAATAAGGAAATACATGGCAACATTTGCTAGGCTGTTTAGGCAATGTACATTAAATTTTTTTGGTTTTCCAATTTCTCCTTCACTATTCTCTTCAAGGGCTAATAAAACTGCTTTTCTGTGTTTAAAACTCTATTCAGCAGTGGAAAGGGTTTAATGTTTATGTCCATGTGATTTTATGTGCTTGTGGTATTGGCTGGTTATTAGAAATAAATATTCACATGTATATGAATGTGTGTATACCATAATTGTGGGAGACTAGAAAAAGGATGTAGCTAGATGTAAAGTATTTGTTCTTAAGCTTTTATGTTATGTGCTTCGCTTCTCCTAGAAGCACAGAAACATGGTTTATGTTTGCATTGCGGGTGAATACGGGGGCTGCTTAAATTGCAGCCACAAAAACCTCTTATTACCTTTTGCATTTCCAGAGCAAAAGTGCAAGAAAATTAAAAGCAGAAGAAAACACTTTTGAAATTAAGCTTATAGAATAATAGTACAGTAATACATTTGAGCAGCCTAGAACTTGCTGCCATAAGATACCATTATGAGTCAGAAGTTTAGCACAATTTCTGGGAACACTCAGGCTTTGAGGAACTTCACTTCTAAATTCAGATATAAAAAGCAACTTCACCTATTGAAAGATATATAATTGCCAATTTCATGGTTTCTTGCCCTTTTCTCTGATTGCTGGTCACTGTCAGAACAAGGGTATTGGACTAGACGAATGGGTCTGAATCACTATCACAATGGCTGTTACTGTGAGGAAATTATGATTTCTGCTGGTATCTTACCAATAAGAGCACTTCTAACATGTATGCACTAGACTGAGAAAAATTCTGTGAAAACTGACAAACATTGTGTTGATTTTAGAATGCACAACTTTAAGATACAAACTGATCGGCCTGTTTTTTGTTGCAGAAAAATTAAATAATGCTTTGTATTTTTTTAAAAGAAACATGATTCAGAGTTCTGCTTAAGCTAATGGAAGTTCAGGCTTAGTAAATCATGTTGAATACGGGATGAGTGGAGCATTTCTGATGGGCCTCTTATGACCTTTCCAGGAAAACAAACCTGAAATTTCTCCCAAATTATTTGTAGTTTTTTATCACAATGATTTTAGGTCTATAACTTGGGCTTCTAGGCCATATGGTAATACAAATAATAAACTGTGATAGTACAGGTAAATATTATATTTTTTCCTGTTGTTTACTCTTTTCCACATAGCTTCAGTAGTAGCAGTAGAACTAACAGTCCTTCTAAAGTAGTGACTAGTGCACCAGAGTGGATATGCTTAATGGGAAACTTTCCTGCAGCAGGTTACACACAGGACTTTGGCTGCTTTTTCTTTTGTATTTTCTTCTTCTTCTGTAAAAATGTTCTCCACTAGGTGTCCCAAGTACAAGGAATCTAAGATAAATGTCTTCTAGTTTTAAACTTTGACTGTTTTCCCCAAGTCAAGCATTCCTCATGCTGCTACATTTGCTTACTTTTTAAGGATTTATTGTATTCCTGACTAAGTACTTCTAGAAAATGGATAGCAAAAGCTAAAACAGACACAACATACTTTAAGTAGTCATCCTCTTGGCTTCTGCCTCGTATTCATTTAAAATTGATCTCAAGGATATCACCAAGGCATCTATAAACACCTAGCTGCAGAAAGAATTTTTTTTGGTCTGTCTTTAAGACTTAAGGTGAAAAAAACATTCAGACCTTATTTAGAATACAGTCTGATCCCTCTGGTACATTTGAATCCAAGTTAATTCTTGAAGTTTCCAGAAACTTGTCAGAAAGAGAACAAATTTTTCAAAATTTTGCATAAGAATATGCATCAAACCTGTAGATTGTTGAACATGCTGCATACTTCTTTGCTGTGGAGAAAAGAGCTTTCATTAATGAGGACTCTTTGGAACCTGTGAAAATATTTGGCAAGGACCTTGAATTGTCATTGCAGATTCAAAGGCAGGAAACAGCAAAATATACATCTACTGTGTGCCATTTTTAGGGACAGAACAGACTGATGCAAACTCCTGCTGAGAGGGAGCCAAGATGATTGGATCTGCTTGTTCATAAAATTTATTCATTGGCAAGCTTGCAGTTTAGAATGTCAAATTATTAGGTCCTTCTGGCATGGTATGATTTTCTTAATTATAATAAGTTTACAGATTTTGTTGATGAGGTCACCACAGGAGCATAGAAAAGAATTTAAATCCCTAATTGCTGAGGGACAGTTAGCAGCAAGAGCACCTTTACAAACAGCTCTAGATGCTGCAGCCACCCTGTTACAGTCAATGGAGATCTGTGTGGTAATGAGCTGCTGTCTTCTTGGCTCTGGAGTTCTGAGATCCCAGAAGCAGTGTAGTCATCAGAGGAGGATCTTCTGTTTGGATGATGCAAATTAGTTCTGCATGAAAAAGGGCAATGCCCTTCACGCTTTGGAGGATTTACTAGCTATTTTTTTCCCTTCAATGTGTATGTGACTGCAGAAAAAGAGAACAGAATTTTGTGAGAGCTGGTCCATGGATAGGAAAAAAATGGAGAAATTTCTTCTTTGGGATAGCAGAAGACCCTAGTACCTGCTCACAGTATTATGAAATACTCAGTTTCTTATTGATTAAATCTAGGAACAATCCTGACAAGCTGTTTTAAGTTACCATTTTGCCATGTTTATGGAGCTGATTCACTTTTCCTTACATTTTAAGCTACCTTTTCTCATTCTTGGTTTTGAGGTACTCAACAACATAGACTTCAAGGTCAGAGAACATTGTAGGTTGCCTCATACCTGTCCTCAGCTGTTTTATCATCCCCTTAGAATCCACTTTTCCCAGAATCTGTTCCTAGAGGATGTGAATCTTCTCTGTGATCTGCAAGAGGGGAAGAAGTTACTCATGCATAAGAAAGAGTTTCTGTTCACACAGTTTCATGGATTTCCCACACAAAGGAGGGCTTGAGAGCCCTCCCTACCTTCAATACCCTGTTCTAATTCAGAAAGACTTCCAACACTTTGTTATTTTCTCAGATGACAGTAAATACTCTACAACACCTACAGATCAATTTACATTTTTTTCTATGGCAGTCCCCCTAACTGTGTCTGTGCTAGATAAGCAACATGCCTGAGAAACCTCTTACAGACACAGTTTAGACACAGAGTTGGCAGTTCTCTCCTTATTTACTTCCAATGCAAAGGTCCTGGTAAAGCAAAGATGAAGAAGATGTTTTTTTTAAAAAGACCATGAGGACCTGTGTGGCTTAGGAGATGTAAGCCTTCATTTTATTTTTTCTTTTGTATAATTGATATAAGAACATCATGTCCATAGAAGGTCAGAACTAAACTCTAAGTAGCCTGTAATGCTCTTTCCAACACTTAAACAGCACATATCTTGGGAACAATGCAGTTAAAGACCAGGAATATAGTGATCCTTCCCCAGGGTATTCTCAGCCTCTGGGAGCTGGCCCTGAGACAAACTCAGTGGTTCAGAGCATGGTGGCAATAACACCAAGGTTGTGGGTTCGATCCCTGCATGGGCAATGCACTTAAGAGTTGGGCTTGATAATCCTTGTGAGTCTCTTCCAGCTGAGAATATTCTGTAATCTTAGTTATAAGTCAGAGACAGCTTCTTTATAGTTAATATGTCTACACAGGTTTCTTGAACGGGTAAAGGCTTCCCTGAAATTCCTGGAAATTTTGTCATTCATCCTGTTTTCTTATCCAGGCCTTGAGTTCTTGCTAAAAAATGCATCCCTATAGATCTCATTTGTTAGCATAATTTCATTAATGATCTGATTAGGGAGACCCTAATCGCAATGTTTAGATGTTTCAGTCTTTATATGCAAAAAAAAGAGAAAAACCCTTCTAGATTTTCTGTCAGACTCCTAATTTGCTTGTTATGAAGTTTATCTAAAGATTATCTAAAAAGTTTTCAGAGAGTATAAAGCTGTGTGTTAAGGTAACTGGGACGGAGCCTCAGGGTGATACAGTTCCATCAAATTGGAACAAGAGCTTTTCCTATATGCCTCTTTGAGAGGCATCTCACTCACTGGCAGATTTAATTAAAGTTATATGGACTATTAATTAGAGGAGTCTTCCACGATATCTACTCTTTCTGTAAGAGTAGTATTTTGCAGTCTATTTTAAGGGTAGCTCCAAATCCCCACAGTGTTTAGCTAGTCTCTGCATTTGAGTCATTAAGCCAGCATTTCAAACTCTGAATGAGAAAGAAAATCTACTTATAGAGCACCAGAAGTTCTTGTGCATTTGTTGTCCGTGACTTTATAATAATGCATACCATATTGTGGCTAGCTTTTCTGTCCCTATATTACAAACCATGATGAAGATTGTGTTCTGCAATGGAGAAAGACCTGAATGTAGCTTTACCTTTCCTCTTTCAGGCACAGAAATCACAGTGCAACCTTTGCCAGGTATTGCAGCATATTCCCTTACTGACACTGTGAAACCTGGGAGTACTTCATGGAGGCACATCATCCTTGGGATGAAGAGCAGACATGTCAGGAAGCTGTATTCAGATTTTCTATTAATCACTAAAGTCTATTTTGCTTTTAGTTCTGGGCATTTCGGTAGTGCTTACCAGCTCAGCTACTTTTGTGATTCTTTTGAATGTGTTTACACTTTGTTTGACTTTGAGAAAAGTGTAATTATTTTCTCAGCCCTGGGAATCATTTATAACTTCACATACAGAAGAGTAAGCAGAACTAACAATATGTAAATTAACTGCTTGTTTTACCCCAAAGAAACCATATTTGGATAAAATATAATTCCAAGTATTCTAATTTTGCTTAATGCTCTGTGGCAGTGGTTGGGAGAGTTAAATGTTACAATCTTCAGTACTCATCAGAAGCTCTGGGTGAGGAACGAACATTTTATGGCTTATCAATCAGTGGCTGCCAAAGACCTTGCAAAGAAAAATGAATTTTGATTGGTTAATGCCTGTATTTCTCAGGAACTGTAACCCTCTGAACATAACATATGGTACTGAACAGGTGAGCAAAATACCAGCTGACTCATTAAGACAAATCTGACACTGCACCATCTACATTTTTTGTAAAAAGTATTTACAGCTTTTCTTTCTAAATAGGCTATATAGAACATCTCCATGAAGAATGGCTCTAAAGTATTCCTGTGCAAATATGTGACCATATCTAGCTAGGTCATGATTTTAGAATGACCAGGGTGTGTAGGACTGGCTTTCCCATCATTAATAGCAAAATTATATACCTCCTTAAAGCCTGTGGATCTGAGGAGGTAACTTTCCAAACTAGCTTCTGCCGCCAGTGCCATTCATGTCGAGACATCGGTGTTTTGGGGCTGGGTTCACTGGCACTGCCTTCAGCCTCCCAGCAACACAGGATTTGGCTTCTCTGGACCCAAACAGATCTGTCTTAACAGCTTTGTCACTATCATTTATAGGAGTGGAACTACCAAAATGACAGTGTGTGGACCAGCTGCACCAAGTGTCTGCACAGTGTGGCAGAGAAGGTCATGCTGCTTGTCCTTACAAGCACCAGCATCAGCTGAAGTTAGGGCACTCAAGTGAATTGTGTCTACAACTGAGGGTATTGTGCCTTACTAGAAGGAGTGTCCTGGTTTAGGAATGCTACTCCCCAGTTCAGTGCTCCCACATCATTTACTGGGAATAGCAATGAGATAAGAAAACAAACAGTAACAGCAGGAATACTAATGGCTACAAGGGAAGAGGGTACAAGAAGACAAACAATTTTCATGGGGAAAAAAACCAGTAATAGACAATGATGGGCAAGGCAAATGCTACAAGACAACTTTCTGCTTGCAGTTCATTTATAAGACAGAGATAAGCAGCTGGTCAGATTTAGATAGGCTCCAGTATCTTCACCCCACCAAAATGATAAAAAGTAAGGTTGCAAGAGAATATTTGATCCCATCAATCACATCCAATACATCCAATATCTGAACTTCTTAAAAAACATTTAATAAAACGTTTTTCTAAAGACATGGTCAACATGTGAGTGTTCTTTAACACAAAATGTTTTAGAAGATGAACATGGCGATTTTAACAGCCATTGTCAAGGTGTAACATGAACTCTAACATGGCAGTAGACTAGCTGGAATTTTTAAGAAATTAAACTGTTGTATTGAATTTCAGCACAAAATATGTAATTGAGTAAAACCTATTACTCATTTCAACCTATAAGGCAATTTGCTTTATACAGATTAAGTACCACACTGGAAAAACATTCAGACACTTAAAACAATTAGAAGTTATGACTCCCTAAATCATAGTTTTCCTATCATAATAGTCTTGTAGGGCTGATTTGCCACAGGGAGACCGTGTTTAATTTCATCATTTTCCTATCTCATTCTGATCCATTTCAGAACTTAAAGTCATACCAAGTAAGGTACCAGGTAAGGTAAGCCAGAGAGGTCACTGGAGACAGAAAACTTATGACAGTGTGCACATGGCTAATCAGGAACTCCAGCTCATTCCAAGATTTTCCTTAGGAGTTAAGGATGGTGTAGCTCTGTATCACATTCAGCAGCTGTTATTTTGGAACTGACTATTCAAGACAAGTGGGATAAAATACCCACTTCCACAGGGATGTGAAGACATGATCATTTGGAACAAATATGTATCAACTTTCAAGAGAGATAAATATTTCAAAAACAAGGAGGGGGGAAAGGCTGTATTGAGGTAACCTTGTTGAAAATATTTGGAGCAATGAAGTTTTATTAAAAGTATGAGTCTGATGTCTCAAGAAAGGTAGAGCCTGATATATGCACATCTCCACTTTCACAGTTCTGTTGTCTTTGATTGCAGGTATCACTTTCCTCAACTGAAAATGCATGTTGGCAACTGTAAATCTGTATGTGATACTCCAGTGAAGAAAGACAAAGCTGGAAAAACTTAGTGCCATAAATCCACTGACTTGCCTTCAGTCTTATTTTCAGCAACAAAAGGAAATAAAACTTCACATAAAGCTCTCCTGCTGTATATTGCTATTGTTCCGGATTCATTAAACACTTCCTTGCTAAAATCAAACTTGTCGATTTGTGTAATGGTGCTGTAGTATCTGCAGAGATACATTATTCTTTGAGTCAGTAAGTCCATAAAAATACAAACTGTAGCCTTGTAGCTCTTCAGCTAGAAGAACATCTGATTACAATAGACAAAACAAGTAAGTGATTAGAAGCTTTTCTCCTACCTCAATTTAGAATTAATTTTCCTGGGTTATTTTTGGTGTTTCTTCACCGCACACTAGCCTAAGTAATTTGCAGCCAAACGTGAAGGCTATAACTGGCCTTTGTTCAGTGCCAGCAGAGGTTATAAGGGAGTTGTTGTAGGTAGGTGCACTGCTTGTGTGGAGAGTTGTTGCTTGTTATTTTGCACAGCTGTTAGCTCAGGTGTTTTGAGGAAAATCACTTGATGGCTTAAAGAAGAGCTAGTACTTCTCCTGAATCTGGAGGGGAGGAAAATGTGGAGAGGTATTCAAACAGTTTCAATCCTTCAGTGATTTTGTTTCATCATCATAATAGATACTAGACCAGTCTGAGTGGAAACAGAATCTAAAGGCTACGTGATGCTTCCAGATGGACATGACTTAAAGCTTCAGCACATTCAGGTTAGTGAATTTCTATGGGGGAATGAGAAAGGTGAGATCTGGCATGTATGGAAGGCTAGCACTGCAATGGTTATAATGTTGTGACTTTGTAAAATGTCTCAGTGGCCAAAGGTTTAAAAAAGTGCAGGTAGATATTCACCTCTGGTAAGGGTGAGTGGTTTGTGTGGGTGGGTGGGTTAAATTAAATTCCATTGTGAGTTATTCTTCTATCCCTTTTCTGAAGATCTCTCTTATCATCTCAGGTCCCTTACTCAGAATGTGTGGGATGATGGCTGAAGTAAAATTGCTTTTTTTTATCTGGATGTAGGAGGTTTACCACTGCATATGTGGTAAACATAAAATGTTTACCTCCTAAAATGTTACCACATATTATGTGACTTTTTTTGTGGCTGAAAGTTGATGCATAGGTACAAAGAGAAGCCTGTTGAATCTTAAGGTAAATGGAGGATTAAGGACTTCAGTAGGTGTTATTGTTCAGTGCCATCTCCCCTACAGTCTTGTAGGGCTGATTTGCCACAGGGAGACCGTGTTAAATAACCTGGGGTGACAAAACCAGGATGTGAGTGAAAATCCTGAATAGTAAAGGTTAATGGGGTTCTATCTCATTATGGAAGTTGCTGTTTTGTTTGTATTACCTCTTAGTGATAAGGACTGGACTAGTACTCTGATCTCTTGAGGCCAGGAGATATAGTGTCTCATAGCCCACACTGTAGTGGGAAATCCCAAATTTTGATTCTGAGTCTCAATTGCAAGAACTTTGATTTGCAGTAGAATGGTAGGAAACAGATGAGTATAGGGCAAGAAGAAGTATCAGTGAAGTATTATGTCCTAAAGAAAATTATAAATAATCTATGCAAATGTATAAGATTAGTGATCTTTTCCCCTAGAAATGCAGTCTTTTCATGTCTCTCTCTCTGTATGTATACATATCATAAGGGTGACTTCTTTGCTTAGATAGGGCAGTTTCCCCTGAAGCCAAGGGAAGAAGTTTCCCGGAGTAATAGAATTAAACCTTTGTCAGATTGCATGGTCTGTGCACACTCAAATACTTAAGCACTTTTGCATGAATGTTTCTGTGTGATTTTTAATATAGAGGTGACATATTTTGAGGTTTGCTTTCAAATAGTCTGTTGCATATTTAAAATTTCACTACCTCAATGAATTGTCAACTTGCAAGCAGCTTGACTATTTATGGTCAGAGTTTACCTTGTGAGAAGTCAGACGAGGCTTTGAATAAGCATAGACCAGTTTTGTTGGGCAACCCAAACAATTTTGGCATATAGAAAAATATGTAAGAAATCATAGAATGTCCTGAGTTGAAAGGGACCAACGAGGATCATCCTAGTCCAACTCTGGCTGTTCAAAGACAACACCAAGAGTCACAGCAGGTGCTTGAGAATGTTGTCCAAATGCTTCTTGAACTTAGACAGGCTGGTGCTGTGACCGCTGCCCTGGGGAGCCTGTTCAGTGCCCAGCCACCCTGTGGGTGAAGAATCTTTTTCTGATATCCGACCTAAACCTCCCATGACATGACTACAGGCCATTCCCTCATCCCACCACAGAGATCAGCTTCTGTCCCTACGCTTCCCCTCAAAAGAAAATTGTGGACAACTATGAAATCTTCCCTCAGTCTCCTCTTCTCCACTTGAACAAACCAAGTGGCCTCAGCTGCTCCTTGTATGGTTTTCCTTCTAGACTCTACACTCTCTTTGCAGCCCTCCTCTGTATGATCTCTAATAGCTTTACATAATTTTTTTATACTGTGGCACCCAAAACTGCCCCCAGCACTGGAGGTGAGGCAGCTCCAGTGCAGAGCAGTGCAGGACAATCCCCTCCCTTGCCAAGCTGGTGATGCTGTGCCTGATGCACCCCAGGACAGGGTTGGCCCTTCTGGCTGCCAGGGCACTGCTGAGTCGTGTTCATCTTTCTACTGACCAGGACCCCCAGGTCCCTTTCCATGGGGCTGCTCTCTGGTCTTTCATTCCCCAGTCTGTACCTACATCCAGGGTTGCCCCATCCCAGGTGTCAAATCCGACACCTCTTTTAACATCTGCTAATTTGAGTGTGCTTTAACAATAAGGTATGTTTTGTTGATGATTCTACTGTAAAAAAATTCTTGCTTTCAGTGTGAATTTGTGAATATGCTTTCCATGATCTTTGTTTTTTGCAAATGAACCAAAGAAGGGCACAGGATTTTAGTTGTATCAGAAGAAATCTTATTCTCTGTTACTGGTTGGTTATATCTTCAATCCAAGTGAACCACGGGCTAGGTTTAAGTGGCAGGGAAGAGAGGAAGCATATAGTTGTAACTAAGATTTCACAGTGGGAGCAAGAAGAGATCAATATAGAATTCTAGCTAGGGAATTCTAATCTGTGAAGATGTGACCGTGATGTTAGTTATTTGATGTAAGATGAAAAGATTTTTCATTTTTAAGAAATCGCTCAAAGGCTAGGGTGAAATTCTATGGCCAGTGTTCTGGAGCAGGTAACTCTAGTTAATCACACTAAGGGCCCACAGAACCAAACACTATCATTCTTCCTCGGGTCCTGGCTGGTAAAAATATCCTTGCTGAGGATTTAGCAAGTGAACAGTTGCATACAGATTTATTGAAGCCTTTATAGTTTTTACATAAACCAGAGAAGTAGAAGCACTGGACTTTGCATTACTGAATTCTATTGACCTAATACCTTTGTTGCTGGTGGTCTAGAAGGTGATCTAAAGAAATATTTGTATAGAAAGCTGAAGAAAATAAAAATTTTCAGCCTTATGACAAATCTCTACATGTTCAGGAGGATAAAAAAATGCTTCTGATCAGAGTTTTTGAAACAATAGAATTTCTTTCTTTGACAGCAGAAGAGATCAATTGAATTTTTTCTTTCTGTACCCTTAGTCCCTGACTTAACACTCTCAATCAAGAAAACTGGGTATTTTTTTTTCCTTAAATTAGCTCACTGATGAAGGTAACCTGATGATCTGTCTAAAGTGCAAGATAATGTTAGAAAAAAATAAGTCTGCCACTGTAGGATAGCTGTGGAACAAAGAAAATGGGATCAGGTGTGGTTGGAAAGATGGTCTTGGTTAAGAACTTTGTTCTTTCTATCTTGATTAGATTTGTGAAATAGAAACAGGTCTACAAAATAGAAATTTACAGCATGATCTATAGTAAAATGTAGAGTACTGCATTTTGGGAACTTATTTTTGTATGCTGGAACACAATATTAAAATGCTAAAAGCCTTCAATATAAGGTAGATCATCTGCAAATCAGTCATTCTAATGTAGCTCTGCTGAAATCAGCTGGTGAAAATCAGTCTCCTGTTAATTTTTCAAACTGGGAGATGACTGGTTTCTGGATTTATTTTATGTATATTGCAATACTTTTGAAAATGTACTGGTTACAGCTGGAGAACATTTTGCAGGACTCTGGAGTCAGTGTTCAATTTAAAAGATATATTACGCATAAGAAACATTTAAGATTAAAGGGTTTTATTTTGGCCAAGTAAATTACTATAGTGTCATTTCAGTCTGTAACAGTGTTTCCAATAGAAAAGAAAAATCTTTGGAGTTTTTTGTGCTTCTGGAGACCAAAGCTTCAGGAGGCTTTATAGCAATACATGTTCCAAGATAAAACCGTATTTTTATAGCTAAATTCTCAGAGTGGGAGCTGCCTAACTCTCAGAATTAATACTGCAGCTACAGAACTATGAGAGACAGGAAGAATAAAGTTCTTGGAAAATGAGGATGATTAACAGAGCTACCCTTCTTTGAGTGTGCATGGTCTTTAATCAGCCTTAGGATACATGCACTTTACAGTGTTATTCAGCCTATAATCATATACATTAGTATTTATAATCTGACAATAGTAGAAGATTAGCTGTCATGGAGAACCATTCATTTTAGTTGTGACTCCATTCAAATGGAGGGAAAGCATCTACCTTTCTGTGCTGGACTGTGCCAGGTAGCAGTGTGGGTGGTTTCCCTAACGCTGTGGGTATTGTGGCTTTCTGTTTTCCATCCGATTGCTTCATACTGCTCTTTGCTCCAGTTTTTGTACTTTACTGCAGTCATAAGGTGATTGCACACAAAGAGGAAAACAGGTAACATATTCTTATGGGGTTTTTTGTATTTTTTTACTCTTTGCTTCCTGTGTAGGACCTGTTGAAAAACTGTTGTCAGCACTTTGGTGCGGGCTGGGTGGATATGCTTCCTGATGTCTCAAAAGAGAAAACCCTTGTGCTTTTAAGGGCTGATCAGAGGTGCCAGAAATACCAGAGAACTGATACTCATGTATTTAGGCAGCTAAATCCTAGTAAATATAATTACAAGTGCTTAAGCCCTTTTTAAAAATCTCAGCATTGTGGTTTGAGACAATCAAAGTTCTTCTCTCCCAAACACCGTGTATGTGCGATGGAAGAGGAGGGTAAAGCATCCTCCTTGATATGAGGATGGGAAATTGGCAGAATGGGAGCCTCTCTGCTAACAACATGGTGAATTGAAGAGGCCATCTATCAACAGATGGAAGTAGAATTAGGGAGGTGGCAGCCAGCAGGAGAAGAGGGCAAGAAAGCAAAACTGTAGGCTCTGATATTTGGTGTTTGATGCTTGAATTCCAGCATCAGCTGGAATTGTCTTGTTCCAACTCCCTCCTCTAGTTAATTGCTTGAAGGCAAGAGGCACCCAAAAGCAAATTATCTCTCAGGACCAAAAATTTAGACAGTGTAGATTGTTTCATTCAAACTGGAAATGCAAAACAGAAAATTCTGACAGTTTCAGTGCTGCTGTATTTCCCATATTATCTAAATCTTCATACTGTTTCTGGAGTTCCTACTTTATCTGCCTTTTCAGAGACAGTTGTGAGAAGAACAGGCAATCAAGATGAAAAATGGGAACATCAGTGGTTGTATAATTAAGATTTTGGGGAACTTCAGCCACAGTGTTTGCATTTGCTTGGACTGTTTCTATTTACCAAACAATTAAATCTGTGCTTCTCTTGCTGTTTCTGCTTGGAGAGATGCTTGCAAAAGAATGCCTGAATGAGATCCCACATAAATTTTTTCCCAGTTTCCTGCTTGGTAGTTAAAGCAACAAATATCCCTTTGTCTTTTGCTGCTATCACACTATACTCAGCCTGTTCCCTGGCTATATGGGAATTTTCAGTTGCAGTTTGGAGGAATTTATGGCCCATCATGGGCACCAACAACATCAGATAAAACCGTTTGAAAGAACTGTGGAAAAAAACTTTGAAGCTTCCTCAACATCCCTGACATCATTTTTAATTTCTCATATTTCTTCCCTGTAAGCCTCTTGCTGGCTGAGAAAAAGAGGGTATTGTCTCTCATCAACAGCAGGACTCTTTGCCAGCCCTTTGACTCAACAGGAGAATTTTGAGCTTTTGCAAAATTTGCAGTTGAGCAGATGGACAGCACACAGGAGGCCAAAATTACACAAAGGGAGCCCTTGGTTTGTAGAGCACAGTCTGGATCTGTCTCTAAATTATCAGCTTTGTGCCCTCTGCAAACAAGGCTGATTAAAAAAAAAAAAAAAAAGACTTCAGGACTGAAACTGAAAGAAAATGCTGTGATGTGTAAGAGCACAAAATGTGGGTCAAGACTTTTAAACAGCCTCCCTAGTTCTTCAAGCTGGGTAGGGAAAGTGAAAATTGGAAGACTTATACACAAGAAGCTTTGCTGTGCTTTCTTACTCAGCACATGCCTTGCAGTTAGTAAACACACAAATAACTTTTGAATTTTTTCACCAAAAAATGCCGAGGCACATCATTGTGACCTTGCAAGACATAGGGTTCTTTTCCAGTACAACTTCACTTAAGATTTTTTGAGCAGAAAGCAGTAGCATGTGGAATCTGGCTCAGACTTCACATGGTGACCCTGAAAAAATGATTAATGCAAGAGGGGAGCCTTTCCTCTTCAGAATTAGGAATAGAAAAGAAGTTAATTTATGGGAAAGGGAAGGAAAAGGAAAAAAAAAAAAAAGAAAAGAAAAAATTAAAAACATTGAGGCTTAAGATCTCATTTGGTTGTCTCCCTCCTCAAAGGCTTCTTCCTTTGTTGGAGGCTGAGGTATTGGCACTTGACCCGCAGGACTTTAAAGGAGAAACTCATGACAGATTGTTCCCAAAGGATTTCTTTGATACTGTAGTCAAATAGTCATAAAAATTCCAGAGTTGCTGCTGGAAAAGTGGGGGGAAGGGTAGGATATAAGCTGAAAAAGGAGAAAAGCTAATAGTAAAAAGGAGTCTGACTCTTTCCCCTTAAGGACAAGACATGTAGATAAATTCAGAGGTCCTTGAAGGAAAACTCTGAAATATCAATATTGCAGCAATGAAAAAGACCCCACCCAACCAAAAAAATCCACTGATTTTACTAAAGCATTGCTCTTCTGGTGTAATATATTAAAAATAAATTTTAGGAGTAAGGATTCAATTGACAGTATATTCTGTCTTTCCCTAGCAGTAACTCCCCACTTGATATTCTTCTGGAGACAGGACATTAGTAGTGGCCTTGGCAGTGAAGTATTAACCCTGACCCTCAATGATCTGGTTTGTGTAGCTCTAGAATGTCAAGGTCCATGGGGAAATATATATGTCAAAAGGAAAACAAAAAGTTTTATGTAACAGTAAAAGATATCTAAAACCTGGTGTTTTCTTTCTTCCAGCCCAATCATGTAATGTATAATTACTGAAACACCAGGCAGATATTAGCCCCAGGGGGACAGAGACTGGGAAATTCAGTCATCTTTTCTCCCCCGTTCTGTTTTATGGAGAGGCTCCCCAGGAGGAGAAATTGTCCTGTTTTAAGTCAACATGAAATGTCATTTTTACTCAGCAAAAGGAAAGCATGCCCAAAACTGAAATGAGATTGCCTACATAGAAGTTAATGAGCTTTGTTTTAACATGATATGCAAAGGAGACTTTAGCAGTGAAATGACTTACCATTATTACATCATCAATTCAATCAGATCTGCCAGTAAAATTTCTAATCACATATAGAGTGTACCCAAGTCTCTGCCCACAGCACTCAAAATGGGATTAATCTCAACTAATTCTAGATATCTACAATGTGGAGATTTTTCTGCAACAGCTTAATATTTAAAGTTTAGACAGTGAAAATAATTAATTGGAATGCAATCTGATGTAATTGATTATTGTATAATTTTACTTGTATTTTATATCTGTATTTTATTTTATTTTAATTGTATTTGATTAAATGAATTTTTTCCAGATGGTACCTGTTTCTCACCCTGATCTCAAAAAAACCCAAAACCTCAAAACAGCAAATCAACCCAAAACCTAGCTTCTTAAATGTAGTCAACTACAATAACCTACAAAATAGGCTTGTTAAATTGATGTCTTTCTGAGATTGAAGTCAGTTATGTTCCTTACTGATGCAGAGTAAAAGCTGCTCCCAAGTTTGTTTTGAGGATCATAAACTTTCATTTTGGGCACCACAAGGACAGGCATTCAAGGTTCAGCATGGGTGGAATTCAAAATCTGTGCCCTGAAGTACTTGCAGTGTTAGACAGCAGTCCTATCAGTGCACACCTAGCTTGGCATTTTGTGTTGTTGGGATTTAATGGAGGTTTTACTTCTTTGGCCAGCAAAACTTTTCTTAAAAGCTTACTTCCCAAGTTGCTTGAGCTGAATCTCCATAAATGTACTGTGACATTTTCTGAGCCTGTTTCTTTCTGAGAGACATTCAGTAATGCTTTTGCTGGCCTCTTGATATCAGGGCCACATGTTTCTCAAGCAGGTGTTTGTATGCTGGAAATACTAATTTAAATTGATTATCAAATCACTTCTCCTTCACAGAATATTGGGTACAAGTGTGTTACTGTAGCAGGAAATTAGTCAACATTTGGGTTGAAGAACCTGAAGTAGTGTTTCAACGTGTGGTGTTAAATCCTTAGCAGCAGTAACTCTGGCACTTGCAACCTTTGGGTCAGGGCCAATGCCTGATTATGATCTGTACAATACATTCTAAATGCTAGAAGTTATAGGAAGCAAAGTGGCTACATGATTTATAATTCTTCCCAAAAGCATTTGTGAAAGGTTAGTAAAGTGCTACGACAATTAAAGTAGCCTGTAGGTATACTAGTTGAAATTAAATTTGTGTGAACCAGGGTTCCATTCCAAACTTCTGGGTTGTTGCTCAAGAACTGTAATATTTTCCTCCTTGTTCTGACTATTACAGTCGTCTTTCTTGCCTGAATGGGGTTCTGGTGGTGTTTTATTTTGGGCTTTTAGCAACAATAACAGTTCTGCCATTTCTTAGTGTATGAAAGGTGAGGGAAAAAGCCTTTCCTCTTCAGTGTCTCTTTGGATTTGTGCTTAAATGTTCCTCTAGTCAGTGAGGTGGGAGATAGAAAGCTGAAATAGCCCCTACTTTGGAAAAGTGGATTTTTTTTTTTCTGGTGAAAACTGGATTTAGTTTGAGCAAATGAGGAGGAAACTGCAAAAATACACACATGCAGTTTTTATGCATTTTAAATAACCATTCTAATGTGATTTTTATCACAGAATATGCTCAGATAACTGTGGATACTAACCAAGGACTTTGCAATGGAAAAGCTGTCAGTTTTATACCCCAAATAGCACACACAAATACTGAGCAATAGCTTTTTGCTTACAGCATTTCCATAGCTCTTATTTTATCAGTGTCAGATAGATCACTACATTTTCAATATGTAGCTGTTCCACATTAACCCTGAATGTAATCAGGCAACTAAACTTTGTACAAGAGGGAAAGCTGATATCCATGACAACATATCTAATTTTCACGAGTTTACATGTACATAGTTCTTTTTGTGCTAGAAAACAAACTTCATTTAATTTTTGTAGGCTTCAAATGCAACTTTTTGTTAGATTTCCCCCCAGAAAAATATTGCAGCTTTCACAGCATCTCTAAATCATCACAGAGTGGCTTGGGTTGGAAGGGGCCTTGGAGATCATCCAGTTCCAGCTCCCTGCCATTGCATGAGCACATTTCACTAGATCAGTTTGCTTGGAGCCCCATCCAACCCAGCCTTAAACAACTGCAGGGATGAGGAATCTACAGCTTGTCTGGGCAGCCTGTTCCTGTGCCTCACCACCCTCACAGTAAAGAATTTCTTCCTAATCTAAACCTACACTCAGTTTGAACCCATTCCCCCTTGTCCTGTCACTAAATGCTCTTGTAAATACTCTCTCCTCATCTTTGTTGTAGCTTCCCTTCAGGTACTGGAAGGAATTAGGTCACCCCATAGCCTTTTCTTTTCCAGACTGAACAGCCCCAACTCTTTCCTCATAGGAAAGGTGCTCCATCCCTCTGAGTGACTTGGTGGCCCTCTTCTGGACTCTCCAGTGGGTCCATGTCCTTCCTGTGCTGAGGACCCCAGAGCTGGACATAGCACTCTGGGTGGAGTCTCATGAGAGCAGAGTGGGGGGGGCAGAATCACTCCCTCAGCCTGCTGGTTGTGCTGCTTTTGATGCAGCCCAGGATGCATCATGATGTAGAAATTCATGTGATTATGTGAATTCAATCCCTGTACCAGTGTTCTTAAAATTTTAGCTCTTTGGTGTCACAGGAATTGTAGTGGAATGGTTAGTCAGTTGTGGGAGCAAATATAGTGATATTAGAAGATACACACTGATGTTTTGGGAGCTGGTGTGTTTTCTTTAATGCAGTACAGTGATAAAAGATTTACTAGTTATGTACTTAAAAATCTATGTTATGAAAAGTTAGAATTTCAAAATGAATTCTTTATAACCATGGTTAATGTTCTGTGCTTGAGGTTCCTGGTCTGTGATCAATGGTATGGTTTTGAAACTTAGATATGAAATCTGAAGTAGTGAAAGAAGCATTGTTTATCATCTCTCTTCTGGGCTTCTGATTCTGTCCTTGGGTTTGCTGATAGCACCTATGACAGTAACATGATTGGTTCTTTTTAAAATGCAATAAATTTCCATAAATCACATTGATAATTATGTTCAGTGTAAAAAAAAAAAAAAAATAAAGTGGTGAAACACCGTTTTATCTATTACCCAGATCTTTTAATAGTAAGTTTGGTTTTTCTTTCAAGGATGGGAGGGGCCAGGGCGGTGGAAATGGAAAAGGCCCAAAATGTTCTGTAGAAAGAGATGTGTGTGTCATATGGGAACATCCATCTTTATTGACCTACAACTGAATACCCCTTGTCTCTCATTAACTTCAAGAGGAAATTGAAATATTTCCAAATGCCACCAGAAATAAAGAATATGAATTGGTTGATACAGTATTTTGAAGAATAGAGTGCAAAGCTGTTAATGAGCTGTAGTGGCTGCCTTCTCTAAGAAAGACAAGTTGCTTTAATCAGAAAGGTCATGCATGTCAGATAGCATTATTGTTGCCTGCGTTCGCTTGACTCTGCTTCAGTCTGGGAGATGTAAGATTTCAATGAACATTCTTAATAGTTAAGACACGTCTGGAGTTGTGGATGTTTCTGCATTCAGCTCTGCCAAAATTTCACTTTTGATTTATTGGCATTGCTGTTAAGTACTACTTAAATACAGCCAGCATACATGTGTCACTGAAACCCCTAGAGTCATGCAAGTGTTAAATTTATAGCACAGAAAATACCTTAGGGGCTGGTGAAGCACAGTGAGTTCCACCTTAGAGATGAACACTGGGAGCACTTGCATCATCCCTCAGGTTTATGTGATATAGTCACATTTCTTAGATATATTGGAAAAAGAATGGAAGAGTTGTTGTTGAATGTGAGTCACTTAGGTTGAGACTCAGTTAATTTGGGAATTTTCTGTAGATAGGAATTTCCTGCAGGTGGTCAGGCTGTCCTAGAGTTTGTGCTTGCTTAGTGATCCAGGGAGTTAGATAACACTTGTGTGGAGGGGGTGCTCCACAGACTCTGTATTTACAGACTTTACTCTTTCACCCCTTCCCCCCGCCCCCGTTATGTTCATCACTTTAGAAGATCTGTAAGCTCTGTTAGGGCTAGCCACTATTAATCACTGCATAAAAAATATTAAGGAAATTATGAAAAAAAAAAAAAAAGTGTTTTGAATGTTATTTCATAATGAGATGTCCCAAATAACAGAAAGCTGCATGTGCAGTAATTCAGGATAATATGTTTCTTTTTTGTCTTATTTGGGAGGTTTTTTTATGACTGTAATTTTATTGTATATGTGCATGCAGAATAAAGGATATGTGCATCCATTAGGAGCTCACAAAACTGGTTTTGCCCCCAAAATGGAAAAAAACTATGAAGTGGGAGAAAAAAACCCACCACTGTTCGTTGATCCTGTAAGTGCTTGGTGAATTGTATCCAGATGAGAATTTCACCAGTACAGGTTGACTATGTTCCTTCAAACTCCCCTAGCCAGAGCAGGAAGACATCTGTCAGGTTCCACAGGAATCCCTGTCCTTGCAGAAACAGCGATGTTGCTGTCTGAGCTCTCTTGACCTGCAGTGAGGCTAGACTGTGTAAAAAGTCCTTTATCACAGCTTGAGTGGAAAGGAAGGATAGTCATCTTGTGCCTGCTATTTCTGTGTAGGTACTGGGGAGAAAAAGGAACAGAAAAACGATGTGGAAATATATTTAGCTCATTGTTACTACTATAAGCCTTTTTTCTTGGCCTGAGGTCAGGATTCTGCTACAGGAAAGGTTGATAAAGGCTAACATGGGAAATGATTGCTTTTGGAAATTACATGTCAGTCTTGCCATATTGTTTCTTTTCACTGTCTGGAAGAGGGTGTACTTCAGGGTTTTTTGGTTTGGATTTTTTTTTTTTTCCCTTAATATTTACATTGGCTATGTTTTGTCCACTCTGGTTCACTTCAGTGAAAACTGGAGGTTTCTCTTTATTTTTATTTTTATTTTAATCCTACGGTTTATTCTGCTTCCCCACCTAAGCCCTTTCTTTAAGCCCAGTGAAAACTGGTTATTTTTAACTCAAATATTGGAACCCAGGCTATGGAATCCAGTTTGGTGGTTTAGAAAGTGAGACGAATGTCCAGCTACCCAAGATTAGAACAGGGTCAGTGCAGCTGTGTAGGAGGAGTGTATGGATGCACACTAAGAGCTCATTAGGATACATAAAAATGATATAGTCTTTACCTGTGGGAACTATTGTGCCAAAGTGAGCATCTAGAAGTCACTGAACTTCCATTCAACACCCCTTTTTAAATAAAAAAACCCACATCAATCAGCTCTTTTTTGCTGTAGCTTTTTTCCTTGTGTGAACTCTCATCCACATCCATTTTAAGGTATCCTAAAATACATTTGGATATGCAGTGAAGATGATTCTCCTCCTTTTAAAATTCTCTTCTTACCTGAGCAGTTTGCAGTTCTAATGAAGGTCTATATTCTCTATACAAATTTTCATCTCTTTTCATCTTCCCCAAGAAGGATGAGGAAGTGGCTGTGCAGTCACTAATTACTGAGAGATTAAAATAGACTTCATGGTAAGGAAGGAACCTCAGTACTACTTTTTCAAGACAAAACTGATAAAGAAGCTGGCAACAAATACTCCTTTCTGGATGGCCAAGAGGTAACACCAAAATTGAATGTGCCACTGTCTCAACACAAGAGCAGCTATAGGATGTGACAACTGTGATTATGATGAAAAGCCAACAGGGTTTTAGTATCTGCCCACTGATTCCTGTTTGTGATGTGACAAATATCTTCACCAAAGGAAACCTAGAAATACCTAAATTAACAGTACCCAAGTCTCTCTCTCCCTAATTGATTTTTGGTGCTGAAGAAAAGGAGCCCTATCAGCAAGGATGCCTATAGGTTAACTTTTGGAAGGTAAAACTTTGTATTATAGTGGCAGAGTGAAAACTTGAAGTTTCACAGTATAAATGCTTTAGATCATGAAGGAAAAAGAAATAATAAAAAACTTCTTCCTCATGATATTGTTTGCATAAGTGGCCTGGCTTAAATGCTTAATGTAGGAGATGACTGAGGATAAAAAATAGTAAAACTTTTCTTTTTTTCCCTTTTTCTTTACTTGCACTGTTTTTTATAGAGGTATGGTGATTAAATGAGGGCATACTATCCAGCAGCATTTCAAACCTTTGCAAGAGAGGTGCCAAAATGTCACTGTTAAATTTCTGTAGCTTTCTATTGTGTCAAGACAGATAGGAGCAAAAGCAGCATTTTACAAGTTTCCTAAGAACATCCCTCAGGGCACCTGAGGTGCTACAAGTCAAATTAGACTTGTCCCAGAAATCAAAACTCTGAACTTGAATGGGTGTTAGCACAAGTATCAATCTTGTACCTGGAGAGCAGAAGAAGGAATGTGATAATTTGAAATATAATTGTACTCTCATGTCCTCTGTCTTCAGTGCAGCTATTACTAATAATACATAGGTGCTTATTCTATTCAGAAATGATGTATTAGATTTAAAGCTTAAATAGCTACCTTTTTAGATTTCCTCTGATGTCTGCAATTGTCTGTGTTGTACAAGTTGTATTTTATTACAGTAAAAAAGTAATAATAATAATAACAATAATAATTCTCTAAACAAAAGCCTTAATAATATTTCCTGCCCAATCAGCCTTAAGCTACATTTGCGTCCATCTTGTTGCCCTTATCCCTCTGACATGTCCAGAGCAGCCTTAGTGCATATGTGGTACCAAGGTTGCTCCTGGAGACCTGGGCATTGGGAGGGAGCTCTTGGTGTTTTGCTTGCCCTCTAGTGGCATTGGAAGGGCTGGGGGTTACCCTGCTGACAGCCCTAATCCTGGCGGTGTTCAAGCAATGAAGAGGCAAACCCAAGCGGTTTTGTTAGCACAGCCTCTTCTTTCTGCCTTGCGTTTGAAATTTGAATCTGTCAGGTACAGGGTATAGTTTGAGTGCAAAAAGATTTCTTCTCTTGCATGCATCCAAAAAAATTCTTTGACTGCAAGGGGGAAAGCTGTTCTTTCAAATGAAGTTACTGTTTACAGGGATGCTCAACACACTAGAGACAGAAAATTGCAATTGAAGGAGATATGAGCATTGTCTCATCCATGTGTTGCTAGAAGAATTCTTTAATTTTATAACTGACAAAATTTTTTTGATGTTTTTACTTCTGTGATTTCTGTAGAATAATGTCAATTACAATTCATTATCTGTCTTTTAATTTAAAGACATGATGAAATTACAGTTTCATCTCAGCAAATTTCCTTAGCTGAGTCACAGAAGAAATAAACATTTGTTGATTTGCCTTGATGTAGTATCCTTTTTCTCTAAATTGTATTTTGATACATTTGATAGCTATAGGCATCATCTGCCACACATAATTAAAACTTTCTGTCTACAGTGAGATGGTTACATTCCAATTTCTAGAAAAATGATCAAAATGCCAATTCAGATGTGATTATGCAGGAAAGTCATCTGCAGAATACTGCCTTCCATTCATTGCTCTTTGGCACTAGATGCAATTTATCACTGTTACATATACTGCTAACTATTGTTATCCTTCACTTAGTTTTTTTTTTTTTTTCCTTTTTGTAATAGAAAATTAGCTGTGTGGAGATTGTCCTTTCTCAGACCAGCATAGATTGTGGTCTGTGCATGTGTAAGACATACTTTTAAGGACCTTTTTTCAAATAAGTATGTCTCAATTTCAAGATATTTTCAGCCCATTCTCTCTCTACAAGTACACAACCTCTAAGCTGTACCCACTCTTGCAGCCACTCAGGTTGGTTTTTTTAGGATGGATGCTATGATTGTGTCTATATTCACAATAACTTCTCAGTCTTTGGAATGGGAGCATGTATTTCATTGAAATGTTTACACATTTTCAGGTGCTGCTTTTGCCTGTAACAGCTAGCATTCTCAAATATTTGTGTTTATGTGTATGCAGAGATCAGGAAATGAGGTGCTTGGATGAACATTCCCAAGGAGCAGTTTGCATGCAGTCACCTTTTCATTTAGCCAGGACTTTTCTGGGTAGGTTCCTCTATGCCAGTAATTCCTTGAATATTTGTACCCAGGTTAGGAAGTGACAGCAGACTGTGTACATTTATCTAGCAAAGAATTGTTGCACCTTTCTTAGTCACCTGCTACAGCCTACATGGTTCTCCTGAACCTTGAAATCTTCATTCACTTGTCAGCTTCTGTTACCATGAGGCTGTACAGGAGTAGCTCCTTTGGATAAATTGTTCAATCAAGGGGAATTAATTTTTATCCTGACTAAAGGCTGGATTGTTTCTAGTGAATACAGATACAAAGGTGTACTCAACACTCTCTTTTTAGTTATTTTCATCAGATCACCTCTCTTTCTGTGTAGGAGGAGGTGATGTTTAGCTGTGAAATCAAGTGTTACCACAAACCCAGCTTCTCCTGTAATCCATGGAACTAATATAGAAGTTCATTGGTTTTGCATGTTATGTTTTGTTTTCCAAGGCTGTTGTATGCTGGATTCATGAATAAAAATTTATTTACAAATAAAAGTGTGGAAAACTGTTTTATGATATTGCATATCTTGAAGCTGTTTTGCTTCAGCAGTATAATACTCCCTTTTGTCCCTGATTTTCAGCTAGTTTGCCTTTTGTTGTGTAAGACATAATGCTGAGTAAGACAATACTGAGAAAAGTGAAGAGACTGGTATGTAGAAACTGAAAAGCCAACTAGAATTCTTCATAATGACCTTTTTACCAGTCCTATAATCATCTGAAGAATATTTTTCCTCAGAAAAAAAAAGTCTTTTTTTTAGCCTATTTAAAGGGAGATGCCCCTTGGAAAGTTTTATTGCCAGCCCAAGCAGCCCTTTTCATTGTTGTACTTGCACCTTTGGCAGCGTCTGCTTGGCTGCATAGAGTTGGCATGTCTGAGTGAGCTGTAACTGCATATTCATTACAGTGTTGAAGTGTTCTCAAACAGTCATATCACTGGAAAATTACTTCTTGTTTTTGAAATTCCAGGTACAGGGACTTTCTGTACTAGGCAAGTGTATGGCAAAGCATGCATTTCCCTAATAGTAAATATTTATAGCAGAGCTCCAAACCCAGTTTACTACCTTCAAGCTAGTAGTTTTCATAAAATGTTGCATATGGCATCGTGGCCTGTATCAAAAATTGTGTCTCCATCAGGACTAGAGGAGTGATTGTCCTGCAGGACTTGGCACTGGTGAGGCTGCATCTTGAGTATTATGCCCCGTTCTGGATGCCTCACTATAAGAAAGATATTGAGGCACTGGAGTGAGTCCAGAGAAGGACAACAGAGCTGATAAAGAGTCTAGGGAGTAAGTTTTGTGAGGAGCAGCTGAGGGAGCTGGGGTTGTTTAGCCTGGAGAAAAGGAGGCTCAGGACCTTATTGCTTTCTACCGCTGCCTAAAAGGAGGTTGTACCCATGTGGGGACTGATCCCTTCTCCCAGACAACTTGACAGGAAAGAAGAAATGTTCTCAAGGTGTGCCAGGGAAGGTTCAGGTTCAAAACTGAAGAATTTTTTCACTGAAAAGGTTGACACACATTGGAATGGGAAATGGTGAAGTTACCATCCCTGAATGTGTTCAAGAAACAACTGGATGTGGCACTTAGCACTTATTTTTGGTTGATGTGGTGGTGTTCAGTCAAAGGTTGGACTCAATGGTCTTGGAGTTCTTTTCCAGCCTTAATGATTCTATATAAATCCACTTTACTGGAAGCTTTGAAGATGGCATGTAGTTCATTGGTATCCATGTATGATTTATGTGGGGTGTTTTTATATAGTACAAATATAATTCTCTGAGATTCATTCTTCTTCTTAGGAGTTAACCTCTTTAAAGTCAGTAGTAGACATATGAATAGAATCATGGTGATCCTAGGCTATGTACATCTTTTCATAGCAAACCAGTTCAAACTGGCAACAGAACCTCCAGTTGCAATGACAAGAGGAAGGTGGAGATAGACTGAGTGTTTAGAATAGATACCCCAGCCATAAAAATGTGCACATGATTCTAGAAACTAATAATGTTCTGTCAGAGGAGTGCCTTGGAAGGAGGGCATGGATGAGTGTGGAGAGACTGCTTAGAATCAAGTAGTGGTTTATGGAGAATGTCAAACTGCACGTAGCTGTCAAAGCTTATAATTTCATCCTACAGTGGACAGTGCTACCAGAGTTTGCACTTGTGGGGGGATAGCAGTTGTGCTCTTTTCTTTGAAGTAACATAGGAAAAGCATCACATCCAGTGAAGTGAGCCTTACAGGATGCATATGACTGTCATCCTGGTGATAAATAAAATACGACCTAGAGGAAGGTAACCTGTTGTTACTCAAATACCAGGAAAAGCTGTGATGAGATGCTCAGGGGGATAGTCAAAAGGAGTAAGTTCAGCCTAGTGAGCTGAATCTCTCTAGATTGCCCATTTGTTGCAATTTATGTTAGTAGGCAAAAGGCAGCATTCTGTGATTATCTTCCATCTTGTCTGGGAAGTCTTTAACGGATAACACACAGAAACCAAGAAAGGAGATGACTGCATTAGCATGGACAGCTTCCAGTGCTGCTGCTTGAGCATCAAAACTCGTAGAGGATTTTCAGCCAGGGCTTCTGACAGACAACAAATACCTTTTCTGTAGAAACAAGTTATTTCATGATGCCCTAGAGCTCCCTTTTGTACCTTGCTGGCATTGCCATCATACATTGCCACTGCAAAGCAGCAGCTTTGAAGGTAAATGGGTAGAAAGCCTAGTTAAGGTACCAACAAAAAAAAACCCAACAAAAACCCAAAAAACCAAAACCCAAAAACCCCCAAGGAAGACTGTCACTGTAATACGTACTGAGTAGTGTGATTTTGTGGGAGAAAGCTCCTACTTGTGTTGTTTCCAGTAGTCAGTGTACAGATATATTGATAGATGGAGAATTTTCTGAGAAGTGAAATACTTATTTAAAATACTTCAAACAGACCATGAAATTAAGTACAGCATATTATCAGCCCTGTGGGAAGTTCTCTTGACCCTTTAGGTAAAACCTAAAGGGTCTGTTATTTCTGTGTCAACTTATATGGTATGGCACCTGACTGCTTTACAAGTTTGAAATAATTTTAAATATTTCTCTGAACAGGTTTCTTTTGATTTTTATAGCTTTGGTCACAGTGTGTGTTCTGAGCACAATGAAATAGGGAAGTAAAGAGAATTCTGTTTTAATAAGTGGTCTTCACAAACTGTTATTAAAAAAAAAAAAAAGCTTAACAGAATGGCTTTTAATATATTTTTTACAGGAAAAATAGATTTAATTTATGATTGTATATTTACATCACATCTTAAAATCTGCATGGTGTAAGACTGGTTTCTTGTTTTTGTTTTACTGTTGGGTTTGAGAGTTTAGTCACTTTTAAGACTTGAAAGCACTTCAGGTTGTGAGATGTAAATAATGTTAGTGTTTTCACACCCACTACATTTAAGTAGGTTTAAGGGCCACACCATCCAAACTCTAGATACATAATAATGAGGCTTTACCTAAAGCAAGGTTTTTTCAATTCTCTGATAAAAAATTATCTTTGTCTATCATCTGATTCTGCATTACCAGGGAAGTCTTGTTTTCTTCCCTCAAGAAAGAAGATGTGGGGTATGAGTATTTGTTTTGATATGTTAAACTGAATTCTCCAGTCATCACAGTTAGAGCTGGACTTGGAATCTCACAGGAGTTACTGACATAAACCAAAGGAGAGAGGTGAAAATGAGTGCTCTTATTTTGGTCTTTCCTTTTAAAATAACAAATGAAGCAAGGCTTCCAAGTGGAAAACCAATGCGGAAGTAACCTGAGGCTGGGCTGTTTGCAGAAACTGCTAGCTGGTAGTCTGAGCCATTAGCAGTTAACCAGATTGAAAATCTGCATCATGTAGAAATCCCATTAGAAGTGCATAAAAAAAGCTTGTAGGCACAAAATTTGAAAGGCTGCAAACCAAAACAACAAACTGTTCCTGATGGTAGGGGAGTTCATGAGGGAAATACTACATCGACATTTCCTTCACATTTATTTAGAAGGTAGCAGCTTGCTAGTTTGGTTTTTGTCCTTTTATCCATGTTTGGGTATGATTTGAAATATAATTCAATGTGCTTAAAAAACCAAAATCAGCAACAAAGACTTCCTAGAAAATAACAATAGAATTGATGCTGGCATTTGTTGTCCTCCCCAAATGTCAAGACATTCAATACACACCCTGAGAAATCAAGAAGTATTTCTTCTGGGGAGAAATAGCAGAACAGACAGTTTCTACAAGGCATTAAGGACAGACCTATAAAAAAGGCCTAACTGATGTGGGAACATAAATGTCCTCTGAACACAGTGTCTGCAAAAACTTTAGAGAGCCAGCTAGTATGTCTGAGCTCTAGCAAGCCATTAGCTGAAAGGACAACTGCGTGCATTTTTAATGGGCCTCATTTGGATCCTTCACATCCTGACCAGTGTTTGTGACTCCTTAAAAACACATTGTAACACTATTATGGTATTTTGTTTAAGAACATTATTTCTGTTTGGACAGAAGCCACTGAATAGAATGAGAATGTTGTTCAGACCTTTTTAGCATGTTGCAGTTAATGGAAGAGGTCCAAATTGTCATCTTCAAAAGGTGTGCAGATACCTCTGCATGAACCTTACCTTGAAAAGAACATCTTTCATGATGCAGTTTGCAGATGTCTATGTATGTGCAGATACAAACATTCCAGGTTTTTTTGCCCAATGCCTTTGTCATTGACATAATGTGTTTGGAAGACTTTGCAGTGGTGAGGCTGGGTGGGGGCATAAGTGTAACCCATTTTTTACCATCTCTGTACATCTTTAGAAATGAGGTAATAGCAGTGTCAAAATATATTTATGGTAGCATGGCAGAATCTCAATCCTGCTGAAGTAAATAGAAATTTATGAAGATTAAAGTAGTATCAAGATTTGACTTTTAATTATCAGTACTTACAGTTTGTTCACACAATACTTTCCTTGTATAGATTAGTAATTGCTTGCTGCCTCAGAAGTCTTTGTTCAATTTTATCTAGGAGAGAAGAGTTCCCTAGAGCAGCTGATATGTGATAAACTCTTTTATAGAAGCTGACCAATGTTGCCAAGGATTTCACTTACCCTTCCAGGTCTGATTTTTAAAAGGGATCAGAACCCAGTGTGATAATCATGTTAATATTTGGTGTTGAAATGAAGCTGAACATATCTGAGAATCTTGGCCCAGGTTTGAGTTGCAAACTGTCTTGTGATTTACACAGGTGAGAAAACTACCAAGTGAGAGGAATGATATTTGGAAACTAATGAAATGAAACATTTAGTAAGAAGCAAAAATATCCCTACTGCCCAATTAAAAGGTTTTACTTAAAAATAATCTTTTTCTGATTGAAGTTAATCTTAAGAACAGAAAAATTCTTCACAAATAAAAATATTTTCCATATCTAGCATTTAGTTTAATAATATTCTTATTTTCATACAGGCAAGAGATATGAAATACTATCCTGATAAAGTGAAAGAGAATCTCTTTAAGGTGTTGTAGGATACTGGGATGTTCTGCTTTCTGTCTTCAGCTTGGGATTTGTTGAAAAACAGAGAGAGGAGAGTGCTTGGTTTTTTATTTTGTTTTGGTTTTTTAAGGCTTTTATTTCCTCAAACATGTAAGATAAGGAGCAATCAAACTTGTCTGAAACACAAAATATAAAATTTTTTTGATCTATTCCAATAACAGCTTTCTTTTCCAGGAAATTGCATGCTCTTGAGTGTTGAATCAATGAAACCTAAACGTGTATGGATACCTGTATATTCACTCAAATGAATCGAGTGGTTACTCAGGTACTAAATGAAAAGGGGAACATAAAATATTCCAGGCTGGAAGGTTAAAATATTAATGAATCATGAGTTTCAACATCATGAGAGGTCTAAAAATATCTTTTATATGTGTTTTATTCAGGTTCTGCTAACAGGATTTTTGGTAGAAAGTCAATCTCTTTGGTGCTCTCAAAGTAACTATGAACATATATGTAATTATATACTGCCATCACAAAGCAGCATCATACTTAAATCAAGAAAGAATCTTTGCTTTAAGTTACTGTTCCAAATATGTGAGTGCTTGTGGAAACTTCTACAGTATAAAATGTACTTGGGTGTGATGAGTTGGACATGTAGTGTTGAAACTTTTGTTATTACTTGGGATTTTGTTTTTGCAAGAAGCACAATTGTTATGAGAGAACAGAGGAATAACACTAAGGATATCTGTTGGAAAGGGTTGACAGCCCCTGCAGTTTTATACTGAATATGAATTCACAAACCCACTGCAGATGAGAAGGTGCATTCAGTTGGATTATAAATAGATTGTAGTTATCTTTGAAATGCATCCATTTTATTCTGAGCTTCCAGAAAAGTCCTACAGATATGCAGCTACAGTGAGAGCTCTAATGTTGGTAATAAAGAGAAAATGACAGGAGTTTTGTTTGGAGTCTTCTGACAGCTGTAGAAGAAAAAGAAATCCATATGTTATTGTGGTGCCTTTTTTTTCCCCTTACAAACAGTGGAGGAGTAGATTAAAAAACTTTCCATTCTCAGGAAACAGATTCTTGTTCCCAGAGAAATTCACTTGGTGTGACTGGAAATGTGTACAATTCTGGAGCCCTTTTCTTCACTCTTCCTTTCTTGTGCTCAGATGCAGCAATCCCAGTGTAATCCAGAAGAAGACAGGTGCTGTTCATTCTTGTGGTCTGAGGGAGGTGGGATGGCAGGACCTACACTTTTCCTTTGTCAGCAGAGCACTCAAGTGGCTCAAGGTGGTACTCACCTGAGCACACTGGTCAGTGCAGCATTTTTGTGATGCCAGCAGTAAAGTCAATGCCATGTGCTGCCCAGCCCGAATTAGGGATCTTTGCCTTGTAAGGGATGACTCGGTTCCAAGGGCTAGCTGAGTCTCTGTTTATAGAGTGTCTGTGGAGTTGATATCAAAGGACTGTTGAGCAGTGTCGCCCTGTCCTGGGTGGAGTAGAAGTGTATCAAATTAAGGCATGCCGCTCTTTGTGTGTTAAATAATAATTCTGTGTAATCTCCCCTGATTATCACCTGAAGTAGAAGAACATTTCTTCAGCCTCCTTTTAAGTACATATTTTAGTGACTGGATAAAGAGTCTGTTCTTCTAATATGTATCTCAAATGTGGGAAGTTTTGAATTCGAGTGGTCATTTTTTAGCTTTTTACGATGTGGCTGAAACAGTCCCATCACCAAACTTGAGAAAGGGTAATGTGTGTGTTTTGCTGCTAAGCAAAATCAGAGCCCAGCACTGTTGATTCCCCAAGTAATTTGATGCTGCATTAGGAGACAGATGGCAATGATAAAGCAATGGAGAGCTGAAAGTCTTCAGCTTGTGTCAGCAGCATGATGGTGTACAGTTTTGGACTCTATCTAACTATTTTTAGAGGGAGCATAAGGATGAAAGGCAATGCAATTATTGCCTTTGCATGGAGTGCAGAGGTCTTCAGCATTTGCACAATTTATTTTCTGCACAGTATGATGGGTTTCCTCAACATCTGTACATGAATGCTTGCACGCTCTGGGATTTATCTTTGTGCAGTTAAGAGAGAACATGAACACAATATACAGTTTGGCCTTGCAGAGAGTTTGCAGTGAAACAGAGAACGGGCCAGCTTGTGCAAATCTGGTGGCCAGCCAAGGTTCTTCAGCTGATGTGGAGGACTTTCAGGTAGCAGGTGAGCTGGTGTATTCCTAGGTATGTATGCCTGATAAACCCTGAACCTTGTGGGCCTTGTGAAGTGCTGATATAATCACTTAGGCATAAAGTAAAAACAGGCATGTGTTTAATCTGTAGAAAGGAGAGACTAGTGCTATTCCTTCTAAGAATGTACATACTGTTTAACTGATGCTGTGAGGGCTATTCACCCCTTGACACAATCCTTTTTGCAGCTTCTGTGCTGCTATGGGCTTACATCACAAAGTAGGTAAATAAACTATTTAATTTGCTATACATTCATTTGTGGTTTTGTGTTCCTTTCTGTTGGTCCAAAGCAAACTGCAAAATTTGCAGTTCTCGGGGTCATAAAATCTCACATCAGTATATGAATCCAATTATTAACATTTTTAGAAACAAACTAACATGAAACATTACAAGACTAGTACCAAACAAAACCTAGCAATAATCATCTGTGTTCTTTTCCCTCACACTGCATTCTGAGCAATTCTCTTACTCTTCATCAAGCCTCTAGGCACTGGTTTTTTTCCAAGAAGTCAGATGTCCATTTTTTCTGGGTGTTTGTCACTCTGTTCTGGTGCCTGTCTCTCTGCCTGTCTTGTTCATAACAGATGCCAGTGCTGTGAATTTTTCAAGGCAACTGCAGCCATTGTAGTTGGTGAAATATTTTGGGGCAATATCAGCTCTCATATTAAAACAAGAATATGGTCTTCAGTTTTCTTATCTCAAAACACTGAAAACAAAAACATAGTTATTGCAAAATATTCTACTGGTCTGTGCAAAAGGTCATAGTAGCTTGAGAGCATGTTTCTTGTGGTTATTTCCCCAGATTAACATTTTCTTTTACATACCCATCTTCCAGTGTGGCTGTTCTAATCCCATTGTGCCACTGCTGAATGTAGTGCACAGTTACATAACAGCCTCCCTTGTTGAATTTACTTTGGAAGTTAAACCAAAAAAAATTATATGTAAATCAAGCACATTTGGCCATTGAGATACAATAAGCACAGACCATAATGATACCACTTTTATGGCCACATTTCGAAGCACAAATACACTTCATCTCTTTGATCCCTTTGTTCTAATGCTCAAAATAAATGTTAGCCACTGAAAGAGATTCTGTAATGCCACGTGTAAAGTTTGGTTGTTTTTTTTTTTTTTTTAAGCAAGGACCTAAGAATCTTGTTCCATTGAACAAAAATAGTAACAATTTGACAAGGAGGACTGGAGCTTTAAGATGTTTTTTCCACTGTTGCAATAATTAATTGCAGTGGGGCATCAAAGAATTTGTATTGTGCAGTTTGCAAAGAACTCAGTTGTCACTCAAAAGAAGTACTGAATCCATATATTTACATTGCAATAGCTAACATGTCACGATGGTACATATTTTCTCTGTAAAAATGTTTGCTTAGCTTTAGGAAACCTTCTTTCCTTCTAGGAAAAAATCCTCTGTTCTTTGATAGCATGCACAGCAAGATATTTGAAAGGAAGTGGATGTCCAGGGTGGGATTGAGAGTTAACAATTCTAGTAGTGAGACATTTTACTTGGGATCTTGAGGCTCATACTAATGAACTTTAGACACTTTCTGTGTTATCCAAACATTGCATGGTGCAAAATCCAGCTGCTGTGACTGCTTGGAGTATTTCTCTTCTCAGTGTGTGACTTTTGAAGAATATTTTGTATTTCTTGCAATTTCTCTCCCCTGCATTTTCTTTTTATTTGTACAAGTGAAGCAACAGTTGACTTGACTCCACTCAAGCACTTTTTTTGGCCTTTCCAAGCAAACAATCTCTCATCACATCTGTAGAGAAACTTCGGGAACGAGTCTGTAAAATGGAGAAAAGCCAAACCAAAGCTGTAAGTGTGGAGTAACTTGTTTTAATATGCTGCATCAGAAACAGAATTTAAATTAAAGGCTGGTTTATAGATGCATTGACTCTATTTAGCCTCTGACATGTGCTATTTGTTTATTATATGTGTACAGCTGCATATTTCTTAGGTAGGTCCTATAGTTAATTTTGTTTTAGTGATGTTAATTCTCAAAATACCTCTATTTAAAACGGAAAGACATCTCTTTGAAGAAGTTTCTTTTCTTTATTTTACGCCTCTGCTCACACTTCCCCACCCCGTCCAGCCCGCAGCCAAGCGAATCTAACATGCACAAGGCTCGTGAAAGTTTCTCTTAGATCACAGATTCTTTTGTGTCCTGTTTGCTGATTTTTAAAGATGGATAAGTGAGACATGGAGAAAGGTTAAGTTGGTCAGCAGGGAAAAATACAGAGCAATGCTTCACTGAATTTTGCGTGGTAATGTTGCATGACTTGACAGTGTTGTTACCTATTGGGTAGTCAAGGCATCATCAATAGCCTTTGATTAAAAAAAGGCTTGAATCTGGTGGGTTTTTTTTTTTTCCATTCTCTCCATTCATTGACCCAAACATGCCCTCCAGAATGTTGTTTACTGTTTCTTCGGCACAGGAAAATGTATAACAGCTTCAGCAGGAGGGTGAAGCCCTCCTGAAGTACCTGTTGATAGTAATTTTTAAGTTTTCATATGCTTATCTACTCCTGAACATGCTTATCTTTAAACAGATAAGTTGTTTAAAGTGATGTTTCCTTTCAAGAAGGCTATTTCTGTAATTTTTCAATTTTATACAGTTTATTGTATCATCTGTCCTCTGTCTTTGCCTCATAACCTGTTGTGATTCCTATCATTGCTATGACTAGCCTAGGAAGGCCAATGTCTTCCCTGAATATTTTTACATGGTTTATGAATTCATGAAGACTGAGGGTTTTAACTTCCTTTGCTTGCTTTGTATGTTATCTGACAAAATTCATGTATGAAGAAAAAGCTAGGTGATCCAATCTGTTCACTGGCTCTTCCTTGTGCTCTGGTATCAGAGGATAACTTTATGCTGGCTGTATTAGTATACAATTAACCTGACTGTACTTATTCAAAAAATAATTGTGATATTTTTAGCCTATAATGCTTATGTATTGTAATCATTGAGTTACCTGAGACTATGACAGAAATGCCTGATCAAAGCCCTGAGGATGTGTTCAGGACTGCTCTTTGTATTTTCAAGTAATAGGAATGTTCTTTGTATTTTTAAGTAATATGGATGTGCCTGCTAGAAAGAGCCCAGCCAGAACTTCCTTGCACAGAAATGGCTGGTAGTTAGAAGGAGGATTTGATTTATGTTGGGAACCATATTTTGTGTGGAGTCACTGAAGAAGAGTAATGAAAACCCCTTCCCTTTCTCCAACCCCTGCTGCGCTTTCTGCAAAGTTAAGAGCAATAAAATATTTTAAAGCTGTCCTCAGACACCCTCATTTGCGTTGGAAAGCTTTCATTGGTGAGTGCCTGCTGGTGGATACTGTAGTTGTGCAGGCTGAGTTCACTGTACCATAGTAGACTGAGCAGCTCCCTGCATGTGTGATATATCACCTTGATGCCAGTCAGCCCGTCTCATAAGCTGAAGCGTTTTACTGGTTGATTTCATAGTTCATTAAAAGACTTGCATTTTCCTCCAACAGCTGAGTGGCCAATAAAAATACCACTGGGTTGCAGAGACTGTGCTGCTAAGTAATTCTAGCCTAACTGGCCATGCCTCTAGTAAGCAGTAAAATTGTTAACTGTGACAGCACCATTATTAGTAACATCTCATTCATCTTGTGTCCACGTTCCTTGAATTGAACTGCTTTTTCTTATGCCTGCTATTTAACACTACTTTAAATTATTCCTAAAAAAAAGAAAAAGGAATGGATTTAATTCATCTCCTTATGAAAAGTTCTGATGCTCTGTCTTCAAACAATTTTGTCCTCAAAATTTAGATGGAAAATAAAACTGAATTGTTTACTTATTTCTGAAAGGGATTCTTATGCAAGGTTTGATTTACCTTGATTAACACAGCAATTACCACACATTTCAAAAAGTGATGTTAGTATTTGCAGCTCAAAATAGAGATACCTTATAATTCCTAACTCTATTGAACTCTGTTCAGGCTGCAAATGCTGTTTAAGTTTTGTAGATACAATAGGATTTCATTTCAAATAGGTTTTTATAATAAATAACCAGTGAAGTGGTTTAGTGTTAAAGCTATCTTTAGTCTTTCCCTTTTTTTGCCATCACTTCCTTGGCTAACCCCTTCAAAATGCATTTTTATCCAAGGCTTATGAGGTAAATATAATTTCCTCCTTTTTCCTGGAAATGTTTAGGGTTAAATGGTGTAGGCAAAATGTTGGCTTCATGATGTTAAGTAAAAGCAGTCAATGCTTTTCCAAAAACCTGAAAGCACAACTGAGAGTCTAAAGCAGGCCTTTTAGCTTTGTTTTTCCATAAGAAGAAGAGGGATTTGGCTTTATTTTTTGTTATCTTCTTTGGGGAAAAACCTTCTAAAATGGCTTCCAGAAATCATAAAAGCAAGTGTTGCTGGTATAAAATTATAGACTTAAATAGCAGCAATATCTTTTTTTTTTGTTTGTTTGTAACAATTCTACTTTTCTGCCTAGCACTTATAAAAGATTAACTGGGAGTGTGGTTACGCTGTTTGCCGGGGACCATCCTGTGGTAAATGCTCTTTCACTTCAAGGTTTTGAAAATTTCTTCTGCACATGTGAAGGATCTATGTGCCTGTTTTCAGGAACAAGCCATTGACCATCCCTGGAGGTTGTGCAACGCGTGCAAGCTGCAGTGTGACTCTGAGTCCAACAAGGTTTGGGTTTTTTACACAAACTACTAGGAAAGTAGTTTGTTATGTTCTAGGGCTAGTCTCCTTTCTGAACTTCTTCCTTTTACACTAAACAAACAACGTTTGGTGGAAGCTGGTATACATGAACTGAGAAAAATATTGCTGGCAGGTTAGGACATGATGGCAGAAGATGTGGTGGTAATTCTTCTGCCTTCCTACCCCAACACTAACCCTCCCTTTTGCCAAAAAAGCAAAAAAAACCCAAAATGAAAACAAAAAACAAAGCAAAAAACCTCCAACTTGCTAACCAAACAAAAATCCACTTAACAGATAAAGATTAGGATATTCATTTTGAGGTTTAAAAGGAACAGAAGAAAGAAGCGGGCACCCCTAAAGCCTTGTGTCCCAATATTTTCTTTTTTTTTTTTTTTTATTTTGGCTGTTGTTTTGTTTTTGAGAGAGCATAGAAACATCTTTATTAGAAACACAAGCTATTATGGCACTAGGTACATTTTAGTGGGTCATTCATTTTCAGAGGCACCAGCCCTTCCGCTGTGTGTGTGACTGCCATAGAAATAAGGTAGCCTGCTAAACTGCCAGGTGCCAGAGAGATTGGATGCAGTAGGGGCTGGGTGGGTTTTAGGACCAAGTACAGTAGTGCTTCTCCTGTCTTTGAGTCATATCTATACATGCATGGGCAGAAGTAATGATCAGGAGCAAAACCCCCACTTGATCTCTTTGCTTTTGCTTCCTTAGCATTGGTTTGCTTAATAATTTATATTCCACAAACTTTCATAGGTGCAAAAAAGCGAGATTAACTCAACCACCCTGCTATCTATGGATAGCAGGTTTTGAAATCCAGCCCAGTAGAAAGATTAGGGAAATATTTGGCTTCACAACAGCTTAATTTCTGAGTTGTGTATCAGGTTTTTCTGGGGAAAATACAGTGACAACCAATGAAACAATTTCTGCAGAAATCAAAAATTGACTTAAGGTAAGAGTTGAAGCACATTTCCTAAATGAATGTAAAAGCAGGTATGACACTGAAACATGTAGAATTCTATAGGAGAATGAGTTGTATTAGCAGCAGTGTAACTTCAGCCTATTTTTCCCCGCATGTTTACAGTGTTATGGACAGATTCTGTGAAGCAAAGCTTTACTGAGTGTGTTCAGGCTGGATACAGAAGTTCCATTTAGATCCTGTAATGTTTTTAATATTAAACAAGTCTTTAAAATGTAGAAGACCCAACCTGGCAGGGATTGCAGCTGGATGCTTGGGGTAGTGGGAGGATCATGGTGCTATTGTGAGATTGGAAGGGTGAGCCAGAAGGAAGCCAGCATCCAACCAGAGCATCACAGCAGAAAAATAAAATCGTGAGCTGCCATAACTTTTATTTCTTGGATAAGGTAACACAGCATAGAGATTGTGTAAGTAATTGGCAGACATGCACCATTACAATGGTTAAATAGTTTAAAAAAAATTGGGCAGTGCACTGTTTCTTAGACATTCTTGGACTGCTTTTTGTTTCTTCCTACTGTTTCATATAATGAACTTGATTTTCTCAGATTAGATATGAAAATACATTTTTCAAGTATCCAGAAATAGCACTGCCACTGATTCAAAAGTCTAGGTAGAATTAGAGATTTTGTGTTCATGTTTATCTTAAAATTTCTGTATTGAAATATGTGGATTTTGTGACAGAGGGTAAAACATCTTGTCATAACACCTTTTCATAGACTGCAGTTGTCTCATGAAATTCCCTTTTGCTTCAGTGTATGCTGGATCAGACTCACAGTAATTAAATATGGAAAAAAAATCTATAAAAGCAGTCAAACACACCATTTTTCTTCTAAAAAAGAAAAGAAACTTTTTAAAAAGCCGATTTTTTTTTAAGCTTTGCTTGTTTTGTTTTTTTTTTTAACTTCAGTATTAAACAGGCATTAGCATACATTCCTTTGAATAAAGAACTTAGAAAATATCTCTCTACAAATTGCTGCCCTGTCCTATTTTTATTCTATAGTTTTCTACTTTCACTTTAACTCATCTAATTTTATTACTACACAGAATGTTAAAAGAAAAGTAGGTTTTTATGGTACCATCCTGATTCATTAAACTGCATCTCATAGTTCACTGTCAGTATAGAAAACTTAAAGCTGTTCCTGGGGTTATTCTGTCTTTTCATATGCTCTTTAAATAGTCTCTCTGCACTTAAGAGTTTTTCTTCTAGAGCTCAGCTGGAGCCACCTGCCTAGGAGATAAAGTGCATTTCCTTAGGCTCAAAGTCAGCTTCTGATAGACTGCAGCCAGACCTCATTTCTTATAATTATTTTGACTTATTTTTTTCCTGATGTTTCTCCATATCATGGTTTTTCTCATTAACTCCTCTCCTAATGGTACCACACCACCTGAGGTGCTTCAACACTTAATTTCTACTTGGGCTGTGTATTCTGGTTCAGTGATGCAGGTTGATTCCTATTCATCACTAGCACGGTATAATGCCTTCCTGAACAAATCCCTTACTTTCCTAATGTACCAAATTACTGAAACCAATTTTGGCCACCTCTTCACATTTCTTAGGCTGATTAGTGACTCTTGAAACCTTGTTTTGGCTTTATGGAGCAGCAGACCTTCCTGCCTTTCTGATTTTATACAGGCAAACTAAACTGAAAAGGAGCAACCCAGGTGCCTAAGCAGGAGCATCAGAAGAATACACGACATATAATCTAAGACATCTGGGCAGATAGGCTGTGTGATTAATGGGAGGCTCTTCAGGATTAGCAGTTGGAGAACACTCAGGATACTTTAAAGCACTAGATACATGTTTTTAGGCTCTCAAATGACTCCCCAGAATTCCTGCTCTGAAAGAAAGTGATATTGCAATTAAACAAAACCGAAAACCACTCAGTCCAAAATACACATTTGTTTATCTTTTTAAAATTCAGTTATTTTAATGGTCATAGTTGCAATGCCTTTTCTAATTGTAATGTATAAACTTGACAAAATGTGTCTGTGGTGTGGTTAGGTCTTCTGAAAAATCACAAGAAATATTTGAGATATGGTGAAAGAATTTAAGGCACAGAATGTCAGGAAAGATCCCATTGGTTCTAGTTAACATGGAAGAAAAAGTTTTAATGCAGTCATTCATTCTGACTATGCTATGGTCCTGCACTGGAGGAGGGTAAAGTATTACTATTAAAATATACACACTCATACACTTAAAGCCTTACTTCTCTTTAAACTCCCTTCTGCCTGAGGAGTTATATAGCACTGTACCATTCTTAGAGAATTTAATTTTCAGTTCTTTGTACTGCTAGACTATTTTAATTTCCTGATAGTACCAAAATATAGACACTTTGAAATTTCAGGTTTCATTTTCTTGAAATTGTGGAAGTATTTTTTTTTTTTTTTGAATCTAGGCTTTCAGAGGATGTCTTTTTTTTTTTTTTTTTCATAAAAGAAGATCCTAATCTTGAAGGGAGAGGGGTGGCGGAATGAATATTGACTTGTATTAATGTTGGAAACAAAGTAAGGCTGAAGCATAATTTTCTTTCAGTGAAGCAATGAAAACGAGAAGAGATGCTTAAAAAATGCTAATGAAGGACTCAATTATGAAGAAACTGCAAAACTCAAAGCACCCAGGAAATTGCCTCTTATTCATATTGCAGTGAAACACATTTGATCCTATTGGGTATTTTTTTTTTTTTTTCATGAGCCAAAGACATCATTATTTCAACTATTTCATAGCCTTGACTCCCACACACAGCTGCACTGGTATTTGGGGTGGGATGTGCAGAAATAAGCATCACTGTGGCAAATGTCTCATCTTTGCCAATCATGGTTTATAAAAGGAGAAGAACCTGGTGTATGTCAGGAGTACAAAGAAAGTAAGTTGGAAAAGTTGGGTGCATGGTGCCTTCTGTGTTAAAGGTTCTGTTTAAGACTGCTGTCTACCCTGTATGTTGTTTCATCTGCTCTGCTCAGTGGAGAGATTACCCAAAAAAGAAAGTGGAGCCTTATGCTCCTTGGAATAAGGTTTTGCTCAGTGAAGTGATGTTTCTATGTTGGAAAAAGCTCAGTAACAATGGCAATTAAATACTCTATTCTGAGTATTTTCCCATCCTAGTTTGGAATAAAACAGCATTTAAAAAGGAAGAAACTACTAATGATAACTCTAGGTATGTTCATGGCAAACTCTTGATGAGAGCAGAGCCTCTGTCCTTAGTTTTTACTATGGCTCGAGGCAAAGACATCTGAAGAGGTTTGGCTAATTTGGTGACCAGTGTTACCTCACACTTGTTCCGTTTATGGACTGGATGAAGAGCTGTTTGCTAGTGGCTCTATCATTAATGACAAACACAAGCCCACAGAAGAAAGAAACTGCTAAATTACTAACTGCCTGATCAGCAACTCAGTAGGGAATTTTAACTGGTCATGAATGCTGACAGGTTGTCAGGGAAGCAGAAACAACTTCACCAGCTGCCTAGGTTGAAAGATGAAATCTTTTTTACATAGTTCTTGCATCTAATAGCTGAACTGTGTTTGCAAATAGAAAACAGTAGACAACAGTAATGAAAACAGTAATGTTTTTCATTCAATACAGGCAGCTTGAAGACTCACAGAATGGTTGGGGTTGGAAAGTAACCTCTGCAGACCATCTAGTCCAAACCCCTGCTCAAGCAGATTCACCTAGAGCATGTTGCACAGGATCACATCCAGGCAAGTTTTGAATATCTCCAGAGAAAGAGATTCCCCAACCACTCTTTGCAGCCTTAGACAATTTAGGTTTTAATGTAGAATCTTGATCTCTGGGTTTCTGGTGTGATTCATGAGAAACTCCTTGCATTTTCATAATTCTCCCCCTCCATCATCTTTTTTCCTTTTCTACCCATTCATTAAAGCCATATATGAATATTCCTTTGATATCTTGGCAATTTGACTTCCCAAGTATGGTAAGCCAAAATTCAAAGTGGTTCAGGTGCCACAATTTCTGCTTAGACTTTTATTTAGTCGGGCTCCCTTGCTAGCCATATGCCCTTCAGGACCAGTAATAGGTACTTTTACTCATTACAGTAAGGCAGTTTCCTTTTGTTCTGAATCATGAAACAACCACCTGGAAAGGCGAGTTGAGAATCATGAGCAGGAAGAAAAAGCTGTGTTTGACTGAGAGTTAAAGTAAGATTCAGTCTATGATTTGGAGAGATGGGGTTGTGGTTGGCAGGAGGACTTTCTTGCCTGCATTAGCACTTAGGGTGTAGAAAGTTGTGAAGTGGATTCTATGGCTCTGAAACTCTCAAAACTCTCAATGACATGCTCATTAGAATGCTGGTCCATAAGGCTTACCTGTTCTCGTGAGTATTTGCTTATCTGGAAACCATCCTGCTGGAAGAGGGATAAAACAACTGTTACAAAAGAATATTTGCATTTCAAAATTTTATCTGCTAGAATAACTGGCCACTCTTTATCTGTTTGTTTCCTCCTTAGTGTGTATGCTGGCAGTGGTCAGCAAAAGTAGGCAAAAGTTTTTTGACTCACTGGCTCATAGTTAGGATGCCTGGTGTGCTGTGACCCGTGACTGAACATGTAGAGGGTAAGACAGTATATGACCATCAGTGACTATAAATCAGTATTCATCAAATATTAAAGGATCTATTATTTAGCAACCAATCTCTTGAAGTTTTTGTGCTAAATAAGAGCAATCATGCCATCAAATGTTTATTAATATTTATTATTATACAGGTATAGTTCTCAAATCTCAGAGTAATCTAGATTTTCTGGGACAGTTTGCAAGAAAAACAACTGATGAGAAATCTGGAATCAAAGGGTATGCAATAACCTTCGACCAGAGCAATATCAAAGATGAGCCTTTAGAGTTTTAGCTGTCTTCAGCATTTCAGATTTAACCATGTTGCATTTACACAGTAGGTTCTTATCGTATCTGAAGCCAGGTTTTTCTGAATTGTCTTCACTGTAGGTATAATAATTATCAAAGTATTTTTTCTCTTCCTTATTCTTTTACAAAATTTTGTGCCAGTCTGCTGTTCTCAGAGTGAATAGCTTAAAGTACATGGGGAAGGTATGTCCTTAGTGCTGATCTTTACCATTCAAATGTACAAGAGAGAAAAGAATACGTTGCTGCTGTGACTATTCCAAGTCACTGCTTCTCTTTTCTCAGCCCTTTACATACTCCCTTTCCAGTGCTTGAATGGTTGAGCTTACCATTAGCATAATTCTGCTGTATTCCTAGGTCTCAGTGTTGCCCCAACAATTGAGAACAACTTGACTTTTTTTACTCACCTGGTTGTCTAGAGCCACTTTTTACTTACAAAGGAGGGAAGCAAGCACAAGGAAGCAGTTTGTTCCATCCCACAAGGTAAATACTTGCTTTTGATGCCAGTCTGCTGACTTCATGGAAATGCACATTTCCTTCTATCAGCTCAGATAACTGAATTGCTTAAATCTATGTCTGGGCAGATTAAATGTACCAAAATGACAAAGTGTAGGTAAAATTATGGCTTTCATTTGGATAAGAAAATAAAACATTTCTCAATCAGACTCTCTGAGATCCTAAAGAATTTTCTTGTGGGTTAGAAAGCTTGAATAAAATTAATATTCCAGGTAGCAATTTTGTTTAGTTTTTGGGGTTTTGTTTGTCTGCTGGTTTATGTTCCAAACAATCTAAAAAAACTTACTCTGCCCGCAGTCACCAGAGAAAATTTAACTTTCTTGTCTAGACTGCTAGAAAAAAGTGTACTTCCTCACTTTCCTTTCTTAAATGTAGGAAGAACTTCCCTCTTACAGTTATTAGAGGACTAAAAAAAAATTCTACAGCTCTTTGTACTTTTATTTTTGTTTGCATCTTTTACAAGCAAATCTTTTTCAAATTTAATGCAAATAAAATGAACTCTCTACATTGCCTGTTAGTAAAATGGGGAAGCAAAACTATACCCCATGGTATTCAGGACCATCAAATCAATTTTTTCTCTATTTCAAATTAGTGGGTTTTAACTGCTAATGAAAGCATTATAAGGATTGGCTTCTGAAGAGGGGGAAAAAGCTTTCATTTTTTTCCTCTCATATTCTCTCTGCCATCAGTTTATGGTTCAGAAACACAACCATTTTGCTCTTCAGGACTAAATTAATTTGATGCACTATCACAGTGTATTCAAATCATCAAAGTTTCATTCTTGCCCCAAAATATGGTATTAAAGTGAGAATACTGATCTGCTTGCATTTCGTGGATAGCTTCAAAATACTGAGCTGCAAAACTGCAGATGAAATTACTCAGTTTCTCCTTGTAGGTGATTATCTTTTTTCCTTCCTATCATGTATTAAAGTATTATTTCCCTGTGGGTTGATTGTTTTCCCTTTTGCTATCTAGTCAAAAGCTTCAATTTGTTATTCTCTATCGTGATCACTTAAACTGAGGGCACTGGAGCTTTCACAACTGAAGAACTGCTTTAATATCATAAACAGTTAGAGGAAGCTACAAAAACCTTGCCTACAATAGGGTCTCAAAGAAGAATGCAAATGTATTTATTAGTGAATATTAATAGGACTGCATTTGGTAAATGAAGATCAGATTATCAAATGAACTTTGGTTTTGGTTTTTTTTTTTTTTTTTCCAAAGTAGTACTATCACTGAAATATAACACCTGCCATTCATACCACCCCATAACTCTGGTAACCTTCACAATAAAATTGTGGATTAAAGCAGAGCTAGACTATATATGCGTGTCAGAACAATGGGGTCATCAGCTTCTGATGTTTTTCTGAAATCTTAATGGTTGTCTACTCCCTCAAATTTTCCATGCTCTGCAGAGGTATTCCTCAGCACCTAGTGTGACTCAGGGGCTAGCCTAGTGTAACAGGGTAACAATAACAATGAGAATTTTAATGCACACACAATATCATTTGAAACTTCAGCTTGCCTCCAGTAGTGTCTACATGGTGAAATGCTTTTGCTCTATGCAAAATAATGACTTGCATGACTTCAGTGCCCTTCATATTTTGCTTCTAGTACTCTATCTCTGTTACGGAAGAACAACACCTCCCTGGAAAGAGCAGAACTCAGTATGTAATTGGAATTAGTGATTTTCAATGCAGATAAACACATACTAACTACAGGAACTACGGAGGTCTTTAGGTGACTTAATGCCATTAATATACTCACATATACTCAGTCAAGTATAACTGCTCTTGTGTCCATTGCTTATGTCTCTGAGTGTGTCTCTCTGAACCTCTTGGGGGTTTTGGTTGGTTGGATTTGTGCCCAAAATGAATGCTACTTTCTGTCAAAAAAGTTAAAGTGGCTTTTTGCCCATCAGTGGTGGCTTATATCCCTTTGCAAAGTATTTTTTGTGGTGTCAGCTGATACCAACTACTCAAGAGTAACGTGAGTGATAGAAAAACTTGCCAAAAAAAAAAAAAATCATTAAATACAGGAAGTCTTTAAATAGTAAATTAAAAAGTCATTTTATATGCATTATTGGACCTTGATGAATAAAGCTTAGGGAAGAATTTTCATATTTGTTTCTGCTTAGACATTTGATGCAAAAGAAAGAAAAGATACTGTCAAGTACAAATTGATGATTGTAGGTCTTGCAAGGTCTGCATGAAAAGCATGACGTGTAATTAGCACAAGAATGCTCTGCATAAAGCAGAAAGATCAGATACTCTGTCTGAATTTTGTGTGGCAAAGACCAAGAAATTACACAGATGAAGAGGGATAACATGAGAAAGGAATGTTTTCTGTACGAGCATTTGATAGTTATTAGTGCTTACAATCCAACAAACTTTTTAAGAACAGGCACTATCACTTTTGTAATACTGAAAAAGGGAATGGTGCTATTAGTTCATAGCTCAAAAGCTGACTCATCAGCAGCTGGAAGATTTCAAGGGAAAGCAGTGGTATCTAGCAAATATTTGGATTAGAGGGACCATTGGTGCCTTGATCCATGAATGCTTACTACAAAAAAAAGGCTCCCAAGAGCTTTTTTTGTCCTTATAAAGCTTCTGAAAATACTTTTATTTCTATTTCATATTACTCAGGTAAAACAGAGAAATAGGAGTTTTACCAGTTTTATGAGTCATAATTTCCATATTTATAGATTAAACTCAATAATTATGTATTTATATCATCATCAGTAATTAATTTTTGTCTGCCTTGCATAGTAAAATATTCAAGCTTGTCATGTTTAATATAATTTTCTTTTGACTAATTAACAAAGCAACAATGTTCACTTATTTCAGTTTTATGCAGGGAAGTGGCATTAAGGCAAAATGGTCATTTATCATTAACATGGGTAGTTGAGGAAGCTCTTTCTCCATTTTATAATCCTTTCAAATTACATATTACATCATATTAATAACATGTTACACTGCTGTTCTTACAGCTACTTTTGGGCAGTCAGAAGATCTTAATTTTCTCTTTAATGACTGCTTCTCTTCCTGGGACTAATTTGGAGGGTTAAAGGGATCAGGATCTCTGCCATTATTTGTTTTACTATGTTAAAGGATACTTAAGTGAATAAAATTGTGCTCTGGTAGTTTTCAATTCAGACACCTATGAATTTGACATGTTCCATGTTCCTGTCAAACTTTTCGAGTTCCTTAGCTGCAATATACATCTAGGCCAATATACATCTAGGCCAATAGTGGGAAGTTTTTGGACTGTGGCCTGCAACAAAATTTCCTGATTCTTTTCCACTTTGTGATTTTTTCTCACTTTCTTGTATAGAAAATACTACTGTATATTTGTTAAAGACTTTGTGACAAATTTTTGACTTCCAGTGAGAAAAAGGATTTTTACTTTTGGCTAAAGTGGCATTTCCTGGTCTTGTGTGATTTTTTTTTTTTTTTTAATTTTCTCTTTGAAGTTCTGAGAGAGCTCAGTAACTATTATAAACTGAGGATATATCCTACTGAGCAATTGTACTTGCTTTTGAATTTGAATAGTTGAGGGGATTTTTGTTTCTTTATTTGTTTACTTTTTCCCCTAGGGGGTGACATTCATAGTTACATTCTGCTGTCTTTAGAAAAGCTTCAGTTGGCCTTCAATATGGCTCTAGTGCATACAGCCAAGCTCTTTGGCATCTGAGAGGCACAGTCTCAGGATATCTGAGAACACCTCTGTTGCATATAGTTTTCTTCTTAATCTCCCTTTTCCTCTATAGACACCATTTCAGGAAGCTTTTTTTATCCATAATTAACTAAAAAATTACTAAGTGGAGTAAAAAATTAACATACTTTTTTTGCCATGCCATTCAAAATGAAAATACTCTTTTAGGGCCCAGGGCCATATTCCATGGACAGACATGAAATGGCAAGGCATTGGCCCATGGGCTTTCTCTGTTCAACAGAAAGCCAGGCTTGGTTCATGGTGGTGGCTGGTAGCAGAGAGGTATGGTCTCCTGGAAATATACTGCATGCTAATGGCATATTGCAGTCTTGTCAGAAAGATTAAATAATGCTGGCAATGACATTCATACTTTGGGTTGTATCTGTTCGGACAAAATGAATCCATTTCTACTTTTTGTTATCATACATGTTTGTCCTTGTCTGAATAATGGCTTCAAACCTCAAGCACAAGAGTTTAATTCTTTACTGATAGAAAATAGGGATGGTAACCTAGTAACCTTTGTCTCATTCAGAGGCTTAAAAATGAGGCTAAGTGGTTCTTTTATGGTGGTAGTGACTGTAGTGTTTCAGCTTATTCTTTTCATATTGCATTTAACTCACTTTTAAGAACTCAGAATTGATACAATACACCTTTCAAAGTAAGTAAACCAAGATCAGGGTTGCTAGACAAATTACTTCCTTTTTTGCCTGCTTCTCCCCAGCCAATATGTAAATAATATGTAAAACATGTTAGCATTGTCATGAAAATCCAGTGTGTGCCTATGTTCTGTTTGTCTCATACCAAATGCAATAGAAGGCAGTATTTAGCCAGTGAGTGCTCTCCTTTCTGTAGACATCCAGGCACACACAAGGAATGTGGAACAGTGTCGTTGCTAATTCCTCCAACAACTGGCAATACCCCATGGCTCCCTCTGCCAGGCCCACTCAGCCAGAGGGAGCTCCTTCTCTCCACACCTGACAGTGATGTGAGGGGGGATGGAATAACGTCCCAGCCATGCACCCTCCTGGCTGCTGCAAAAATGAACCCTGTTCTGGCCAGAACCAAGACACAGATAAACCAAGGAATCATTTCACAAATACAAGGAAATAACTATTTTTAAAAACACATTTTGGCCACTCATTCATTATCTATCTTATTTAGAAATGGTGAAAGGTTAATTCTCCACACCTTCCTGCCCTGATCTGTTAGTTACATTAGAAATGCTACTTATGTAGTGTGTAAAGCACCATAAGATTAATAGATTTTCATGACAGTATAATTCTAAAAGTGATTAGAGAACTCTAAGGAAACTTTATTGCACGGTCAAAATAATAACTCTAATTTATATGTGTGCTTATAAACTTGCTGGGAAAAATCTCTGCTTATAGGTAAATAAGTTGCCTTTCTAGGCTTGAATGAATTATAGAAGCTGCTGTGACTGTGAATAAAATTAAACAAAGATGTTCATTAACACATGGAAGATAGGGAGCAAAAATAATTCATCTAGGTCATAAAGGGGATAACCATATGTGAAGAACAGTAAGAATGCTAAGACCAGTAGCCTGATTTTACTTGTGAGACAAATAGTGTCATAAAAACTAGTAGAGCATTTAGTGCATGGGCACGAGAAATATTCAGTTTAAAGCAGTGTGAAGTGCTTCATTTATGGAGGGAACAAACCCTTAAAAATCTGCTCATTTTTTTTTCTTCTACTAGAGCAAGTCTGTGAAATCTTGATGAAGAAATACTTTGGTAGAGTAATCCAACAGTGAAGCATGGTTATGTAAATTACTACAAGATGGAGGTAGTGAGGTAACAGCAGCTCTAAAAGAGAGACTTAATTTTTTTCTTCTAGATATTACACAAAGCTAGTAAATTTTCCAGTAACTGTGGATTTTACTGATATTATCCACATTTTGCTTATTGGTTTGATGATAGCCCAGACAACAGTAAAGGAAAATAGATGATGCCTGTTAGGCAGCTTTTGTGTCCTTAAAAATAAAACAAAGACAACCACACCAGAACCACAAACAAACAAATCTAAAACCCTCTAAAATTATAGTTTTGAGGGTTTTTTACTAGAAATTAGTATCTTATAATTCTTCAATACAAATTAGACATATCACTTCACTGTAGATTGAATGTCATTCTGGGCAGTTAAAATACTTTTGAATGAAGACCTACTATAAAATTTTAATAAGTGAACCAGTAGCCTTACTTTCCAGGTCCTGCAGAGCTCTGAGTCCAAAACAGGTTCTGGCAAATAGCTGGGAAACATGCACACTTTAACAGTTTTGGTAGGGTTTGAGCTTTTTAATGTATTTTTAATGATGCTGTAGTACTGGCCATGCATTTGTGAATTTACTAATTCTTAGAAACTTGGGACAATGGCAGTGATTAATATGTTTGTGTAGCTGCAATTTCTGTTTGGGTCTAGGAAAAGAGAGCATACAGTGTCTCTTTTTGAGATGTACCTCTTCTGAGTATGTGAGATTATTTTTAAGATGGAATCTTAAATATTAGTCATCAAGAGGACAACACAAAAGAAGTGTTTTCTGTCAAAGGTGTTAAAAGATTTTTTTTTTGGTCATATTTGAATTGTGTTCAGAAGGCATGATGCTGGTTAGTTTTATGAAAGTTCTAAAGCATACAGACTTTATTTTGGCATGTATTTGTAGTGAAATTTCAGGTTTTACTTTCTACTAATACATTGAAACTACTGGATGAAATGGAAATACAGCAGTGACTTCCAGGTCATTAAGTAGAGAATATTAAATATTAACAAGTATATGCTATTCTTTCCTCATTTTCCAGGCAGATCATGCTTTAGTGGTATCACCTTGACTGTTCCACAAGCATAGCTGCCATCAGTCTTTGGGCTCTGTACATTTGTAATATTCAGGTGACAATGAACAACCAAAGATTTTTTTTATTTTACACAATGAGTGGGGTAAAGGAGGTTTGTGTGCATATACAAAACAGCTGCTGTGCTGGGCTTCTCAGGTACTAACACAGATAAACAAATATGACTCATCTAGTGGAGGTGTAGGACTCCTGACTGAGTATGACCCCTGACAAAGCAACAGGGCTGCTGAGATCAGAAATAGAAACAGGTAATTTCATACATTTTTTAAAAAAATCTGATATACAGAATATTTCATTCCACTTGCAAATTTCTATAAATGCCACAGGTGAAATAATCCTTTTACAAAAGGGATAGATGTCAATAGTTATAGCAACACCAGCAACACAGGTGTAACTCTGTGCCTGTAGGGGAATTCTCTCTGAAACAGCAAGCTGAAACATGACTGTACTTCATTCAATGGCAGTATTTCCACTGACTTCAGTGATTTCTGGATGCAGCCCTCTATATCTGCCTGAAGCGCTGCATTGAATTAATTTCCAATTTTTCTAATTATCTTAACTTTCTTCATTTCAGAAGGGCAGTTCACCTTGGACCTCATGAAGTAATGGTTTTGTTGCGAATCAAATTAACATTTCGTGTCACATAGCTCGTTTGCTGAAAAAGGAAAAGATCTAGGATGAATAAGATCAAGTGTCCATCTAACCTAATTTATGGTCAGAAATCTCCTGTCCTCAGGCACACTGAAGCTCTTACAGTATTTCTGGACCTTAATTATTTCCCTTTGCGTGGGTGGGTATGGTATATTTAAGCAACATGCCTTTAATATTTCTCAGTTTATAATTCATGTGCCACATAGAAATTGACATTTAAATATTGAAAACTTTGCATAGCCTCTCTCACGTGAAGTTCAGCTCGGTAGTCAGCAGATCCATATGGATTCCTAAAAGGAACACTCATCATACTTGTTACAGAATAAGCTCAGTTTGCTGTGCATTCATAAAGTGCATTTGGGTGAAAAGGTAGAGGACTGTAAATGTATAATAAGCCATTTGTGCATGTCAGCAATCCATACAGAAAATATATGTGGTCACTCTCTCAGACAGCTTTTGCTCCCAGGATCTCGTGGCTTTTTGCATTGCGTGAGACTTGTTCCACCCCACGGTCAGGGCTGGCTGACAGCACTGCTGACACCCCAGAAAAGCACATTTGTAGTCCTGTTGCCTTTATCTGAGAGTACCTGTCTTCTCCATGTTATGTACAGTTAGGATCTGTCCCTCTGTGCCTGTTGGGGTGAAAGAAAGATCAGAAAATCCTTCTGCTTGCAAAATTTTAATCCACTGAAGCCGTAACACAGAGTTTTCTTTTTCTTTCAGCTCAGAATGTGCTATGTCTAACATAGGCAAATAATAACTGTGTATCATTAATCATTAATAGGCCAGTAGCAAAATACAGAATCAACTTAATCCTTTTGGACATTGATGAGTGCACACTGCCACTTTAAATAATGGCATAAAAGGCATCGTTGCTGCCCAGTATGGATTTACCATAGTAAATGAGTTTGAGTTACTGTATATATTTTGTACTCCATACCCTGTTATCAATAATAGTCCTCATGCCTCACAAAGGGCAACATGAGCAGCAAAAGAATAATTGCCATTCTGCATGGAGGCAGTTTATTGATGAGGTGGACAGAAGTAATATTTTTAGCCTGCTGGGTGTCCATCTGTAAGCAGTTTCCTGGAGCTGCCACTTCTCCTTTCTCTGGAAACTGTTATGGCTTTTTCTGTCCAATGAAAATAATGAGATCCATCTATCAAACAGAGAACAAACAATAAACTCTATACCTTCCAATTAATTTGTTTTTCACCTCTGTTTACCAATGTGCATGCAGTTAACTATCCATTGTATTATGTGCATGTGAAGAGTACATTTCTCAAAAGGTTGAATCTGTTAACCCTTTTTCTAGCAAAATATATCTGCATGCCCTCCAGCTAAACAGGAGACATGAAAAAAAAAAATCAATCCTTTTGAAGTGCCAGAACATAAAAACATAGTGTGCTATAAAATCATACCATCCAATCTAAAGTCTGTATCCTCTGTTATGTTCATAACTTATAGTCCATAAAAAACCTTTTCCTGACAAAAAAAATAATGTATTTCAGTCAAAATAAGCAGCAGTGAGCCATTTCAGGATATAGTATGTTTACATTAAATGTAGAGATTCCTCAAAAATGCATGGAACTGGAACTTGAAGCTGGAGCGGCTTCTCGCCACATTATAGTAATTTACTTTGTCCTAGCTGTATTTCCCTAAGATGGTTTTTGCAAAGGGCTTTTCAAAGACTGTGGGATTAGCTGTACCACATGATGACCAAGCTGTATACTCCTTTTGGCTGCTGATATGGTAATTGTGTTGTTGTTGTTGTTGTTGTGTTGTTTGGTTTGGGGTTTATTTTCTGAACACTGCTCTGTTATGCGGCTTTGCTCTTGTTTACAGCGCTTCCATTTGTATCATTAAGGAGCGCTTGAATCTGGATGTTATTCATCTCCTTGAATGGGTTTGTGTGCTATTTCCGTGTCTAAAACATGTAAGTTCAGTTTATCAGGACACAGATGGCACATCAAAAAAACCTGAGAAGCCAACTAGACAGAAACACTGATTTGTCTACCACCACACAAGCGTGTAGACAGACACGAAACAACTGAGGGAATCAGCTCCAAGGTGCCAATTTGTTTGCGCCTAAAAGCCTTGAACAATGAAGATGACTCAGAACAGAACAGTCATCCTTCTGAGACTATGTCTGAGGAAATTCTTAGTTCTAGAAAAGGAGTCATGCTTTAGATCTTGGGGACCTGGCTGGCTGACTACAAATAATTTTCTATGAATCATTTAAGCACCGAATCATTGCCATTAGCCATTCTGCAATACAGTAAAATTTCACTGGGGAAGAACCTGCTTGCTTATTAAAAGGGAGAGGAATCTGTTGTGAAGGAAAGGGTTAACAAGCTTCAGAATTCGTGTGGCAAGAGGAAAACAAGATGAGAAAGAAATAAAGCTAAGAAGAAAATGTCTTTCTATGTATTTCTCTGTAAATCAAATCAATTCCTAGCTGCCCTAAGTTAAACAATTGGTAGATGACATTTTATGCAGATGAATCAATGTGTTCCCAATTATAGTTATATATACAATATCTAACATGCAGTCAGCATCTTAAATAGTATTTTTTGTTGAGCTGCTCTGAGCTCACCCTCAAATATGTCATAGAGAGAAGTTTGTACTTTCTGCATAAATGGGAATTAGAGGGGCAGATGTATAACCTGGAAAAATGTGTAGATTCATCTTTCTAAAAAATGATGATGCATTCAGCATTGTTTACACTGATCAGGATTGTTCTTTGCACCACAAGCCATCATCAGGATGATAATAATTCAGAAATGAGCCCAGGTTTAGTAAGAGATCATGTGGCTGACTGACCCTGACTGTGGCCTCACCTGTTGGAATTGGTACATCTTGAAGGAAGGAATGTCTGATCTGGTGCTCTTCTCTTATTTCTGTCTTGATATTGGGCAGCCACATATACTCAGCTAGTATAAACTGGCACAGCTTCATTCAATTTAATGCTTTTTTAATGATCTACATTAAAAAAAAAAAAAAAAAACCTACACAAAAAGAAAAAAAGAAAAAAACGCAACCAAATGAAATAAACCACTCTCCAGTGCAGAGAACATATTCATGTTATTGAACATCTGATTTTTGAAAAGTTCTCCTGCACTTCCTTGCATTTTCGGCTTTTTTTCCTCCTGTCTGCTTGTATGGCTGTGTTTTTAACTTCTATTATTTACTAATGGATTGGTAACTGCTGTCACTCTGCCTTTTTCTCTGAGCAACACGAAGTTGCTACAACAGTCCTGGACCCCAATGTTGTTCATTCAGTCTGAATTTCAGCACAGTGCCTTTAAAAGGAAAAATCCATATAAAATCCTTTCCAGTAGGATCACACTTATTTCAGTAGGGCTGGAACTGTTTGATGATGTTGACGTACCACTTCACTGTGCCATCTCCCATACACTGCAATATAGGGATTCTACCACAGGGGATTTTAACTATTGCTGTTGTTTTTGTAATATCTCCCTGGGTAAAGGTTGCTAGTAACACAAAGTACATGAATACTCCAGACTGACAAGTGGATATTAAGCTCAGTAAGACTGCTGTGCAAAGATGTATTTTCAAGCAATAGGTTTGGAGGTTCCAAGTACTCGAGTCCGAGCATTTCACTGTCAAATGGGGGGGATGTAATTTACTGAATTCACTTGTATAAATTTTATATAACTTGTGAGTTCTCATAAAGTGAAAGCTAGAAAGTAAATATTGATGGGGCTCTTTTGCTTGTATAAAAGACTACAGCTGAATTAGGTTAATCTTGTTGAACATCTTGTTCAAAGGAAAAGGATTTAAAGATCCTATTGTTATCTGGAGTAACTCTGAAGAGCTTTACTGAAGCCTGCAGAAGATTTATGAATTTATACTTTCCTGGAGTATGGACTACCTTTTATAAAGGCTCAGAATATAACCTGGTGAAAGAAAAATTTAGCTAAAATATATTTCTAGAAGATCAATCTGTTTCATATGGTCAGCCTCTTTAAAGACAAATTCAATTGTTTAACAATTCAATTATCTTACTATTTATAGTTCACTTCAGATTGTGGGCCATCAAGTAATGACAGGAATTTTTTCTTGAGTTACTCTGAACTGACTTTGGTTGCTAAGATATTAAAGGGTTCATGGGACTTGATGACTTGATTTTACTCATGGTTTTAAAATGGTGTTTTATATCCACTACTCAAGAGTCTGACTAAACATGCATGCCTCTACTGTTGAGATGTAAAATTGTGAGTACTAGATATATATTGCCACAAAGAAAAGAATATTTAGTGTGATTTGGTTGATTTTTAGTTTTTTTTTTTTTTTAATTCAAGACAGTTTAAGGAAATAGTGCTTAATAGGGCAGAAGTGCTTCACTGCTGCCTAGAGACAATATGTAAAAGTGCAATATTTGTGTAAGGGTTCTCTGAGGGGAGAAATGCATAAGTTTGAGGAATCGATGGTTGTTTCTGCAAGATTATTATGGTAAAGGCTTTGAAGAGAATTTTAATGTGTCACATGCTTTCCAAAAGGAGGCAAACTCTCATCAACAGGAGTAGCTTGGTGTCTCCAGGTAATATTATGATATGTTTTTTTGTCTGTTTTTTTTCCCCAAGTGCTTCAAATATTTCATAATTGAATAATACAGCTGATAAGCTTCAGCAAGTGTGTAAAAGGAAGGTTTTCAAACAGAATGCAGACCCTTCAAACTGTGCAGGAGATAAGCTGCCTGGACACAGTCCACTAAGGCACTTATGGATGCTGCTTTTTACACCAAGCAGTTCCCTCACCTCATGTCTTAGGTATAAAATCACTTGCATCAGGAGGACTAATTGGGTACTTAACTTTATTAACATGCTTAAGCTGATTGCTAGATTGGGATAAGTTTGAGGAACCAAGCCCAAGAAAGTGCTTTGTTAGGGAGACTGTTGTCCACCTTGGGAGGGGGATGTGACCACATATTGATCATTTGTTAGAATGACAATGAAGGAGAAATTTTATGTGGATGCCACAGTGAGGATTTCTGTAGGAAAAACAGTTCAAATGTTAAAAAATGGATGCATGGATGTACATGCTGTTTTTATTTCAGTTTGATCCTTTTATAGTTTTAATTAGTTACTCCAAAGGATACCTTAAAAATGAGTCATGAATGGTCCTTAAGCAATATCTAGCCACTGTTGCATGATTAATACATTTCTAAGCTAGAAGATTAGATGTGGTATTCAATGTGTGATGAACTGTGAATTGTCGAGAGAGAGCCTTTTAATATTAAAAATGCAAAAAAGAGCATAATTTTGTTATGAATAATACTCAGATCTGTTTCAGATAATATCATACACCACGACACATGGTATTTCAAGAAAAAAATAGAAGTACAGCCATCTTCAGTGACTTTCTTTCTTTTCAAGTTTGTTTCTTGGAAATGGATGATATTAATCTATTGGAGAAATGCTTTTATTGAAACAAACAGATTCTTCTATGAACATGGAGTCTGATTCTTATCTTCCTTGTAGTGATGGTAATTGTAAAATGCTTTACCCAAGTGTGGATTGTGAAGAGACACTGGAGAGCTGTGGTCCACAGCATATTGACAGGAAACAGGAAATATAGTGGAAAACACAATAATTAGATAAAATGTTTTGCTTAGTGAAGAAAAGCTTTTAACATTTTGTAAAAATATGTAGATATGTAGAAAGTATTGGTTTTAGGAGATGGAAAAAAGTTCAGGCATCAGATAAGATAGTAACAAGATAGGAATCGCATGATGGAAGAAAGTCCATAAAATACCATGTTTTTGTTGTGTTTTGTAGTGCCCTGTGTTTCCATGTAGATTGATATTAATACTCCTAGGAAAAAAAATCCAAAGTAGAGAGTACTTGCAACGAAAAAAAAAAGCACTTTAACCTTATTACTAACCTGGGAACTATGAATATGACTTAAGAAACCAGGTCAGTAATGGAATTAAGCATTATTACACACTTACATACATCTACTTCCGGGTTTACATACTAAATCTCTTTTCAAACCACATAAAAAATCATAAAGTACAAGTGCTCACAAAAGAATATGTGAACATATTGTAAGTATAGAACCTGAAATTCACACTTTGCTGTACAACTTTGTCAGGTAGACAAGCCCTGGCTAACTTTGCAGTAGATGTTAAAGTGACATGGTGGGACAAGATTTGTAGCTGTAATTTCATCACCATTTAAGCAATAGAGGTTATTTCCAAATCAGTTCAAGCTGACACAGAATAGTTAGCTCATTCTAAGAAAAAGTCACAGGAGAAATGATGGTGCTTAGCAGACAAGTAGAAAGTAAGAGGTCATAAGTGCACAGACAAAGGAACAGGTATTTTGTTAAGGACATTAGAAGCAGGAGGGCAAGAAGAAGTGCTGGTTAACAGCTCTGCAGTGCCCTTACTTGTACTCCATCGTTATATTTTGGAGTAGCCAAGGCTGCACCTTACTGGTGGTGCTGATTCACCAGTATGTCGAAAGAAATTGGTCACAAGAAATGAAGAAAGTAAAGTGCTGTAAAAATCTGACCCTAATGAGAGTTTTCTGCCTTACTTCAATGGTCAGAAGGTGCTACATGTTGCACATCTTTTAAAATTTTTCTTAGACATTAACAGTTAACCTAGGAATTAGGCTATTTTGAAGTTTACTTTTGTATTTCTGAAAGCATTAGGGAAAAAAATCCAAACTAACCAAAACTTGATTTTAATAAGAGGAGAGTTTAGTTCTTGAGTAATGGAACTCTGATGTATAAAAATTATCCTGTTCAGATTAATTTAAGGCAAGTATATTTATCCAAAGTACACTTAAAAAGAAATCATGATGTGAGTCTGACCAATAGCTGCTGCAATAATTTCTGTCAAGGAGAGCAGAACCAAAACAATTCTGTATCTAAAGCTGAAAACACAAGTGCATAACTTCCAGTGAGGGAGATCAGGTCTGGTTTCTGCAGCCGTTGTCCACAGATGTTGAAATAAACAGGGCTGGGTTTACATGCATAATATTTGTATTCTTGAAAGAACATATAAATCAAGTTTTTCCTTTGGAGGTGTTGAACTTGGCTGCTTGGTTAACAAAAGCAAATGCCCCTGCTATTCCCACCAGGGCTCGGGCTCCTGCTAGTCACCTCTTAAAGTAATTAAAGTAATTTCTCACATTTACAACTGAGACCTCATCTGAGATTAATTTCTCCTTGCAACATCCCTGTTGAGATCTGATGATCCAGACCTGAGTTTGCACCCAAATAATTTTAAATGTTGTTGATCTGCAGGAGCCCTGAGAGACTAATCCTCTCTTCCTGCACAGAGGAATCACACTGCTTTTCTTGCCTCTTAGGTTTTATGCATGAGAAATAGGGCGAATTTTACCCATAGGGTTTGCCTTTTTACTTTCCAGAAAAGGTGAAAACTTGTTACTGAGCATATTTTAAAGTCATTCTTGTATCCTTTTTTTAAGGTAGGTTTTTCCTGTACAAAGCAAGAGGTAATAAAATTTTTATTTTGAAAGAATGAATGCTATAGATGTGAAACGGTGCCAATAATGTCAGTGTTGTGTTATAGGGTTTTGAAGAATGAAATAATATACTCAAAGCAATTAACAAACATCAGATTTTCATTCTAGATGCTGAATGTGATTAGAAACTGTAAATGAATAATTCTTCATTCCAGCTGTTCTGGGAGCAGGTTTTCATGCACCATAGCCATACAAAGCATAACTTTACTGCCATTTATTTGCACAGCCCATCAAAAAAGCATTTTGATTAATAGGCTTTACTCTGTTAGAGAATCACACAGTTACAAACTATGGATCTCTTTATTAAAACAGAGAAGTCTAAATCTGTAATGTATGGTAACAGCTCTAGTGATTCTCTTTGAACCAAAAAGAAGTCTTTGGACAAAAATCATATTAATGTTCTATTTAGCAATAATGTTTCAAGGTGCATTTTTGTACTTTGTTTCATGGAAAAGACAGTTTTTATGTGTATGGTTTGCATTGGTAATTGCAACAGGAGCTAAAGTTTATTGCCTTCCAATTCTCTAGTGTAGTGTGTTTTCACTCATTTAAAAGTGGTTTGTTTATTGTTTGGGTTTTTTTTGTTCTGTTTTCTTTTATATCAGTTTCAAACCTTACTAAAGGACAAATCTTCTGGCATAGTTTGGTTTTTTTTCATGATGAAGAGTCTCTGCTGACAGTACACTGAAGAAACTGTTTTTATTAGGAAAGTGAGGAATGTAGCAGTCTTACAAATAAAAAAAAAAAGAAAGAAAATAATGGACAAGCTCTTGGCATTGCCTGAGATATTTCAGGTTTTGGTGATAATCTACTGGGAACCCTTTTCCATTAATCACTAGTCACACCCAAGTGATAAAGTCATGGTAGCTTTTTGTGCTGTTTTCCTTCCTGTTGATTATGTGATCCTTAAACTACCAAAAACTATATTCCCATTTAAATACTGCTGTCAATTTGGAGATAGGAATCAAAGGTTTAACGCAGAATTTTTCTCCATGTGCTTCATGTACTTTTTCTTCATGTTAACTGTATAAAAGAGCTTTTGTATGAATGTGCTTCTAGGGCTTTAATCATTCATGTGCTTGCTTGGAAGCAGCAGCCTCTCACTTGATCATGTATTATCCAAGTGACATTAAGTAATTTCCATATTAACTTTCCCATTTGCTTATGATAGTTTTATGAATGACTGTTGTGTTGATTCTCCCCTTCTCCTTCTTTCCCTTCTCCCAGCCCTTCTTTCCTTTATGCACAGAGGTTAGCTGAGAGCCTGCCTCCCAACACACTTGGGCTCCTCCTAGAAAGCTAGGGATTCCCTTGGCATGGAAGCTAAAGTTTCATGCCATTAACTGTTTCTGCTCATTGATAGATGCAATGAGGAGAGAGTTGCAAATGTGTTGGTATATCTGCATCCCTTTGTGCTTTGTACTAGCTCTTTATTCTTCGTTGTTTCCTTTGTCATCTGTTGCATCACTGCAAATAGAAAAGATGCACCATAGAAATGGAAAAAAAACCTCTTTAGATGTGTAAAGTCACAGAAAAAAGGGTGATTGATGCTCATCTAGTCAATCATTCTGTCCCTGGAAATCATCATATCTTCCGTCTTGCTTGCAAGATCTTGAAAGCCTCTGATGTCAGAGACTGTGTAACATTTCCAGGCAATCTGTCACGGCACTTCAGTGTGTTTGTCAGTAGGACATGCACACATGTATCTCTGTACATATGAGCATGACCATACATCCAGGCAACTTAAAACTCCTTCCCAGCATTTAAAGGCCTCCTTGCTACTTGTCTGCAGTGGATTGAGAGAGCAGTTAATTCTGATTGATGTAGCCTTTTTACATGCTTAAATCTGTTTAAATTGACATCTTATGTACTGGCCAGCCCCTCTGCTTCACATAATTTTATCACAAAGATGGAAACATCAGGGCATACTAGGTTTCAAATTGTGAGATTTGTTTTTGCTTTAATTACGATTATCACAAAGCTTGAAGGAGTTGCCAATCCCCCAGGGGGCTGTGCAGGCCTTCAGAAGGACCTGGACAGATGAGCAGAGGAGAACTGTTGGAAATTCAATAAGGGCAGATGCAGGGTCCTGCACTTTAAGATGAATAATCCTGGGCACCAGCACAGGCTGGGGGCTGACCTCCTGGAAAGCAACTCTGCAGAGAAGCACCTGGGGGTCCTGGGGGACAACAAGCATCCCTGAGCCAGCAGTGTGTCCTTGTGGCCAAGAAGGTCAGTGGTGTCCTGGGGTGCACTGAAAGAGCATTCCCAGCAGGTTGAGGGAGGTGATCCTGCCCTTCTACTCAGCCCTGGAAAAGCTTGCCCCAAGAGGTTGTGGAGTCTCTGTCTCCACAAATGGAGATATTCAGGAACTGCCTGGACACAATCCTGTGCAATGGGCTCTAAAATGACCCTGCATGAGCCAGGAGGTTGGACCAGATGGCCCACTCTGGTTCCTTCCAATCTGACCCATTCTGTGATTATTTTAGTATTCATTCTCTAAAAACAGTGCTATGATATAATAATTTTGTTATTATTAAAGTATTGACAAGCTATTTGTAAAAACATTATGAAGGTTAATCTCATTGATCACTGGTCTTGGGGTTTCTTTAAGAGATTCTACTTGACTTGGTTATTGTAATTATATTTGAAAAAATTAAAATTTTAGCACAGAGAAAAATGATGTGTTTCTTGGCATTTATTTATGCATACACACATGCATACAATATGGTGTATATTGCTTCATTTTCATACTGAGTTGGACAGTTAGTGAGTCTGAAAAGAGAGAAGTATAATCTATGTCCTCCTTTCTCCAAAAGTAATTTATATTATTAAATGCTGGTTCCTTGTTCCAGTGTTGTCTTGAGCGAGTGCAGCAGATGAGGCACCTGGCACTTTATGGACGTGGGGTTTCTGAGCTCATTTACAGCACCTGGTTTCCTTATCCAGCCCCTGATCCTCCTGGACTTCCTGGCTCCCCTGTGTCTGGGAGCCAACAGCACCAGTCAGAGTGAGAGGGTGTCAGTGGAGCTGGGGAACCATGTCTGGGAGATGGAGGAATGTAGCACAGGCACATCACTGCTGTGTTTGTACACCTCAGCACCCACCTTCCCCCAGCTGATATCCTCTCACTGTGTGAAGAATTATTCTTTAGAGGTTTGCCTTTCTTATGCTAATCAACAGAGCTGATATTGTATTCTCCTCTTTTTGCTTTTATCATCATCCATTTAGCTTTTTTTCCTCTAGCATCAAACTCTCTTCAGCTTTAATTCTTCTCTCACACAGATAAATCGAAAGCTGCAATTATTTACAGCATGAGAGGAGGAGGGAGGAAGCACATTAATTTATAAATCATTTTAAATTTACTATTCATTAAAGGTGGAGTATGAAGAGCTCTGGCCTGCATCCACTCCACATGGCCAGAAAACAACAGACCTGTTTAGTCAGGAGCAGTGCCAACTATTCCAATCTCTTACAGCAGCCTTGTTCTGCAGGGACCACCTGAAAGATGAGGTCTGCCTTTCCCTGACCCTGCACAGTTTGTGGCTTTGCTGCTGGAAAAGTCAACATCCCTTCTAGTTCTTGCATTGAGGCTTTTTTCTTTCTAGGGGACTGGGTCGTGACTGCCAGTGTGTTTTGCCTAGATCAGTGAATCCCCTCAGTGTTGCTTTTGGGAGTGTAGTCTGGGTAGTGGTGACTAGGAGGCAGACACTGGGATATTTTTTTATAGGGTGTTAAGACTGCCAGTGGGGTTTTTCTGTGGAACTGGGAGGTGGGGGAAAGAGATTAACACGTGTTGTTAAACTATACAACATCAAATTATAGAAGACCAGATGAGAAATTTTCTGAGATAAGCAATGTGCAATGAGCATGTGTGAAGGGGAGAACATGCGAGTACTACCAAGGCTGTGGTTAAGATGTGAAGCAAAGAGCCCACTGGTAGGAATGGTTACTGAAAATATTTGTTAATAGCAGATGGAAGAATTGCTTCAAAATTACAAACAGGCAAATTTGCTTGTATTGGGTTTGTGTGGCAAAGTTTTAGTAGTGGGAGGGCTACAGGGTTGGATTCTGTGAGAAGCTGCCAGAAGCTTCTCCTGTGACTGACAGAGAGCTCTAAGCTCCATACCAAGCTCCAAGATGGACCCACTGCTGGTCAAGACTCAGCAACAGCTAGAGTTTTTCAGGGTCAGGGAAGAAGGAGGGGGAGGAGGTACTCCAGACACTGGAGCAGGGATTGCCCTGCCACCTGTGGTGTAGACCATGGTGAGTCACCTGTGCCCCTGCAGCCCAGGGAGGTCCATGGGGGAGCAGAGATCCACCAGCAGCCCGTGGAGGACCCCACCCCAGATCAAGTGGATGCTCAAAGAAGGCTGTGACCCAGTAGAAGTCCATGGCCCATGGACTGTGGGCCCATGAAGAGAGGACTCCACACTGGAGCTGGTTTGCTGGCAGGACTTGTGTCCCCAAACCTACACTGGAGCAGTTTATGACAAACAGCAGCCTGTGCAAATGACTCACACTGAAGCAGCTGGTGAAGGGATCTCATCTGTTAGGGACCCCATGCTGGAGTGAGAGAAACACGTGAGGAGTCCTCCTGCAGAGGAGGAAGGAGCATCAGAGACAACACGTTGTAAACTGACTGCAGCCCTCATTCCCATCCTCCTGCATGGCTGGTGGGGAGGACGTGTTGAATCAGCAGTGAGGTTGAGTTTAGGAAGAAGGAAGAGGTGAAGGCAAGGTGCTTTATGATTTAGTTTTCATTTTCCTACTCAGGTTTGACTGGTAATAAATTAATTTCCCCAAGTTGAGTCTGTTTTGCCCATTATGGTAACTGCTGAATGATCTTTCCTTGTTCCTATCTTGCCCTGTGAACCTTTCTTTATACTTTCTTCTCCCTTGTCCAGCTGAGGAGGGCAGTGATAAGCAGCTTTGGTGTTCACCTGGCATCCAGCTGGGGTAAACTCATCACAGTCCTATAACATATGGAATAAAATTAGGTGTATATGGTTTGCATTCGTAAAGAGCATAGGTGGATTGAAGTGAACAGCTATTTTCCACCTGGATTTCACATAAATTCCAGAAGACATTAAGAAAGACATAGCAGAAAAAATCATCAGCCTCAGCATATGCAGCATGTTTATATCTAGGTAGTTGTGTGGGCTTGTGCAAAAGATCAAAGACGTGCCTGCCACTTTGAGAGGAAACGCCAGGGGCCTCTGCCCTTTGGGCGGCTTTCTTAGACTGGCTCCTGGTTCTGGCAGCAGCTGGGGGCACGGCAGGGAGACGTCTGCCAGCCCCACACCCTGTGTGAGCACATGCTGTGTAGTCAAATTGCAGCCTTGAAACATGAAAATACAGAGTAACAGCTCTGGTGTTACTGTGACACTCTGGTTCCTTCTTCCCACCTTTAGGTCTATGCCAAAATGTGTTTTAACTTCTGTAGTTGCTTTGGGATAGTCTCTTCAATGGCAGTATGCCAGAATCTAGGCTACCAATGCCTATCCAGTTTTCCAGGCACTTTCCTAAATTATTTTTCTCTGTCCCAGCCTTTCATGTGGGTGATGGTGAGGGATGGCCAGGGCCATGCTCTGTAGCAGTTAAACCTAATTTTTAAATTACTTGGATTTGCAACATTTCATCTCTAAAGAAGCTTAGAAATTAATAGAGGGACAGGTGCAGACTTCCAAATTCAGCTGTGTTCACTGCAGACAATACCCCCCAACTGCTGTTTGATGTTGAGTGCCTAACTTTTACCACCCTTGGAGCTCTGCAGTTTAAAATTAGCTGAGCTGGTTCATTTGTGTCTGCTGATAAAGCAAATGAGGTGTGCTGGTGAGATTTCTCCCTGCAGAGTTGTGAGCTGCATAAAGGACCTCTAGAGAGGAGATAAACATGCACGAACACCTTCTCCCTCTTCAGTCCACATGCACTTCTGGTCTCCCACTCAGACGTGGCTCTTGGTAAGTAGGGAGTTCTTGCTGAATAACTGAGGGATGCTACACATTTGTGCCATGTGGCTCTGAAACTGGTCCTTTTTGTACTGCCTGGAAGGTGTGTAAAAGCCTTTGGGAGAAGCAGTGTAAAATGGAGATCATCTCGATGCTGAGACATACTGGTACCACTCTCACTGAATCAGTCCTATGAAAATGAATTTCTGTGGTGTATTCATTACAAGAGCCTACTCTGCAATTGTACTTTAATAACTATTCTGCTCTCTCCCCATCAGCAAGAACAAAATATGTAAATAATGCTCTGGAAAATGCAGCAGCGGATTCTGTGGGAGTTTTAAGCCTAGATATCTAGTGCAGGAAGAGAGCTCTGAAACTCAAACAGTGCACCACGCTTTTCTAGATGGGTCCCTGTGGTGTCATAATGGGGAAAGAATGACCTGCAGTGGACAGCGGGGGTTTTCCATGAGGTTTAAGTACTGCAACCTGTAACTACTGGTATTTTTAGAATGCTGTTGACTTCACTGAGAACCTTTGCATGCTTTAAATACAGAATACTCAAATATTTGGCAAGAGAAAAAGGGTAGTATGCTCAGTATCCAGTAATTTCAAATCTTGGATCAGTACTAATATTATACAAATACTTCTGTTTGTTTGAGTATTTTGAGTTCCAGACTATTTCTTTGAGAATATGAAGAGGAAGTAGTTTTCAGCCTATATTTTTGGAATTGTTCATTTGTTTTAATAACATGAATGCTGAGGTGCAAAAACACTCATTTGGAAATAAGTGAGTAAACTGTTAGGGGAAGTCAGAGTATTTTCTTAATTAAAGTGAGGCTTTATGGTGCAAACATGTAGTTAATAAACAGCTAATTCTCAGCTGATAAGATGAGAATTTCTATAGAAAAATGTGCATTAGAGGGTGTATTAGACTGTAGTTTTGCAGCATCTTATTTTAAAACTAAATTGTTAATGCTGGTCGTCTTATAAATGCTGTTAGAGAATTGTTGTCAAAGTATTATTATTACTATTTTCTTTCTTTTAGATTTTAGGCAATCTAAATAGAACAAATTATCAACCATAGTCCCCATTAGAGACAGTGAAAGTGGGGGAGGTAACTAATTTCAGGTACTGGATGGGCTTTAAAAGTTACTGTATTAGTTCTCATTTTAGCTAGTTCATTTAGACCTGGAACTTATTTATGCCAACACACATAATTGATCTTATAAGTATGCAGTGCTTCAGGACCAAAAGCTGGTATGTTCTTTTCCATTGTAAGGAAAGGACTTCTATGGTTTTATATAAAATTTGAAAATCTTATAAGATGACAAATGTGATTATATTGTATTTTATAACTAATTTTACTGGAAACATCAGTTGTATGGAAGTGTACTTGCAGAAATCACTGTCTGTGCTGATAGAAAGCAAATTATAAGTTTTTGAAATGTCATGAAATTCAAAGCAGAAATCTAATTGAGAACCAACAGCAGAAACTTCAGTTTTAAAACACAGAACTCTAAATTCTGAAGAAAATTTATTTATATGGAAACAAAATTGTTTCCTACAGGAACTAATACAGAAAGGGCCTCTTACAAGATTTGCCCATTACTGCCATGGTTTTATTAGTTCTACATTCGATTTCCCCAAACTGACCATAGATAAGTGCAAATAGTAAATTTTCACCATCCAAAACTACCCGTGTTTTAAAAGAAATCATTAGAAAGAAACTGTGTTTTTAAAGGTGGTATTTTAATCATGTTCTCTAAAGATTTTGTTAAATTAGGGCTTTTAACTTTCCATTTTGCTTATGCAGGCAAAATCAACAAATCTCTTCCTTTGTGGATGTTAGCCATTAAAATTGATTTAATATAGCAGTTCAAAACTACTTTAGGGGCAGGTGAAGCTTCTGTCTCCCACTGCCTCAATCTTACACCTTGTGGACTTCCCCTTGTTTGCTCTGGAACTTATCTTTGGCTTTACTGGGTGCAATTCAGCTCACTAACTTTTTTCAGTTCTTCTGTTCAATATAATTACTAGATGATCTTTAAAGTTTTATTTCAACAGAAACCATTCTGTGATCCTATGAAATTCTGAATTTTAAGAAGCTGTATTTTGGGGGATTGCCTTTGCTTATTCCGTCTACCTTTCTTTATTCTTTTACCTTTTCTTTGCTACTACTGTACAGGTGCCTAACTGTAAGTGCTGCTGTCTGCAGTGAAACTCCTTGGTCTTCTGAAGCGTCTCTGAATTTGAGGCACCAACTTATATTCCTTCCCAGGCTTTATTGACCTGCTGTTGCTGTTGTGTCCTTTGAGCTGCTGTGTTTTAATCTGATGAGCATAAATAGCATTTGGAAGAGCATCTCTGAGTTCTGAGACTCGTTTCTGATAAACATAAGCTTCGTATAATAGCCCTTTTCATTCAAGGGTTTCATGAGACACTGATCTGGCACTAGCTCACACGTTGCTCAGCTGACTGGATGACTGGCTGCCAACAGAAGAAAGAAATTTCTCTTCCCACTCTTATCTGAGCTGTCCTACCCAGCAGGCTGTGCAGGTCCCAAAGGAAAAGCAGCAGAAATTCACCCGAGGAAATGTGGCAATTTTGAGGGTAGATGGATACATAGAATTCAAGCACTTTATTAAAAAAAAATATATAAAAGCAAGTCTCAGTAAACAACAAAATCTGTTGAGGAATAAGGGTATAATGAGTAGAGGGGGTACAAAAAGGCAGGTGAAAACCAGTCACAGAAGGTTTCCATGATATAGAGCCATTAGCTCAACTTCAGGAGACACTACAGCTGAAGAGAATCTCTGTGCTCTTGCATCTCCAAAGCAGCATTTTGCAAGGTAGAGTGCTCACTAGAGCAAGAGGCAAAGGGATCCAAGAAACAGCAAAAAAAGAAAATCCTGCAAATTAAATCCTTCCTGTATGTTTACCACTCTGATGCATTCATAATCATATTTTTTTTCAGTGTTTGCAGATACTCACTCTCTGGTCTTCCTATTCATGTCTCACATGCACTGTCTGTACAATGCTCTCTGTGTAGAATTTGTCCTTCAAGTAGTAAAAAGACATTCCCTTTGGTTATTAATTTTTCTGAATATCTCACTAGCTATGGAGACTTATTTTAGTAAAAGTATGAGGAAATAGCTGGGAGCATTTGTGTGCTCATTTTCCATTCCTCTTAACTCTCTCTGTTTCTTCTTTTTTAAAAAAAAATATGATGATCTTCTACTGCTTTAATCTCATTCATATAGCCAAGATTTATATGGATTGTGCTGTCCCACTGTTAATATTTTTCTTACTTGAATATGTAACCATTCTGGTGAATCATGTCCATGTTTCTTTCTTGGGAGACAACGGAGCACAAGATATTTTGAAATTTGGGGAATGAAATAATGGCAACAGAGACTCTTGAAATCGAGGTGACATTCAGAAGTAAAACCAGAGTTGGCAATTTTATTTTATATGCATATACATACATTTCTATGTGCATGTACATGTGTGCTTACACATATACACACATTTTTAAAAGTTATAGACACGAGCACCATACACGTAGACGCAGGACTGCTAATTTGTGACAAACCTTAATGACCTGACATGGTCAGCAGCTCTGAATGTAACCTCCAAATCACACGGGCTTGCTTTCTGACCTCACTCTTCAAGTAAAACAAAGAAAAGCAAATTTAGAATAGATAGCTACTGTTTTCAAAGGAGCTTTGGATGAGCAGCACCTCTGAAATTTAGAGATTGGAATAACTCATGCTTTTCTAATGATAGATTTGAATTAGTTCAGTTCAGGTATTTGAATTGGAATATTTGTCTTAGTCTTCCTTTATCTCCCCAAGATATATGCTAGCACATTTTTCAATTAAAAAGAAAGACTCTTGGGCTGAGTTGCTAAAATTCAGTGTAAATTTTTATTCTGAAATTTTAAGCTCACAAAAATAGTAAGGGGAAAGATTATAACTGTCTGACACTGCCTTATCTGTGTAGCTGAGAACAGCATCACTACAATAAAAGAAGATAGCAGTGTCTCCCATTGATTGTTGTTTGATGAATGTAAAGCAATTTACTGGAATGCAATTAGCGTTTTCAATCGCATTACCATGGGGAATTTTTTATGCTGGCTCTGAATTGAAAAATCTATACATTTTCTGTCCATGAGTCACTTTTTAGGAAGCCTTCTTTCTTGCTTCTTTTTTTTTCCTTGAGTTTTTCATTTGGTTTGGTTTTTGGGGTTTTCTTCATGTTTCAGAGCTATAATCTGTGAAATGCTAAAAGGAAGTAAACCTAGAAATTTTATGTTTAAAATATGTCAAAGGACAAATTGTACAGTCTACTGCAGTAGATGACTTGGATTACAATTTGTAAGGTTGTGCATTGCTGTGGAATTAGTTTTTCAGGGGTCTTATTGGAAGAAATACATCTCTTGGAAAAAATTGGCTTCTGAATAGGAATCTTAGCAACCTTGAAATAATTTTATAAATGTGTAATTAAGAAGCTCGAAATACAAAGATTAAATAAGCAAAGCAGTATGCTGAAACAGTAAGACCTGTGTATGATGATAGAGTAACAACAGTGCTGAAAGTAACAATGCTACCTTTTAACAAGCATTCAGACTGCCAGCAAGAACTGTGCATGCATGCAAGTGCTCAGTTAGACACAGTGTTCTGACTGCACTTTAAATGGGTGTAAATTTACTTATTTTTACATCATACAAAGCATATAGAGATTTTAGAAAAAAACCCCACCCAAATATGTTGGTTCACAGTTTGGATTTTCTGTGAACATGTAGGTGAATGATTGTCAGTGCTACAGGAGAAATCAATCCTAGCTGATATGGAGAGAGTATCAATGAAAAATATATGTGTGCTAAAAGGGGCAGTCAACATCCTGCTGAGGTTGACACATACATACAATAGCAAATATAGTCTGTACGGTGCTTTTTAGTGATTTGTGTGTGTTGTGGACCAAGTGCTGCTATCCTAACTCAAAGACAACCATAGGGAATTATTTCTGTGGAGACCTAGCTGGGAATGTTTGTTGCTTTAAAAACGCACTTATTTTTAACACTATCAGCTAAAGTTGTCTTCCTGTAATGGTATAGAGTGTACCTTAACCACTTAAGAAAAAGCTTCCCTCTTATGTGTTTGACCTTAGAGGTCTTACAAGGTCCTATTGTCTATTCCATCTTGTATACCTTAATCTCTGTGAGGTCTAGAAGGAGTTGCTACTGAATTCCTGGAGACTGTATTAGCTTTACCAGTGGGACATTATCTTAAGAGCTTTCTAAGAATTTTTATTTATTTTTAAATGAAAACCTTGAAAGAAAGCAGAAACTTCCTTGCTCCTATTCCTGTTACATCTTTATACATATAATAAAATGCTAGACCCAGCCAGTTCTTTTTTTCCACTGTAAAATTGCTTCAATTTTAATGGGTACAACGGCATTTTTAAATGAGGTTGGCATTAATATTTTAGTGGAGTTGGAATTGTTTGTGTGCCCTGTCTCTACCTGGCTTAGGAAAGGAAAGTTGTTATCCCCATTTACCCACATTCACTGCTGTGATCAGGCTGTGCACTGGCACGTCTGCCGTCTTAAGGAGAGGCTGGAGGTTCTGGGACACATCCTGTGCTTCTAAAAAGCAAAGCAATGCATTTCCACCCTTCACTGGGGTGGCAATGCAGTGCCCACTTCCTTCAGATTTAACTTTGCTGCCCTTTCATTTACCATCACTAATCAGTTAATTACTTCATATTTTCACATTTTGTTGTTGAGGAAAAAGACTAGATACATTTGCCATGTTGACACTACCTCGTTTTCTGCTATTTTTATGAAGACCTAAATCAACCAGTATGAAGTGCAAGATGCGAAGAACAAGATAAAATTTTGACTGTATAAAAAGAAGTCTTAATCATTTTCTAAAAATAATTACAAATAGATTTTCTGATTCTGTGGCTGAAACACCAGAGACTTTGTGTTGCTGAGTTTCAAGGCTGGATATGTTCTTAAGATAATTATTAGTTTTCCTGAGGAAGGAGATTTGTATTTTTTATATATTAACTTCTGAAGTCAACTTCTTCATGCCTCTCCTCTTCTGTATTGCAGTCTTCTTCAGATTGCATCACTGTACACTTGACTGGCTAGCCAAAGGGTGCTAAGGCTAAATGCAGATGGTGGCTTTGTCCAATACGGGGGGAAATGTTGTTCTTAAGAGTTGTTTTGTGTTTGTAAGGCTGGTCTGGCACCGTCAGATATATTCATCTACATTCTGTCAGTATTCATCTGCCATTCTTCTGGAACACAAATACTCCCTGGACTTTAGCAGAGTTCAGTGTTTGATAAAGGAACTACTGGGACTGCACTATGTGTAACACTGGTAATTTAGTGCTGGGTGGTATCTACCCAGTTTCCAGACTGGGGAAGATGCTATGCCACTGTTTTTGCTATCCTGTAAGCTGTGACTTATTGTGACAAGAGTGTTCCAGGCAGCTGCTGAAGTTACTCTGCTCCTGTGGGATCAGTGCCTCCTGGTTCCTAATAACTTTGGCTTAAAAGGAACCAGTGCACCACAGGAGATAGGAGTCACTGTTTGTTGTGATATTGATTATTTGATTACTGTTGTCTTGTCTCTGTAAAGGCAGCCATTCCTGTTCCATGATAGGATGGGACTTGTGGCTTCACACAGGGCTTTCTCACTGGGGCAGGGGCTGGGCTCTCGCATCTGTACACAAGTTCACTGACATTTTGGGAGCCTCTGGGTGTCTTGAAGGAAGTCAGTTATCAGTGGAAGCACAGAGCCATTGTTCCACATGGGGACAAGAGTATAAAGATCATATGGGAGGGAGTATGACAGGCAGTTGCTCCTGTGCATGCAGGCAGAAGGAGATCCTTCACAGTAGAATTTAGGTGACTCCAGGAGCTCATAAAATGTCTTCCCACTTCCATGTGAGGCAGGCATCCTAACTTATGAGGTTTAGTGCCACTTTCCTTCCACCCATCCAATGCTCTTGAATCATGGTGTACAAGGATCCTTTTGACTTTTTTTGGTTTTAAATCTTTTTGAGGACCTTTGCTAGAGGTTAAAGGGTGACAGCTTGCAGTGCCCTTGTAAGAAAGAAAGTGTGGGCTGAGACAAGGCAAGTGCTGTGCAGTGTTTTGATGTATTTTTGACCCTGGTTTTAAAATCGTTGGAAATTACTCAGAGGAGAGAACATATTTTGGAGATCTTACCCCTCTCTACCAACTATTGTATCCTGTTCAAGCCAGGGAAGGCTGTTACACCAGCAGTTACCAGACCAGAGGTATTTCATGTGGAGGCTGGAGGACTTTCATTCAGGCTAAGTGATAAGTGCTCAAAACAGGTCAATGAGTTTGGGTGTTTTAAGAAAAGATTGCAGCTAGTGACATTGGATTTGATAAGATATAGAAGCAAGACATTTAAAATACAGTTGGAAAATTATGAATTGCTTACCTTTCTGGGGTTAAAAGACCAAGTTTGGTGTGTTTTCACCAGTGAAAACAGTAGTAGACAGGAGGAATACTCAGGTTACAGCTCCTTAGAAACAGCAAACTGAAAACATTTAAACATGCTTTTAAAGCAGATTCTGAAAAAAAGGAGGTAGCCCAGCCCCTCTGAAAGCATGTTATTATCTCTGTGGAAAGTGGGATTTATTTATAAAAATAAGTAAACAAACTGCTGCACAGATTGGCATTACCCATCAGGAGGACAGAGCAAACACTAGCAGTTCAACTCATTGAGTAAAATGTGCAATTTGAAAAAGGGACAGTGAGAAAGAGATCATGGAAACTTCACTCTCAGCATTTTGCCCATAATTGAGTCTTGGGAGTATCTTGGAAGGGAAATCTGAGCTCCATCTGTGAAAAGTCATGCATAACTTGAGGTCTCATTTGTCTTTTTTCCTGATAATGAACTTTACAGCTATCAAGAACAGAACAAGAGGCCAAAGAACCACCTCGGGATTTATTAATTAAAAGTCCTGAATGGAAGCAGTAATGCGGTTCATTTCAGAAGTACATTCACACCTTGTGCTTTCTCTCTTTCTGTCAACTGTTTTCTTTAGTGCTGTTGAAATTACAAAAATACAGTGTTAATTCATTGATGAAACGTAATTTTAGAAACTTGGTGTTAACACATTTGAAAGATACCAAGCAACATAAGATGGAGAACAAAGTGGAGGCAGGAAAGTGGTGTCCTTTAAAACCAGTGTGTGTGTTAAAGTCACATCAGAAAATGAAGCAGCAGGAGTTTTTCTCGAGGGGAGAAGTGTCTCAAAGTGTCTTTTATGAACAAGGTGAATGAAATAATGGCCACAGTTGAAGAATTTAGGCCATGAATGCAGAAACTAACATATTCAAGTTAGTTATCCAAACATGTGAAGAGAAATCTGGAAACAAGAAACTGGACTTTTTAAGGAGATGCTGATGACACACATTCAGAGTTGCAGAAAAAAGACCAGGCGTGCTGTTACTGTGGAAAGAGGACCTCGAAAGAACTGTTCTGAAGGGGAATGCCAATGCCTCAGAATGTGAATTATGCTGAGTGCCTTGCAAAGAAAATTGCTAGCAAGAGGGACATATCTGACATTTAGCTTATAAGGAATAGTATGTACTTAGCTGTTGAATAAGAAGTAAATTATAGGTAGGCAAGATCTCAAATGATTGATAAAATAGTAGTTTCCTGTTGATTTTTTGAGAATTCTTATCAGAGCACATATTCTTCATAATGGATGGACTGAAGTCATCTTTTGTTTAGAAACAATGAGTGTGACCATTTCTGTGGTACATTGTACACATGATAGGAGGTTAGATGGTTAGATATCCAAAGATGTCTTAAGGACAGGGAAGTTAGGATTGGCCCTCTGGGAAGATTGGTCTTCCTAATCTGCTTCGTGTTCCCCAAATTCAGATCTCTATTGCATCATTTTGTATTCCATATAAAGGGCCTGCTGCAGAGTGAACAAGGTGAAAAACAGCTGCTCACTTGGTACTGGTAATACTAGTAATTTTTACAGTGTTTCCCAGCTGTGGTTTATCTCTGTGCTTCCTTTTTGCTGCTTTTGGAAAGATATATAAAGAACATCTGACTATACAAAAAACTACCTGACTGTTTGTTAGAGAAAGAGCTGGAGCTAGAAAGTATTAACAGCTTGATTTAGGAAGGCTGAAATATCTACATGTAACTTACACTGACAGATGCCACTCCTAACTCCACAATTCTTCACCATTTACAGCCACAATAACCTGCTAACCTATGTTTTCACTTATGCAAGGTTGAATGTTACAGCATCCTAGTGGGTAGAAGAATTATTTTATCTGCAACTTTGATAGTGTATTTGGTTTGCATATCCAGGTTTTGGTAGCCAGGGAGCTGCAAGGGCAGCTTCTCTGAGAATCTCCTAGGAGCTTCTCTGTCTGACACAGCCAGTGCCAGCTGGCTCCAAGGTGGACCTGCCAATGCCAAACCCAACATCAGTGGTGGTTGTGCCTCAGGGAAAACACATTACGGAGAGGGGGAAAGTTACTGTATGGCAGCATGAGCAGTTGGAGAGAGGACTGACAATACGTGAGAGGTACACCCCTCAGATCCTTCAGTCAGTGGAAAAGGATGAGAAGTAAGCACACCAGGCACCAGAGCAGAGATTGCCCTGCAGCCCCTGGTACCGCCCCTGGTGAGGCTGCTGTGCCCCTGCAGCCCAGGGAGGTCCATGGGGCAGCAGAGATCCACCTGCAGCCCATGGAGGAGCCCACGGCAGAGCAGAGCCCAAAGGAGGCTGTGACCCTCTGTCAGCCTGAGCTGGAAGAGGCTCCTGGCAGGATCTGTGCACCCCTGGAGAGAGGAGCCCACACCAGAGCAGGTTTGCTGGCAGGACTTGTGACCCTGTGGGGGACACCCTCTGGAGCACTCTGCTCCTGAAGGACTGCGCCCTGTGGAAAGGACTGAAGCTGGAGCAGTTTGTGAATGGCTGCAGCCCGTGGGAAGGACTCACACTGAAGAAATTGGTGAGGGATTGTCTCCTGTGGGAGGGAACCCATGCAAGAGCAGGGAAAGCATATGAAGAGTCCTCCCTCTGTGGAGGAAGGAGCAAAAAAGATAATACACGATGAACTGGCCACAGCCCTCATTACCCAGAAGAGAAGGATACACCGTGTATTGTCATCTCCTAAAGGACTGTGGAACAGGTGGAGATCTCTCAATGAATGTTAAAGCAAGCAGAAATGCTAGAACAATATTGCACAGACATGAAGGGGAGGCAGGGGCATAGCAGAGTGCTGCAACTGTGTTTAGTCTTTACACAGTAGGTGTCTGCAGAGGGACATGGAGGGAGACTCAAGGTGTGCTCCAAGAAACTGAGGAATTTTTTTAGGGAATGAGTTGCACTGAGACTTCCTTGAATTCTTGTATTTGGTTATAAAACCAATGAAATCAGTAGTAGCCACTCCTCTGAAAAAAGCTTTGTGTTTGCTAGATTCTTCTAATGAATTATCTGTAAGCATGGAAAGATGCACTAGTACAAATATAAACAAAGGCTCTTGTTTATAGCTTCAGATGTTTTGAGGATCATTAATAATAAAGGATGACTGAGATCATCTTTGAGGTAGTACTGGTTTTCTTATGGTTTCCAGGGTAAAAGTTCCCAATAAAAATAAAGTAGTGAAAAGACCAATATAATCAGTTGGTTGTAGCTGAACTTGAAAATATGCTTAATTCTCAGCTTGTGTTGGGTTTGGTTTCTTGTTTGTCTTCGCTGAGGTTTTTTATATATCAAAAGCTTTTCACAGCTTCAAATGTTTTAGGATTTAATTTTGTTTTTTGTAAGGGTTACTGCATTAATTCCACTTTGAGCTGTATTTCAAATCTTAATGACTGAAAAGACATGTGCCTTAGTTGTCCTTGGTCTGAGTAATATGAATCATATGAATATGTAGTATGAATATCATATGAATTTCAGTAATAAGAAAATGTGCCTATTATTATCTAATATATAATAAGATTGATCACTTTGTAGCAAAGAAATGCAAAAAAAGCTTTATTGTCCAGGTTCTTGAGCTTCTATTTAGCTTAAAAAAATAATTTCTACCTTGGTTGCAAACTAGAAAATTTTGGTTCCTTTGGGCTTTTATACTTCATTAAATGTAATCTACTAGGACAAGAGTATAAAATCATACCACTTGAATTGTGTTTGAGTTTTGATTTTGTTTGGGGTTTTTTTTTCTATATTAGTAAAATTGTGTTTCACTGTTCTGGGGTTGTTTTGAGGGTTTTAATTTTTTTTTTTTTTTAAATTTTATTTCCTCATTGGGTTGTTGTTGTTTTGGGGCTTTTTTGTTGTTGGTTATATTAAAAAAAATCTTTCTCTGTTACCAGGAGAAAAATACGTGGGCTTTTAAAGAAAATGTTAATCATGTGGAAACTTTTCTGCATGCAAAAGGTGCTATAAAACTGTTTAGTGATTTGGAATGTTAAAATAACTCTCATGGGAAAGAGTGAATGAATGAGCAGTTGATTTTATCAGGCAGGTAGGAGACAAAAATTGTACAGATGTGGTTAATTGTTCTAAATGCACCCCTATTCTCAGGCATCTACTATCTTGTTATTGCCTCTTCTTCTGAATTTGCACTCTGTTGTGTAAGAACATCTACATATTTTACTGAACATTCCTTCTTCTGTATGAGCAGTTTGAGAAGCATTCGGTTTGTCAGTATACGGGAAACAGCTGTTAAGAACACAATTTTATTCTCTTCCTTTTGGAGAAAGAGTAGGAAGTGATCAGATTTTTCAGCAAGCTGCTTTGCATTAAACATCAAATTCAGGAGTTCCCAGGGGTGCTGTTAGATGTGCTGTGATAATGGCTGCTGTACTACTGGAAATAGCGGTTGGCGAAGCGGCAGCGTGAATGTTGCTGTTTGTGCGAGCTGCTGCACATTCGTACCCCCGTGCACGAGCATTTGTCAAATCTCTGCTTGTCCTTTGATCATATCACTTTCACGGGTCGTTTGTGATCCACACAAGATCATTTGTAGGAGCTGGAAAGGCTTAGTTTAGAAAACACAGAAGAAAAAGGAACACCATCACCTGTGCCACTCTCAGACCCCTCCAAAAAATCAAAACCGAACGCAAACCAAAACAAAAACATCATGAAACAAGTAAACATTTAGCTAATGAAGGACACAAAGATGTTTGCATGAATAAGTCATTGCTCTATTTGTTAAACTGATTGACAGAGGAAATGAAAGTGATGCACTGGAATTGCAGCATTCCTCCTACCTCTGGTGTCTCACAGTGCTCTGCCTTGCATTAGGTTATGATGGACTAGTGTTGTCTTTCAAAAAATCTGTAACTCTTTGCAAAGTTTGCCAAGTTGTTTTCTGGACTTAAATTACGATACAGAAAATGATAAGCAACTGTGTAGCCCCACCTGCCTGTTTTGTTCAATTGAAAAAAAAATAAAAAATCCTTATGACTAGGCAAACAGCTCATGCTACCCTACATTTATAGCTATTTTTTTAATGGAAAATTACTTTATGCTAATTGTCCCAGTATAAGAGAGGCCAAGCCAGTTGTTTGTTTTACTGTAGAACACACTGTTCCTTGTTTTGTGGACTTAGGTGTATATTTCCGTTGTCATTCATGATTGTACCATTGAATCAAGAAGAATGTCCCACCAGTGATACATTTGCTCAGATTTTTTTTTTTTTTTTNGACTTCTTCAGATTTTTTTTTTTTTTTTTTTTTTGGTTTCTAGACTGTAGCAAAAATAACAGGTACTTAAGATTCATAAAAAACACTTTTCCTAAGCAGCATGGGGGATACTTCCTGACACGGACAGAGATTAAATATCCATCTTCAGATGCATCCTTGAAGATGGGAGAAAATTGAGAAGTAAGTATAGGTGTAAAGCATAATTCCATTGGCCTAGACAAAGGACAGTTTTCCTACCCAATTTCTACTGCATGTGTATTTTTTGCGGTTCTGTAAATCCTTTCAGTGAAGGAAAAATGTGTGAGCTTTTAATAAGTGGACACTGACCAGCAGTGTGTAAAGTTTATCAAAGGCTTTTATGACAATCAAACATAAACTTTCATGCTTGTTAAGTATAAAATGAAAGGGCATCAATCCATTTAACTCTGTCAGATGCTTGTCTAAATATTCTGAATGTTAAGAAAGACAAAGTTGTTTCTAGATAACTTTGTCATGTCTCATTTCAAGACAACTTTGCCTAGGTATAAAGAATTATTTTGGATTTTGCAAAAAATTCCCGAGTTGGCTATAGGAATGGAAGCACCTGGGTTGGTTTCACAGAAAACAAGCTGAAAGATACCAGAAGGCTCCCAAGTCTTCAAAATTGTTCCATAAAAGAGAAATGAACTTGTAGCTAGACCATAATTCATTCAATGTACTGGCTTGCTGTCTGCTAATTGAGACCTATTGAAAACAAAGACTTGCAGAGCCTTTCTGCTTCCAGCTCATTTTCCATTTGATCCAGTCTCCCTTGCTTTCTGTCCATTCTCAGTGCCAGCTCACTGCTGGCAGGAAACCTTCTACTCCTCAGAGCAGTGTCCCAGCTGTGACAATACAGCAGGTTGCCTGCCTCCTTTTCCTTTCTTATCAACAGCCCCATTGGCCATCCAGGAGGTTCTCCCAGTCAGACATAATCAGTTTCCTTCAGAAAAGAGGTGTTTTCTCTCTCCCACTGGGAGTGCCAGCCTAGCAAAGAGAAATGGGAACAAGGTAAAAAGATGGCTGCACTGCCTTGTTGCATTGTTTTAAACAATATGTAGCTAATCAAGCACTTGTAAATTTTGAACCAGAAATGAAACAAATTTATCTTGTACCAAATTTTACCTAGGTGCAGTGAACATGTTATTGTGTCTTACCTGGCCATCTTTATCACACATCTACTGTTCTTGGTGGTGGTGTTCAAAATCCATTGACACCTCCTTTGGCCTGTTGTGTTCTGAAAATAGCATGTTTTACAGTGGTAGCATGATCTTGTTCTCTATGTCATGCACATCTACTTCAAATAGAGGCCATCACAATCATTAGAGTGTACTACTTGGTGCAGGGTTTCTGGGAAGAGTCAGTGGTTTTAGCCTTATTTCCTATTAAATGACCATTTCATATACCACCTAATTTGTCATTTTAATTTTCCCATCTGCAGTTGAATTGTTTTTACCTCCATATGGTTTACAGACATGTCATTATCTTATTGTAACCATTGTTTGAACACTTAACCTATAACTGATTTGTTCTTCCAAGTATCTGAAGTTTTCATGCTGGTTTCTTCTAAATATTATCACAGAATGGTTTGGGTTGAAAGAGACCTTAAAGATCATCTAATTCCAGCCTTGCACTAGACCAGTTTGCTCTAAGCCACCTGGCCTTGAATATTTCCAGGGATGGGACATCCACAACTGAAAAAGAAAGTTGATGTATTTCTTTAAAAAGAAGATAAACATGATGCTTCTTCTCTTGATGTTCACAAGGTGCAGATGAGGTGTGGTATCACTCCATAATCCATCCTCTCAGTTGTGCTGATTTGGCATTCTCTCTCCCCACATTGGGATTGCACCAGCAATCTGTAGAGTCTTCAAGCAGCAGGCAAACCAAGGGTCTGTGCTGATAACCCCAGTTCCAGCACATATATTCTGTGCTGCACATCTTAGTCTCGCTCGTGTTTTCTTGGTACGACAACTGTCTGATTACTGTAATTAGTGAGTTGAATTTGAAATGACAAACATTGTATCATCGAAAGGAGTTTTCATTTTCAGGTAACAGGGTAACCTTTGAGGTGTCTCTGGTGGTTGAAATGGCTGTAACAACCCCTGACAGCCTGCCTTGCTCAGTTTTTTCCCTGGAGCAACAGCTGTGCTGCTGCTGTCATTCTCAATGAGGGGGCAGGTTTTTTGTGCTGATTGAAGATCTGTTTTTGCAAAGAAAATGCACTAAAAATCTGAAAGCTGTTTGTCTCTCTTCTGCACCTGGTGTTTTAGATTTCCACTGAGTAAATTGCAACCTTTTTTTGCCATATCATTTTTTTTTTCTCCAAAGGCTTAGCCTTTTGAATTTGAATAATAAAAATCATAGAACCAATTTGCCAGTGTCAGAAAAAAATTGTACACTCTACAGAATATCTGTATTCCCTACAAGTCACCTGTAATTGCATAAATTAAAATGAGCATTACTACAGGTAGTTATACTAGTAAAACAGTCATTTTACTATAGTTAAATTACTATTTTGAATATTTGAGAGTTGTGTTGTCTTTCAAGTTAACTCTGGATGATATTAATGTTTTAATACTGATCTATATTTAAAGAGTAGTACCTATAATAATTACTATAGATTCATAGTCAGCTTCTCTGCAGTTTCAGAGATTAGAAGGTAGCATCACTGTACTTTGACAAGTTTCAGTGGAAAACCCATGCTCCTTCTGTTTCAACAAGGAACAAAAATAATCTAAGGAACTCCAGTCCTATACTCAATCTTTACATTATCCTTGAGGATTACAGTAAAAGGCTAGTTTTCATCTGGCCTACACAATTTTTCTCAGATATCCTACATCCTTCATAAGTAATACCAAGACACTCCCTGATTTCTGTGTAGAGTTGCTCCCTGCCTGTGATAGTTGTATTTTGGTTTTGTTTTCTGATAACACAAACCTGTGATCCTAGCAAAGTAACTGAGTTGCAGTGAAATCTGTGAGCAACTGGAAACCCTGAGTGAGTTCATTTGTACTTTTCAGAAACTACCTTTACAACTAGACTAGTGCTTTTGTCACTTATTTAAATTATGGTTCATAGTTTATTTGGGGAATGTTTTAGTGACGAGAAAGCTTTTCTACCTGCTCCGGAGATGGTACTGCACTAATATAATTTCATGGAGCCTCCAATTGGATAAAGAAAATGCAATCATGTAATTACAATAAGAGAATTTCAGCCGTGATGAAGTTTTGAGAAAAGGGGAAAAAAAGCCTCTCTCACCCTAAGCATTCAAGTGGTAGAAAATGTTGGCGTAAATAACTGCTAGAGTATGAAAAGTATGATATACTAGAGCCATCAAAGAAAGGACATTGAACAGATGAGGAGAAAGAGTAAATGTCACTGAAATAGAACAGATAATGGCTTTTTGCTGCCACATAAATGCTGAGGCCATGAGGTGAATCAGAAGAAATTTCAAAACAGGCAGCATTGATCCTGTGATAACAGTCCCATTACCATGATTTCATTTCTATGACACTGCTTGATTGATACAGATGCAATCATTTAATTTCCCATTTTCTGGTGCAACAGAAGGGTATTTCCTTATTGTGTGCACAGTACCCCTTTCCTTGCACAGTCAAAGCTCCCACTCCAATCTCTGTACCAAGGATAAAACAGCAGGACACAGTCTGATGAAAGACTTCATCTGTATTTTGCTTTGAGGCAACCATGTGTAATTGTGTGGTGTGTTTTTATTGCATATTTTTGTGGCCAACCTAGATACTTCCTGAAGTTTCATAATCCTTAAGTTGCACTATTAGTAAATTATGGATGTGCATCTACCAGTATGATAAGTCATAAATACTGAAACTGCTACCAAATATAAAGCAGTCATTTTGTCAAAGCCAAACCCAAAAAGGAATGAAGAAACTGTTTTCAAATGGAGGAAGCTGGTTAAAATGAGGGAATTCACACCCAGATATTATACTTCATTAAAAATTGTGTTTGGGGGATATTTTATTTTTATATTTTATCTTAAGAAGTCCAAAAGTAAGTATTTTCTTTCTAAGAAATGTTATTGTTCATCATGAAAGCAATAATTAAACATCTGACAAACATTTTATGAAAACATGGATTGTGTTAATGTTTTTTTATGGAGTGAGTAATGACTGTATAGCTGTGATTCTTTAATGATGTAAGAAGGGAAGTGCCTGTATGGAATCTATATTTTATTAGAGCAGCTGATATAGCTGGAGGAGGGAGTCAGACAAGATTTCTGGCATACAAACCCTTTTCCCTGCCTATGTTTCTTCTGTCATTCAGAAGTGTGGTTCAGAGACTAAAAAATATGCCATACATCTTTGCCAAAGTGTTTATAGTTTTTCTTTAAATTTTATTTCTCTAGATTTTGAAAATATTTCAACTTCTGAAGACATTCAAAGCATAAAAGACCTTTTCAGTCTTAAAAGACTCTATTTCATATTTTGACTTATCAAAATGACTAGTAACTATTAGAAAAAAATAATTCACATGTGCAATTATTTTGGAGTTCCTGTTCCTGTAGTAGTATTTCTTGACTATATTTTTCCAGATACTTCTGGTGGTACTGCACTGGAACAGGACTAAGAGAAAAAGTTCATCTTTTTTGCCTTAGTATAACTCAGATATAATTCTGACATCTCTGGGTGGCATCTTAGGACCAATGAAATTGCAACCCAGGAGACTCAAGACCTGGCTTGATAGGTATAGAGTTAAAATAAATAATGAAGAATATGAACCACTAACTTATAGGTGATGTTAAGTGTACCTAGTTGTCTACACTTCCATTATTACAAAAAAAACCAAAGGCACTGAACAATTAGACCTCTATATATTTTCTTTTTTTCCCTTGCAGTGGGGAAATGCTCAACTGCTGCATCAAAGGTATTGTCTGGATTAATTAGTTAGTGATTATTCAGTGCTATGAAGGGAATTATTGATAGTAATCAATCATGAGATTGAAGTTATTTAGCATTTCTGTTCACTAGAACATTTACAGAGAGAATTTATTGTGCGCACATATGTTCACTTTGGGTTAGTTCTCATTCATTCTGGACAAACCAATCAATGAATGGAAGATTTAGGCATTTGACATGTTAGAAATTTTGTTGATGCTTCCACACAGGAAAGTTGAAGCTAAATCACATTCTAGATTTTGATGCCCAACTGTTGTGGACATTTGGCATCTCAAGAACTAGCTACATCTCAAAATATTAATGGAATTCTTATAATAGAGAAGGCATTCATGCTGTTCAGGAAATGCTTACACCATGGTTTTAATTTTATGTGAGGCCACACTTGCTCTTGTCTTTTTGGACATCCTTATTGATATCTAAACTTTACTTCTTTTTATGCAAATGCCCATCTGACCTCAAAAGAAATATATGTTGAAAATAGGCTGCATTATTTTGTCACCAACTAGGCCATCTCTGTTTATTTTATACAGATTTATAAAAGCCACTGACCAAACATTAGATTGCAACATCATTGTGCCACCATCTTCCTTCCTTGCTTTTTTCTCTTTTTTTTTCCCTTTTCTACACTACATTTTCGTAGCTTATTAGAAAGAACATATTCTTTTATTCTACCCTCCTCAAATCTTTTTTCTTCCTTGAATAAGCCTTCTTCCATCACTACAGATCCTCTAATAATTAGGGGGCATGTACAGATGCTCAAACCAAAGCAACAAGAGTGGGTTTTTTCCACACGTTTTTTTGGCTGCCCTCAATTCTTCCAAATTTTATCTTTTCCCTCTGTCTGTGTTTAGTGCCATTCAGTACTGGTTTTGGTCACAGAAATACTACTCCCATTTAATTATCACCTTCCACAGTCTCATTAGTGACAATGTGAGTGATGGGGATAAATCTTGCAGCCTTGCAGCTCTGCCCATTGCATGGAAGAGCATTTGAGGTTTGGCCCTATCTGAAAGAGCTGAATTAGATATACCTGCTGAAATTATCAGTTGTGAAGTTTGTTTTTCTCCCTGTTCAGTAACAGACGTTTTACTTAGAAAGCTGGTTAAGATTCACCATGTAATTACTATGTATTAAAGAAAGACACTAACAAGAAAATGAAATTAAAACAAAGCATCTCTTTTTGCTTCCTATCATAATCAAAAAACTTTTTCTTTAGTTGAGCTAAAGATTATTATGGCATTCTACAGTAAGCATGCTGCCTACAAAAATCCTGTTCCAGATTCACTTTTCATTGAAACTGACTTTGTAGTGTTTTGTTGTAGTTACACTTTTGGAATTCAGTTTAGTTACAACCTCAAAACTAATTCACTGTAGATTGTGGGAGGGAAAAATCTGAAATACTTTAACTGAATCTACCACAACAAATCAATTAAAAAGACATGTAGCATCAATTTTCCTCCAATTTACATGTTTTAAAAGACATAGTCAAACATTAATTTAAGTTCATGTTCTCAGTTTTTCTTCTGATGGAATCCTGAATTTATCCTTCATCTAAGAGAAATTTTGAATAGGTTCTGAAGCATGCTTCTCAAGACCACCATCTCCTAAAATGGTCTCTGCATCATTGTTGCTATGGCATTTCAGGGGCTGACATTAAGTCCTTTTGCAGAACTAGAGCACATTTACAAAAGGCACTTTAAACAGTTAAGAACAGTGTGTAACAGTGTATTGAATTGGGTACACATTTTCAAAAACATTGTTCCTGTTTTCTAGAAATAAACAGTAATATTAGTTATTTGCAGCATACTCTTAGGAAAATCACTGAACTCACAGATACTGCTCTAGAAAATTCCTATCACCATTTTCATAGAAACACAGAAGTCATATACCTGTTGTTTTAAGATTTGCATAAAATATGTGATTATTTTCACTAATATTAATGACAATTTTAAAGAGCAAACACCTACATTACTTAGAGATAAGCCTCTAAACATAATGCAGGACCTGCAGTCTTAAAGTTAATGAAGTATGTACATCTGTATGGTGCACCACATAAACTGAATGTGAGAAAGAACTTTCTGAGGTTTCATCTAATCAACAGAAGTATTTTTGGAAGGAGATGAAGTTTTGAACTAATATCAGAGTGTGTTCTGCATGCTTTACTAAAGATGGTTAAAAAAAAAAACATGGAAAGAAAGTTAAAACATTTCTGAGGTATAGTAAAGGTATTTCTGGTTTTAATAATTTTCAGTATATTTTCTGCCTGATTTATTTTAAGACTGAGGTTGTGTTTTAGCAGATGACAAGCAAAACAGATATTTTGCAGAGCATGGTTGCTTATTACAGAAAATAATGAAAAATATGTTGCCAGGAGTGCTATTATCTGAGATAACTCTCCTATATGAGATTTGAATTTTCCCCTGACCCTAGCCTCATGTGCTTCTCAAATACATAATGAATAGAATGAAGGAAAAATCACCAAATTCATGGTATCTCAGTAGCAAAGCTGTTTCAACTTCTAGGCCACTGTTTCATGAAAAAAAAATATAGTGGGGAAATAGGCAATAATTTTCTCATAACTGGAATATTTCAGAGAACTGGCAATGCCTAATTTTTTTTTTGCCTGTTTATGACAAAGTCTGAGGACAAAGAAATCACAGTCAAACCAGTAGAGAAATCAGTCTTAAGGCAGCCATAGTGGTGAGACTGCCCATAGATGCTAAGGGCGAAAGTCATTGGAATAAAACCTGCACCTCCTCAAGCTCGCTGTGTTTTATTTGTAGTAGTCTCGGAGAAGAAGTTTTAATACTGTTTTGGAGTTTTAGTAGTAGTAGTAATAATGAAAACATAAAAAGACTTAACTCATTTAAGTAAAGGATTAAAGGTTTCAACAGTGCAAGAAATTTTTCCCACTAGTGATCATAGTGCTGTATTTAACAAGGATATATAAAATAATTTTTATGCTGAATGTGTTGTAGTAGGCCTTGATTAGGATGTTATACAAGATCCCAGTTCTGCAGATATTTTTCCTTTTAAAATGTGGCCTGTTGGCCTGTTCCACTGGTTAAGAGCTCAGGTTGACAGGTTCCCTTTTTTTTTTTTTGATACCAGGTTTTTAAGTTAGTATTTATATGGGTTGTGCTAAATGGGTGTCAATGCAAATCCAAATAACTAATGAGGCATGCATATATGTTCTTTTTTATAATCTATATTTAAGATCTCCTTTTCTTCATGAAGGCAGGTTGCTGTATTGCTATTTATAGTGTGGTTGAAAACCTATGAATATTCATAACATTTAATATGTCTTATATCTGATTATTGTGAAAGAAGTACAGTTCCCATAAATAAATATTTAAATAACCAGATGAACTGCAATAGAAATAAAATGCATATCAGTGTTCTCTAAATAGCAGTGAAACAAGCACTTCTAGTGAAATATAAACCTCTGAACAAAACAACTTTTGCTTTTACACATCTCTTATTTTCTGAACAGGAAAGGAATACATCATATAGAGATGACTATGACCTGTTTAACTGAAAGGTGAACATAGAAAAGTAGTCTAGAATCACATCAATAGAAAGAACACAGATATTTCCTGAAAAGCCCTAAACTCATTTTTTTAGAAAATCTGTATTCATCATAATCTCTGTTCTGCTTCAAGCTATGTCTTAGTTTATATGATATAGAGGAGTTACATCAATTTTGTGTACCTTAATAGGCCCTAAATGCAAATATTCAAGACTGAGTGAGAGGTGATCTCTGGGACCATGAATTGAAAGCAGATGAATGTTTTGAAGTATAGTCACAAATAAAAATAAAAGGAACTACATACATGGTTCTCCCATTCCAAAGTAGTATAGAAAGTCATTTAGGAAAAATTTAAACTGTCAATATGTAAAAAAAAAAAAAAAAAAACCAAAAAAACCAAACAAAAATTGAGAAGAAAAATGGATCTCAAAAAGCTGAATAAAACAATAATGTTGTGGTGGGTGTTGTGACTTTTTAGGATTCTAGTAGTGCACTGCAAATTCAACTTAAATATAGTTTTATAAATGCTTTCAGATCATACAAACCTGAACTAATGGAAACTGTGAGTTATTTTCAAAAACGTTTCAGGAATAACCGTGCACAACATCACTGCCTTGTGTGTTGTCTGAAAATGTTCCAGATAGGATTCACTTATCTGACCTTTAACAAGTACCCCAACTTAGTCCTCTAGGGAGCAACTTTTTGTCAAGAAAACCAGAGTTTCCACAGGACAATTCAACTTCATGTTTCAGCCATCCGTTATCTGGATTGAATTGATTTCCCCACAGAGGTTCCTGTTTCTCCTGTTTGGCTACAGAGGGAGTCCAGAGGTCAGGATTAGAAGAGACACCTCTCTAGGAGAGCTGAATTTAAGATCAATCTCTTATTTTTGTTCAGTATTCTCTCTTTCCTGATGAATCTCACTTGTAGTGTAAAATACTGACATGTAGGGGTTAAGGGCATTTTATTTTAATAATGGAGGTGCTCTTAGGAATAAGGCTTCTGTCCTATACGTCAGCTCTCAGTAAGGCAACTGTTTGAAAAACCCCATCCTTACCTGTAGACTGTGTCTTTCACACTTACCTGTATTTTTATTGTTAACAGCAGAAATCTAATTGTTCTTTTAGTCCCCAACTGCCACTACTGCCATAACATTGCTCCAGTTACTTATTAACATTTAGTTGTTAATTACTTACCTCTCTTATTTGTGTGGCTCTCTTTTCTCACCTCAACTTGACTATTCCATTCCCTGTTTGCTTCCATCTGTTTTAAAACATGGTCACGGTATTTCACCTTTTTTTTTCTTTTTTTTTCTTTTTAATGCACTTGCAAGACTACTTCCCAGTAGTCTTAAAGGGTCTTAAACATAAAAAAAAAAAAAAAAAAACTAGGGGTTTTCATCACCACCTTTTTATGCCAAGCTGGTTCAGAGCCCCATGGTATGTACTTNCAGTTAGAATATCTTTCTTCTCTTGTTTAGGATTTTCTTTCTTTTTTACCACTTGATTCTGGGCTTTTTTTTAATGTATTATTTTCTTCTTGCTTTTTAAAGATAAATGCAGCTGTCTAATAGACTATGTTGGCTTCTCTTAGTACTTTAATTGGTATTATACCTCCTTGACCCAGAAGAGCAAGGGCACTTTTTCTAAAGCAAGCAAATTATATACTTCAGGTTGTGTAGCAACATGGTGCTGACGAGCAGCTCCTTTAAAGCAGTTCTGCAGAAAGCACTTTGAAATTAAAATATACTGGGCTAATACAATCTACATTTTTTAGCGTGTTATTCTTATGTTGCTGTTAACAAAGCAAAACTAATCCCACTCTTCAAGTCAATGTAGTGCAATTTTATATTCTTTAATTTAGATCTAAAACATTTCAAATAGTTTCTAAAATACTGTAATAAAATTAATTATTCTTATTCTATTGTTTCCATTATTTAAAATATTTGGGTCTATTAAGAAAGTGTGAGATAAAACAAAACAATAATAATAAAAAATGATAGTTAAGTCTAGGGAGAAAGATAGCTGCATAGTGCAGTTTATGGAAATTATCAAGGAAAAGCTCTAAACATCTGCAACTGGGAGTGGAAATTAATGTAAACCTATGCCTTTTATTTATGGAGCAAAAGCAATGTTGATTAATCCTAAAAATTTTGAGGTGGCTTTGCAGCAGCGTGAGAGTTCAAACCATCTCTTCAGTTCTGTGGGGATCGGGGTAGTAATTAAAGCCCCCTTCCATCCCTCTGAGTTCTAACCATTAATTCCTCTTTCATTCTAGCAAAGGCAGGATTCTCCTTCATGGTGCTCATAGCCAAAGAACAGCAGAGCTTATGGTCTCTGTAACCAGGGACTGGATGTAGGAAAACAAGGGCTTTGGCAACGGGAATAAATTGCCTGCCAGCATGGGACTGAAATTGAAGCACAAAGCCAGACAAAGCTCACCTTCCCTCTGCCCAGCAGAGAGTCATTTGCAGTGCTCTGTGTCAACTAGCACAGGCGTGGAAGAAGATGTCAGCTTCACCTTTTTTAATTAGGTGCTGCAGGCTAAAAATATTCTCCTTGTATGCGATGGAAAGACAAGATAAGGTACACATGCTGACTCCCACATGCTGCAAAACTAGTAGGGTTGTGTTTCCTGAATGGCAATTGAGTTAAAACTGGGAAAATGTAGCTTCAGTGCAGGCTTCAGAAAGGCAAGCCGGAAAGAGCCGTGCATTTCACTTGCATACAGAAAATTTCACCTCCCACACAATGAGCTCTAATAGCAGCAGCATGTCCTGGTCCAAACCTACAGACAAGCATGGGGTCATAGGGTTCTCTTTAGCTCTCTCCAGCTGCAAACCATTGAGAGAGCTGAATAATACCACAAAGGAAAGAGAGCTATAGTTCTGTTAGCAAAGACTTTCTGTCACCTTTTGAAACTATGTCTTCTTGTTGCAATTCAGAGACACTTGAAGCTGGGAAATGGTATATGTATTTTGGAAGGAATTAAACTTTCTAAAGATGTATAGCATTAGGCAGCTAGAAAAAAAACCCCATATTTCAGATTTTGAAATAAACCCCGTATTTCATATTTAAAAAAAAAAAAAGATCAGAATAATTGTGCCATGGAAAGTCACTTGGCAGAAATACATTTAGCACTTTCTATTCTTGCTGATTTTTGTCTAAAAATGTCTCAGCTACTCTGTATTGAAAAGCACTACTATGGTTTAAACTTGAATGTTGCTTTATTTGCATTCTATTCAAAACCAGCCTGAATCAAAAACAGTGGGAAAAATACTGAACAGAGCAATTAAAAAGAAAAAAAAAAAAAAAAAAACAAACCAAAAACAAGCTTCCTTCTCCACCCTCTTTAACTTATTGATTCCTGTGGGAGATTTAAGCAAAGTTATGAAAAGTTTAATGTGTTGATGGTGATCTTTTCCCTTTTCTGACACTAGCTGTCTGGTTACATCAGTGTAGCTACTCTGTCAGAAGGATGCTGAAGTGTGTGATCTTTCAGGTCAAATTTCTGGCAGATAAATGATGACATTAGCTTCATATGGACCTTTACTTTAATGTTATAAAACTCTAATATTCTATTTACCCACAAACATCAGTGTTTGACCAGAGCTGGCCCATTAGGATGCAAGGCAATAGTGTCATCTAATACACCCAAAATATGTTAAATAGTCATGGACACTAAAGCTAATAACAAATTCTGGCTTTGGTATATCTCTTCCATGAAGGACAGCCTAAAATCCAGCTGAAAACCAGCACATGCTTTCACTTCAAGGGGGAAACCGCTATCAAGCAAATCAAACTAGTTATCTTCATGTGGTGTCACATCCTGGATCAAAGGTTACAGTCCAGTGTCTACAGGTTGTGTTTCTCTTGGGGATGGTTGGTATATTCAGTCCCTGATGGATTTTCTACCTTTAACATTTGGTAAAGAAAAATCTCCTGAGAGAAAGATGCTTCTCAAGCATGGAAGCAGAGAGTTATTTAAAACTCAATTTATGCTGATGCTGATCCTGATGTTGGTGTTGTTTTGAAAGGCTTTTTTGTCAAAGGTGTGGTAGTGTCCAGAGTTTGATGGATTAACACAGGAAGTTTCAAACTTTACAGCTGAATAGGAAATTAAAAGAAAATGTAATCAGATATCAAAGGTTTCAGAGTAGACAAAAACCTCTCTCTCAGGGTTCAGCACTGGTTTATGCACGTGAATTGCTGTTTCTGTCTGTTTTCATTAGCATCTTTAGTGATTTCAAAAAAAAAAATCTCTTATCTTGTCCATGTACTTAACTAAACAGATTGGGTTTTTTCCTACATCACTGCAAGTTCAAAGTGTAAGGTACCTGAGTCTACCTGTGGCAACAAGTTCTAAATATGTTCTAAAACCTTTTCCAGTATTGATAGTTCCACCTGCTCTGAATAAAAAAAATGCCTTTGGAATGCATCTTTAGCTGATTTTGTAAATTCAGTGATGGTCACCCATGTATATGATCGTAGGATTAAGGCCTTCAAAGTGCCTGTACAAGGTTTTCTGATTGTTTATAACTCTCAGCATCCTTTAGAGTTGTAACCAGTTGCACAGTCAACATTTTTTGCTAGATCACCTATATGTCCTTGTGTCATGGAGTCCTTCATCCGTAATAATTAAATCTTTTTCTTGCTGCTAATCTAAATACTTGTTCTCCTTCCACTCAGACCTTCTTTGACTAAATGATTTTTTTTGCAACAAAAATAAGAATGTGTATAAAATTTTAAAAGATGCATGGTTATGAGGAAGAAAACAGCATTTAAAAAATAAATGAAAAAGACCATATTTTATCTAGAAGATTTCTTTATATACAGATTAATAAAAGCACTTAGGGCTTAAAATGAGTCCTTCAAGAACCAGAGAAACTTAGGTTATCTAAGAAGTGGAAGCAATATTAATAAAGGGGTTGCTGTCAGTAAAAGGGTAAAGTGAGGATGCACAATACCACCTCATTTGTTCAACACAGAGAGAGAAATGAAAAAAACTGCTGGAAAGCTTTAGAGATCTTTCAAGATGAACAGTAGATTTTCCAGTAATTTGAGCTACATGAATTATAAAAAATTCATATACTTCATAAGATGATGAATGAAAGACTGTAGTTGAAGAAAAAGATGCATATCATAGGAAAATAGATTTGCACTCAATAGCCAAAACAAAGCAGGTTAAAAAAAAGGAGCAGGAATCTGATGGAGAGGGAGAGTGTTCTATTTAGATTGAAAGTTTGGCATATAGGCTAGGATATTACCCAGGAGAGTAAAGAAAGCCCTGGCTGGTTTATCAAGGAGTGTTCAACTTTGAAGTAAAATCTATCTTTTGGAGGCAGAGTGCAGCACCACCAGATTTTTTTTAAATTTCATTTTATTTTTTTAATAGGCACTTGAAACTAGGCCTTACAGTGAATTGTCTAGAGTTGTATGGCCACTGAAAAAGTCTACTGGCTGGGTCAGTTTCATGAAAAGAATTGTGCGACAGAAAATCGTATCAACTAGAAATCAAGTCAGTAAACTGTAATTTGTGATGAGACGAGAAAGACAATCAGTCAAGGATACCTGGATGAAGAAGAGTACAAGTGTAAATGAAGAGGAGTTAATGAAATTGATCACCTGTCACTTGGAAAGAGTAGTGATAATTAAACCATTGTCACAAGATCTGATTTATCACAGCACATATCTCAGAGCAGTTATGTTTAGTGATCAAAATAATAATTAACAAAAGTAATGTTTACCTTATGAAATTATTGCCATAAATTAGGTAATGTCCCTCTTGCTGCTTGATGCAGCCCTGCATGTCCTACCTCTCATCATGCCAGCATCTTTACATTGTGTCTCTAATAGTGGCTGGCACAGCCTGAAGAATAAAAGGACAATGTTGATTTATCATGTTTTGATATTGTTCTAGGAGCATGTATCTTTATTTTCTATTTGCTGGCAATGAACGTGATGCCAGTTGCTAGTCTTAGGTAGAGAAGATGAATCTGTATCCAGCTGATGACACAAAGCAGATTTTATACAGCCCTCCCAGGTGACTGTTCCCATTGCACTTGCTGTTACTAAACGAAATTCATGCATATGGATTGAGAACACTGCTGGAAAAACCTCTGAGAGGGAGGATGTGTTTTTCTTCTGAGGAAGGCATCATCTTGTGTCCTAGCATGTGGGAGGCACTCTGCCCTGGCATATTACCTCAGCCTTGGTTCCACCTCAAGAAAAAGCATTTTGAATGCATTTCAAGATGTAGTTAAGTCCATAGCACAGGACTGAAATTCAGATGTAATGCAATGCATTTCTGTCTCTGAGCAAGTGAACAGGAGGGTTCTACTGCACTAAGTGAGATATGTAGATGCACCCTGTGCATCCCTCCTGCACCACTTTGTCTTTTTGCCAGTCCTGCAGGACAGATTAAGCTCTGATTAAATTTTGCCTTTAGAAAATAATATGATTGCCTACAGAATGCAAGTTTTCTTATTTTTTTTTGATAGGCCAATTCCCAGTTTTGTATAGTTATCTGTAATATGCTGTATTCCACTTTTTCTACATTTTACCATAGAAGTCCATCCAGTGAAGTGTCAACACAAGATGAAGGACAGATTTATTCTTGGTACACTAAACCAGATTGTGTCTACAGAATTATGTGGATAAGGGGTGGATTCTCTTTGGCACGTACAATATTTAGATCAGGATAGCTATGAATGGCAATTTGAGCATATAAACATCTTATCTATGATCATTTCCATCTATGGCATCACACAGTTTTCAAAAAAAGCAGTACGTATTACCAAAGATCTAAGTATGTAACTATCCTTATTCATTTCTTGGATTAAGTCTTTTAAAGTATATATATTTATGGTAACTGTTCCACCTTTTCCAGGGCATAATTCACATTTTGAAAGTAGAATTGGGCAGAGGCAAAATCTTGTAGGTATATACATGTTTAATCTGTTGTTGGGGAGCAAGTTCATCTGTAACAGGGTTATTTTTCCCCATGGTGTCTATCCAGCATCAGTGATTTGTTTAATGAATGCATTTTAGCTGCTCCTTCAAATCTCACAGGATTAGAGTTCTTAAATATTTTAATGTCATTAGCTACCACTGGAAATCTCAGTGTAATTCTGAATAAGACAGTTGTACCAAGGTGTTCAGTGTTCTTTTCAGACATGTATATTTTTCCTGACTGTGAATTTTAAAGGGAGTTCTACTTCTCTTACATACACTTATGGCTTTCTCCTCAACTGAGTAACCATCCGTAAGACAAAAGTTACTAAACACTGGTTGCAATTACCCCTCCGTGGATTATGTTTTATTCATGTCTCCTATCTATCAGAGTTTCTGGAGTTTTTTGCTCTGTGGGTTGTTTAGAATTTATTCTTGATGTGATATTTTATGGATTTTAGTGTGAAGATTTTTTTTAATATATGTAGGCATTTGCAACATTTTTCTTGAACAATACAATTTAACACTGCCCATGATATTCCTGTGCTTGGCAGTACATGGCATCATGAGATTATTTGTTTCATTGAAGGATTCCAGTCAGTGTCTTTGAGGACAGTTAAGAGTATCCACACCAAGGAGATGTCTCTGACAGGAAGAGATACTTGCACTGACATGTGTACAGGTTGATACTGTTGATCGTCTTCCCAGAGCCTTTATTTTCCAATTCTGCTAGGTTTGAAAATAGTGGTTATTCTTCAAATAAGTAGAATAAGAGTTTGAAAACAGCACTACTTGCAAGAAACAGGAATAATGTCTCTATTAATAAATCTTTAACCAGGTGGATAATATTCCTTATTTTGACTTGAGGGGCTGAACCTGTCCAGGGGATGATTTTTTTGAGCTTCACAGCTGCCCTGGTGGGAATCATTGGGTTTTCGGCCCTTTATTCTTCTTAATTGATTCAGCAAAGAATTTGTGGAGAAACAGGGTTTGCTTTTCTTGATCTTTAAGTACTAGTTAAGTTTCCATGGCAAGTTGTGCTCCTTTGACTTAAGAGCACAACTTAGATATCCTGGTGGAAGTACTCTTAATATTCTTTTCTGTATCGTGGTGTAAGTTCTTCTGAGCTGTAAAGACTAGAAATCTCTCTTCTAATTTAAAACAAATGTTTTAAGTTGTGAGAGGTCTATTTTCTGAGCCAGCACTGGAAAGCATTCATAAATAGATGTGCAAGCAGATGCTTCAGTGTCTGTCTGATTCTACTTGTGACAAGGCATTTGAACTGTATATCACTGCTGAGTGGTGTTCTAACACAGGAAGCTTTTTTTACTCTGCTCCACACCTGTAATTTAGATGTACCTAATTTGTCTGGTATCAGATTCTGTCCACAAATTTCCTTTAGAAGAGGTTTTCTTTAATAGGACATTCTGTTTTGTCCTGATAGAAGACAGTGGATCATATATCTCCCAAAAATTACAGAACCACAATGAGTTGAGGTAATTCCCAGCAGGAAGTAGACCAGGGAGAAAAAAATAAAAATCAGTATAATTTAAAAAAAAAAAAGTTAGCTATGAACAATTCTGTAAAAATACATTTGAGTTACCTATAAACATAGTACTTGACCATATCATTTTCTCTCTCTCTCTCTCAATTTATTATATATATAACAAAAGTAGGAGTAACTTTCAGTTTGACTTTTGTGAAAATGGTTGACCAGGACTGAATGCAGTATTCATAGTTTAGTCCAGCCAGTGCCTTGTAGACTGCCTTTAATATTTCCTTTACCAGAGCTACAGTAGAGTTTAATTTCCAATCATTGTGCCCACATTACACTGATCACTTATAATTTACTAATCCACCTAATTTTGTCATCTTCTATTTTACATTTTGGATTTGTCACAGAAATTTTATAAGTCATTACTTGATATTATGTTCATTGTAATTTCTATTACTTCTGCTTTTGGTTCAAATTATTTGTCTCTTATGATACTCAAATTCTCCTCTGAATTTGTTCCTGTTGTAATTTTACCAAAACTGGAGTTCTGGCAGGAAGAACACAAAACAAAGTGACTCCAGATATTCTGTGTCATTTCTTCTCCAAGTTGATGTCTATATTTTGGTGAAAAGGGTTTGAGGGATGGTTTCTGCCATCTAGGGAGATCTTTTGATGCTGCACAATCTAATATATGGTAGTTTCTTAAAGCGCTAAATAGTTTTCTTGCTATAAGGCAAATCAAGAGTGAAGAGAAAGTCCTTACTGTAGTCTTCTGAATTCTCATTTTAAAATTTTAGTTGCAAATTTATATGATTTTTGAAACTGATCATATTGTTGATAGTGAAAATTACTTGACATCTGACGAAGTCGATCCACTTGTTTGCACTTAATGTTTCATTTATGGATTCATTTGTTTTATTTAATTAGCTGGGCTCTTGTATTTTTTCCCCTGAAACAGTACAATGTAATGTTTATGGAAGTACATGTGACCTTGGAGATACACTTCTAATCATTGCCCTGTCTTCTGAGAATACAAAATCCATATGGTGCTATCCTAAAAAGAAAGTGTTTATGTTGCTTTAATGTCAAATTAGTTGTCATTACATTTGAATAAAGGTGAACAGTTTGAGGCAAAACTAGTTGTAATCTATTGCTGCTTATATTCTTTGTGCTAGTGTCATAAACTGGCACTGACAGACTGAGGGAAAGAATAACTAGAAAGCTAATTGAATGAAATAGGTTTCATGAAACTTATTAGGTGGTGTTGTAGTTACCACATATGAAAACATGAAGAGAGTGCTGTATCGGAGCACTTTGTTTCTACTGAAAACTTTGTTTCTTTTGAAGACTAGACATAACCTGACTGAAACTATTTACAAATTTTTAATGGATTTTTAATCCAAATGAATTCATTGAGATAGTGGATAGCTTACATGTAATAAAGGAAACATTTTCAAAATGCACTTTTAAAATGAGCAGCATTAATCTCAAAAATCTGTTTTATAAACTGAATGCAATGTTTGATTCCCAAGTAGGCAAGTTTTGTTTGATACAAACTGGTTGCTTGAACAAGCACAATTATTTCAAATTTATGTAAAAAAAATTCTTCCTCCCTTTAAACATACTAATCAAAACAATGTCACTAGAATAGAATTATATTTCATAGGCTATGGTGTTCATGGAAGAAATGTTAACATTTAAGAGTGCATTTGAACAATAGTTATAAAATTAATAAGAAAATCGTTAGGAACAGAAGGCCATGGGAGATCCCTAAGTAGGTCTTTCTATTCAGTACTCTAGAACAGCAGACAGGCATCAAGCAGCTACAGGGATCATGGTGGTCTGCAAAACATCTGCCCCGTACAAAACTGGCCACAAAACGTTTTCCAGTATGTTACATCAATTTCAACACTTAAGGGATTGAAGATCTAAATAAACCAAAACCAAATCAAACAAAAACCCCCACCAAAACAAACAAACAAACAAAAAACCCCAACTAGTGTGCCACAGAGGTAAAGAAGAGAACAAAGACATTGCCAGTGCCATAATTGCCTCCATGTGTGCCTGCAGTTGTGCTGTCCTCATCATGCTGTTGAAAGTTGGGCTTCAGAGACTGATGCCTCTGACATGACCAATTCTATCCAGTCCTCAAATATGGAGATCAAAGACTCTAACCAAGTGATCTATAAATTGACCAGATAACTCTAAGAGCTGAAATAATGTGCTCTCTATTTTATGTATCTGGAGTCCTTGATGCTACTCTCCAATCATACAGTGTGTGATTTAAACAAAAAAATCCCAGATTATGAGTATCCTTCCTGGTCATGCTGGTGGTCTTAAATATTTGGGAGAAGCAAAAGGACACAGTGGAGTTTGGTGTACTTCAAGATTCAAACAGGTATTTGTGAAAATTTCTGTTCTTGACTGTGCTCTGGCCAAGAGAAGATTATTTTCATTGATGTTTGAAAGAGTTCAGGACCACATTTATAGACTCTCAATGCCCATTTGTGGGTCACAGAGACTGAAAAAGCTAAATTCCTGTTTTCAATTTATCAAAAGTATGTCCCATGGTGACACTGATGACCAAGTTTTTTTCAGAGGTCAGCAGCTGACATGGTGATTTTCCCTTGAAAATCCTTTCTTTACTGTGGCAGTCTGAAAATGCTGGTGATGGTGCATTCCACAGGATGTACGTGCTGAAGCTTCCAATTCAGTTTCAATGTTTTTTACTTATAACTAGGCTCTGTCAGAAGATTTCTAGAGTGTGTTGTAATCACAGATGGTTTCACAACAGCTACATTAGTGATGAGTAGACTTGATAACCTGTTTGTGTGTGCTTTCACATTAGGACAACATATTTCTGGAGATGAGTATGGCTGGACCTCTCTATTTTCAAGGAGCTAAGAAATTTTTCAAGCTGAGCATATTTTGCGTGAATGTCAAATAGTCAGCTGCCAAGTAATGACGCTTTAGCTTGTAAAACATAAATAAGTTTGCAAATAAAACCAGAATATTCTTGGTAATATTAGATAGCTACTATCTTGCTTGAGCTCCTGAAAGCCACATTAATATCTTTCACTTGTAAAATATGTGATTGGATTCATTCTTAATATCTTAAATACAACCTTGTAATTTAAATGGATTTTTTTAATGTGTATTAATTTTAATGAATGACTGGGAGGTTTATTGGAGGGAGGTAAAGTAGTGTCTCTGAAGCCTCACTGGTTAATCAAATTGCTATAAATAACCTTTGATAGTCTAAGGCTCTGTTCCTAGATGATTTCTCTCATCATTATCCAAGATGTTAAAGAACTGACATCTGCAGAGGTTTGCTTTCAGATGCTGGGAAAGGTCATGAATGTAAATCCTCTCCCTTACCCCCCAGTAAATTCCTCTCAGTAGGGGTTGTAACTAGTGTGTAGTATGTTAAATCTTTGCTCTGTGTGCATTTGGCAGTGACAAGTCATCTTATTTAGATTGGTATTCATGGTCCCACTTAAGTATCTATTGTTCATGGAAGGAAGACTGAGGCAAAAATATGTGTGACCTTACTCAGAGGCCTGCTTTGTGATTTCTCCATGAGCAAAAATAGAGAAACTTTGATACAGTTATCACAGAGATTCAAATAGAGTGAAACAAAAGGTGAGATATTTCAAAAGCAAATCGGAGGTACGTGTACTAGGAGACTTTCAAGTGAATGTTGCCAATAATGGTTATAAGCCCCTCCACTTCTTTAAAATTTATCAGTACTATAGTTCAGGTTTTCAGCAAAAAGCTTAGATAAATGCTAATGCAAACCACTGCAGATATAGTTTCCATTTTGAAAGCATGAGTTTAATACCAAGAAGTTCATTCAGTTGTCCAAAATAATGAAAAAAAAAAAAAAACAAACCGAACAAACAAACCAGCATAAAAGCTGTCTAGGAGTGGGAATCATTCAATCCTAGGTCCTACACATTCTAAACAACCATCTCAATAATTTCAGTCCTAGTTTCTATATTCTTTGTCTTGGATCATTTTGACAGACTGCAGCCTGGTTCTGTTAGATTATGCATTGTTTTTATCACGTTTGTGGCCGTCCATGACTTACTCCTACTTTGTGCTATCTATATGTTCGTGCTTTCTTGAAAATCTAAGTAAGCATGTTAGATATGTGTGTGTATTTATATGGGAATGTGTGTACATTCACATTTCTGTGCAAGTACGGACTATTGAGAACTTTGGAGTGATCTCAGCAGGTTCAAAGTCAAATAAAGTTGATCTTTTGTATTAGTATGACATTAGGGTATTCGATATTTCAAATTTTGCTAGTTCAGGTCCAGAGTCACAAAACTCACTCTCGTTTTCCACCTTTTTTTTGCTTGTAGTCTTGGCTGAGAAATTGTGTATCAAGTGGAATACAGAACAGAAATGACCTGTGCCTATTAGAAATACCAACTTAAAATTCGAGATATTTTAGACTGGTGAACAAATGTGAGCTGATTGACAGCACAAGGCATGTAAAGGCTGCTCTGCAGTCTGCACACCATCTTAGCATAAATTGAGGTCTTAATGGTCTGCAACTAAAGTTAGGAAACAGTGTCATTGTATTTAGATGGTTGCACTGTCTGAATGAGAGAGAGAAAATGCAAACCTGTTTTGTAGTCATCTTTGTGACAGCCTTGGGGTTCAAATTTTGAAATCCGCCATTCCCTTTGGTCAATATGGACACTACATTTCCCAAATAAAAAGGTTTCAAGAGTAGGTTTTCCCTGGTGCACCTAGTTAAATACCTTCCTTCTCATCTTGCTTTGTTGTGCTCTGGGCTGCACACCAAATTGGCTGCATTTCAGTGCCACCAAATGTGTACAGTTTGATAAGCACGTTGTAGCAAATCTTCAGGACGAAAGTCACTGTATACACGTCAAATTATTTACCCATTTTAAAGCATTTTATCCTCCAGAGCTGTAAATCCAGCACCATTTGCTAACACAGAATTAGCTTTTTAATGCTGTAGGACCCTCTAACACTAACACATATAACAGCATCCACATCCTTGCTGGTGGGGAGGAGGGAAAAGCGAAGGTTGATGTGTCTAGGTGAAGCTTCAGCAATTCAAGTGCTTTATTCACACTGGATTTAGAATCAGATTAACAGGCAATACTAGGTCTCAGTTCAGCAATTCTGTCATCCTGTCTTCTCTTATGAGCAGCATGGCTGAAATATTCTCACATACATATACTCACCACTCACAGAAATCAGCAGGAGCAGTAAGCATGCAGGCAAGGGAAGAATGGGACACACATTGTTTGTGTTTATTACTATATTTGCTTATAGAAGATTGATGACTTCTTTTTTTGGGAATTAGTTGCGGTCACCTGAAAAGTTGAAAAAATAGTGGAAAGCCTTCTTGTTTGTTTCCAGACTGGTGATGTATTAAGCACTTTGTGTTTTCACTTTGTTGGTGTTCCACTGTGAATTACTTTTTTTCCCTTACTTTGTCAGACTATCTCCTTCAGTTTTCTGTTGCCTAAATTTGTCTTACTACTTTCACATCCTTTTCTTAAAAGAAACAATCAATAAGGAGTGCTTTTAGCACTGGCACAACACAGTGGTTTACTGCAGTGTAGATGCTGGTGGTGCCAACACTGCTGACCTATATATTGGGATTTTGGTTAAGCAGCAGATATCATGTGGTGTTCCTTTAATTTATGTCTTTGTGTTACCAGGTCATGTTTGGAGCTGGGCTTTGTTAATATGTGTTTGCTTTAGGCTCTGAAAGAAGACCTAAGAAAGAATTGTGTTAACCATTTTTCAAATGCTTCTCAAAGACTGTTTTTTCAAATATAAATTTCTATTAACAATATAATGCTGAAAAAAAGGGAACAGGGAAATATCAAATATAAAAATGTGTTCTTTCTTTAATAGATTTTTACCTTTATTGACAGTGTGGTAGGGTATCACTGCATGTTCTTCATTTTAGACCTGTAAATATACTTCATATTTTGGGTCCATTTCCCATTCAAGCCAATATGCATGAGATTTAAAATTGTGAGGTGGAAGTTCCAGAAAGAACTTAGTATGAATTCAGAACTGCCCACAAGTCATAGTCAAAAATGCATCCTTGCTTGTCTATAGCCCTAGTATTCCTACCCCAGATTAAGTGCAGTTTGGCAGAAAAGAATGAGAGCCACAGTCACATTGGGTGAGATAAGGGAGGTTTCTGTCTCAACTGGAAGACCTCAGCTTTCTTTAGCCCTCATGGGACTGAATTCTTGCCCTGGCTCTCCAGGTGGCCATGAAGTTGTGGGCAGGACAGTAATGGGATCCACACCTGTCTGGAGCTGGTAACCATGCAGCTGAGACTGGGAGGGGCAAAGGGCAAGAAAGGGAGGAGCAATGGGGAGCCGGGCTTCAGCAGTCTGCCAAGGATCTGGCATGAGTGGGATCCTAGGCCAGTTTCTGACCACAGCTGTATACTTTGCATAGCACTCACTTTGAATGAAGCAACAAAATACAGTCTCTTTGCATCTTATTAGTTGCTTCTCCACAGCGCGGTTAGACAGGTTCTTGGCTTCCTTAGAGACACCCAGGAGGACTTCAGAGTGAGGAAAAATGTCTGAACTAATGTGACACTTAATATCTGATTTTAATCTGGTTTGTTTGATTAATCTAATCATGGCTTTCATTAACTGCCCTGAGAAACATTTAGGAATGTGGACAGCAGATGGGAGGTAAGGGCCGCCTGTTCAGCATTGAAACTCAAAGAGTCAGGCTGGTTTTCCTGTTGTGGTGAGAATCTCATCTTTTCTCTACTCAGTTCATTCTCTGCTATTACACCTCTTTATTTTTCTTCCTTCTGTTTAATTATAGCAGCCAAATATCTTTTGTCTTCCCTTAGAATTGTAACGTCTGACTGAAATTAGGAGATGTCAGTCTCCAGATGGTTTGAGATTTCCGTAGGCCTATGTTAAGTTGTAAGAGAAAGAAATTGTAAAAAATACTGTCATAGAAACACAAAACAGAGTGTAGTGTTACTACACTAAATAGAATTTTTGCTTTGTAAGGAAGATGTAGCTTGTCACAAAGCTATGAGAAAACGCCTCACAAATTCTAGAGCCTTCATGCTCAATCTTTCTAATTGCTGAAGTTCCCTAGGATTGATGTCTGCAGAGGCAAACAATAGAATTGAAGACGTGGAATGGTAACTGGAGGGTTTCAGGGAGGTTCCATGATGAAAGCTACACTCTCTTTCTGGAACAAAATATATGACAGTAATTCAATGGCTACCTGAAGTCATATTTTAAATACCTTTCATCATGAGTGTGAAGTCATTTGGGTGATTTTTTTTCTAAATTTACTTAGCATTATCATTTTGCCTTTTTACTTCCCACCTAACGAAGATAACTTGACTTTAGACATTTTAGTAAGTGCTTTCTATGCAGATGTATGGGGATACAAATAACTTGAAAGCATAAGAGAAAGATACACTAATGAAATGCCTAATATAGATAAATATAAAAAGTGGTGTTTTGCATTTTGCCTGCTTATTTATTGTTCACAGAGACAAGTAAAGGTCATATTTTGCAAAGGCATTATAACCTTGGCCTTCTTGGTATCAAAATGTTAAATACTGTAAAGAAATGTTTCTGTGTGAAGAAGATTTTAATTATAATAAATCTTTATGTTTTCATTCTAGCACCAGTCCATTTTCTTTCCATGCTGAAGTTCTCAGTAATTTATTCATGACCTTTAACTGCTTTTAAGAAACATAGATTGGGAATTATTGCTTTCTTGGCCATTGGAATTGCCAAGACAGAAATGCCTTGAGAAGCTTCACAAGATTTTATTAATGAGATACACATCTCACATTAGAATAAAACATCTGAAGCTTCTGGGTTTGCTCATCTTGGTGTTATGTGGAGGATCAGTGTTTAAAGTCCCTTGGAGACTTCTGATCTAAGATAAACGAGTGGTCAGACCACATAAAGGTATGCAATTTATGAGGAATAATCTGGTTTGTTTAGGATTAATTTTTAGCCTTGTGATTCTGACTTCCTCCCCCTAAAAGATGAATTAGTACAAAAGAACAGCTGAGTTCAAAGCCTGAGAAAAAGAAGGAAAAATTCTGCGCATATATGACTGTATGGGTAGGAGTATAAAGCATACAAAGGTAAATATACCCTTGTATCTGTAATGTATCTTCAGAAACACAGACTTTAAATGTATTTCTTCCCAAAGTACCTTTGTCATAGTGACCTAAACTGCAGACACAAACTTCAAAGAAAGATTTAGAAAGTTGATACTTAAGAACTGTTAAGTCTTCTACATAATTAATTTTATTACAGTGCGAATCTGGACAACCTGAATGGAAAAAGCTGGCCTGACTAGAATGGTACGATCAGGAACCCTGTCTCCTTTATGTTTTTATTACTTCCCATATCATGATCTACTCTGGCTAGCTTGTCAATCCTGAAGTGGAGTAGACTTGGAGACAAGGGAAAATAAGGGGCTGGGAGAAAGAGAATGATGCCTACTATCTATGTGAAGATAGAGGCTGTGAGAGAAAGAAGGAAGATTGAGAGGCAGGTATTCAGTTTATGGGCCAAGACTACAGAAACAAGCATTCAAGTCTTCAGAAGCATGGATTTGCAATGGATTCTTTGGCATTTTGATGGATGTTGGGAGCACCTTCACAAAAATCTGCAACAGCTGTTCACTCCCTACAACTGCAGCCCTCGCCATGTGTGGGAGTGCAAGGGGCACAGGAACTGTAACACTGGGATTCGTGTCCCTCAGTGTTCTCTTCCAGCTTTCAGACTGCATACATCAGGAAACAACTTCAGCAGGATATTGCAGGATAGACAGGATTATGGTTGTAAACCTGTTTTGAAGTAAGGAATTCAGATTAGGGAGACTAAGTTTACATCTGAGCTTGTAACACTGGGAATGGCAGTGGGAGGCAGAGTGAGATTTCAAAGTTAGGGCCCCAGAGAAGAGTGCTGGAATAAAAAGTGAGAAAGAGATCAGGAAGAGCTAAGCATGTACTGTCTCAAACCCTTTAGTTAGCAAATAACTGTGAAATATGGACAGTGTGCACATTTCTCAGAGAAAAGGGTAGGAGATGGCAGCCTCTTGGTTTACTTTGTTCCAGCAGAGCATTCTCTTGTGGATGTGTACTAGCTACCCATTGTGATGACCTCTGCATCATAAGGACTATTTGAGTTTGTGAACTTAATATTTTATCTTTGGAGATCATAGCATCATTCAGGTTAGAAAAGACCTGTAAGATTATCAAGTTCAGCTGTTAACCCAGCACTGACAACTCCACCACTAAACTATATCCCCAAGTGCCACATCTAAACATCTTTTAAATACCTGCAGGGATGGTGACACAACCAATTCCCTGAGCAGATGAAAGGAAGACATTATTTTAATTATTGCCAAATACAAGTTCAGATCTCTAGTGTTTAACACATTCTAGAACTGGTAACCCTATTTAATATACTTAATTAAATAATAAATGCTTTTTAACATAATATTGTTTCTAAATTAGATTTTGTACGGACAAATGCAGTTAACTTGCCTTTTAAATTTATTCTATTTACTCTTATTCTCTACCTACTTTGCAGTAAAAGTAAAATAATGTTTCAGAAACTTCTTCGAGTAGCTTCAAATTTTGTACAAAAATTTAGTTAGCTATTAGATATAGTTTACCACTGAAAGAATAAGGTACTTTTAGGAAGGATTAAGTTAGACTTATAAAAAACTCAGTTGTAACTTTTTTGAGGGGACTGGAAATTATTGGCATGTTGTGTTAGAGGTCATGAGAAATCCATGTTCTATTTCTTTTCTAATGGTTAAGGGATATGTTCCTTGCAAGCAGTAGAAATATATTTTCAGTGCAGTAACTTGTGGCTCAAGCAGAGATTTATTATTTTTTTAATGTAAGGTGTGATACAATGGAACTGAAGCATAGGATTTTGATCTCAGCAGTATAAATTAATAAATGTACTGTAGAAAGTAATTTACTGTAATGTGCTTTATTCCCTAAATATTTGTATGGCTTCTCTCCATTCATGGAATCTTTTAACAACAGGGTTACCGTGCATCTGTGTTGTTGATAAGAAATATTTCAGCTCACCCTAGAAAATCCTTAATATTGTAACAAGTTCTTGAACAGCACATAGCCAATGTGATGCATGATATCACTAAATTTTAGAGGTAGTTGCAAAATTCCAGATTGTAACACTTGCCAGGTGTGCCTAAATCCAAACATAACATCTCTGATTTGTTTTAACACAATCAGTTCTTACTGCATTATGACCAGTAAGCATTTACCATTAGATGCCTGGCACTTTGCATTAGATCTGATGACTAGTTATTCTCCACACATGTCTATTCAGGTTTAAATTTTACATATTAGACCCTGCCTCAAAGAAAATCTCATATGAAGTTAATTGAACTTGACCCATACCTGTCTACAGTCTCCTTGCAGGTAGTTGTAGAGAATTCAGCTGCTGTCAAGCAGCATCCTCAGGTCTTTTTCCTCTGGGCTGCTTTCCAACCACTCTGCACCCAGGCTGTAGCTCTGAAGGGGGTTATTGTGGCCAAAGTTCAGAACCCATCACTTGTTCTTGTTGAACTTCATGTCCTTGGTCTCAGCCCATTGACCCAGCCTGTTCAGGTCCCTCTGCAGAGCTCTCCTACCCTCCAGCAGACCAACACTCTCACCCAGCTTGGTGAGAGTCTTCAAGTTTACCAAGGCTACACTCAGTCTCCTCATCCTGATTATCTGTAAAGGTATTGAACAGCACTGGCCCAAGAGTGATCCCTGGGGGACACCAACTGGATGCAGCACCATTCCCCACCTCTCTCTGGGTCTGGCTGTCCAGCCAGTTCTTAACCCAGCGAACAGTGAACCTGTCCAAGCTGTGGGCTGACAACTTTTTTTCGGAGCTGGAGAAGAACTGAGTGCAAAAAGAAGGGAGGGAAGATCAGGCTTGTGAAGATCAGGCAGTAGAGTCTGTGGTCAGTGCCTTGGGATGACCTACAGAGTTACTGAACACAGTCATACTGGTAGCTGTAAACATTCCTAAAAATCTGCAGCAGATTCTGGACTGATGTTTCAGTTGGTGGTGACCAACAGTCACCTGTTCACTACTGCTGCCAGTTACTCTGCTACCTTTAGTAGAAAAACTATGTGGGAGATGTAAAAGTTCCCCAAATAGCTGATACTGGAACACAAATTTGAATACAATGTCAGGAAGTGGGGTTTTGGTTTGCTCTCTGCTTCTAAGATCAAACCAGACAACTGAGAAATCAATTGCAGAAATAAGGATACAACCAAAGTGATGAAAGCAGATCTTAACATTTAGAAATTACAATACTCTGGATGCTTCAGCAACTTCAGTGCCCTCCCCTTCTAACACATTTGTAGGGTTTTTTCTTGTTCACATTTCAGGCAAGGAGAAGGACGGGTCTAATCTGGTAATTCATTAATACTGAGTAATGAAACCAAAGTGTATTTTTTTAAACTGACTTCTGCATCACTTGTTGCAAAAGTTGGAAAGCGTGTGCTAAAGGGGTAGAGCAATGCAGTTGAATGGGGTTCATTTCAGGATAGAAGGAGAGGGTATTCATTCTGAGAAACTGTATTCTAAGCATGCCACTAACACCAAGTTCCTATCTTATGCCTGACAAGAGATTAAAGCAGACTTTTCTTAGATGTGATTGTATGTTCCTCATTTTAAGATTCCTAACCTAAGATTCTAATTTACAGATGTGGAAAATGGGCTTCAATGTATGAAATGATGTATGTCTGAGACCTTGAAAATCAAGTCTTCAGTATCTTATCCTGACCCTCAGAAAAAAATGGAAGCCTTGACCTTGATCTTTCTGTGCTACAATTGCAGTAGCCAGTAGTGTAAAGGCTATTGTGAAAATAAATTAGTGAACTTTTAAAAAAATCGTATGGGGAAAAAAGGACCAGGAAAAATAGCTATGAGAAAATTAATAACTCTTAGATAAACTAATAACTATGACTTTAGAGCAGAACGTGAATAGTATGTTGTAGGTAAGGAATGGAGAACACATGCTGAACACCAAAGAGAAAGCAAAACATTGAATTGTTACTTATTCAAGTGTGTACCCTCCATCAGGAGTCCCAAATAAAGTGGAGATTATGCAGAAAAAACAGCATGCAGTCAAAGACATAATCATATTTTGTTGGGTCTATGGAAAATTCAGCCTCTGGAATTGCCTTACATTTGAGTACTCAACCTTGCAGCTATTATAATATCTTTTGATTAGAATTTTGTTTCATAAAAACTCATGTGCACATAAATCTGTGTTTATTTCTGCACAAATTTTTATTACACAGATTCTAATTGGGTGATTACATTCTGTTTCAGTAACAAAATCGATTTTTTCCTATTCAAGCTTAAGTTTTAGTAGACCCTTGGGGCTTAATCCAGGCTTGAATTTTACTAGTCAAGCATGATTATAACAGTCTTTTCACCATAAATGTTAATACTGTTATGAATTATTTGGGGTAACTTTCAATATATTTTGTATTAAGTTTCTTAATAAACTAAGTTTGCTTTCTTTTAGTGTTTTGACTGTTAAGGTTTTGTCCTGCAGCTGGAGATAACAGCATGTATGCCAGATGACCTTTTCTGGACATTCTGAAATCTCTAGTTTTAAGGTTACTATTATTATTCCCCACTTCAGCATATACAAGTTAAAAAAATCAGCTGTGAATTGTCAAGGTACATGTAGATTCAATACTATTGCCATGTTTATCTGTGGATTCTGCCAAAAAAGTGATTCACATGAGGTGCTGAATGATTTTAAAAGCCACACTAAAAGCTCACACAGGATTTGAATATAGATTGGCTTGCAGCAGAACAGCAGCTCTCTGCAGTTTGAAATAGTGTCAAACAAAGGAAACAGAAAGTCTCTGGGGAGTTTGTCTTTTCTAACTGCAGTAGAGCATAATTTGTGCAGGTGATGCAGAAGAAGGTTTGGGCACTTCTGTTACAAAAAAGTAAATCAGAGCTGGAAAAAAAAATACATTTTTAAATGGCTGCTGCTGGAGGAGGGCTTAGCCAGAGAAAGGGCACATTCTGCCCTTACTTTGAAAGCATTGCAATCCCATCTCTTGCCAAGTAGTCATAACTGCCAGTTATTGCAGAGCCTGCCAGAAATGCATGAAGGCTTTTCATCTAAGTCAGAGAAAGGTTAGCAATCCGTATTTCCATCCATTTTTATTCCCAGTATAAGAGGACTCCCAATCAGTACATCTAGTAAAAACTTATAATAGCAGTACAATGTTTTGATGTTTAGAAACTGACAAGATTCCTTGCAGTGACTGCAATCTCCTCTTGAAACAGATACTGAAGAACATGAAAATCTACTTTGACAAGAATTGTAACAAACTAAAATTTCTGTTTTGCATAGTATTTTTCAAAGTGTAAATTGGCAAGCTTCAAAGGCAGAAAATTGAAATTAAAATTGCCATAAAAAATTCAAAACATAATTAATCTTAAAAAAGACACTTTGCTGTAACATAGGAATATGCGTCTGAAACAGGAAGCTTACTGTGAACTTAAAAATAGGTCTTCCATTCCCAAAATGAAATTTGATCTTGAAGTGTACACTGGTGTAATAACTTTCATTATTGATACTGTGCCTTTCGATGTAGCTTTTTCACAATTCAATTTATTTTCCAATGGGAAACTTTTCTGTCAAAAATTTTCTAATCTGTTCAAGTTGTACCAGCCTTTTATCAAGGTCACAGAATAAAAGTATTTTTTTTGATATAGAAATTAATTTCTAACAAGGAATAGGAAGTCTCTTTCTGAGAATATAAGCTTACATCAAAAGTTATGCTGGTTTAGCAATTGTGAAAGGTGATGTATTTGAGTACAGTTTTCTCAGTCCTGTCAAATTGTATGACAAGTTTATAAGATAAAAAATTTATAGGAAGTCCTGTTTTCATTAAAAAATGTTCAATTTTCTTGTAAAATGATTGGACTGAAATGAAGTAGAAATATGCAGTAAATATTTTGGATTTTAAAGATAGAGTTAATTCTGATATGGAGTGAAATATTTAAAAAAAAAAAAAATTGGATGCCTAAGAGCAGAATTATGCATTTCAGATTGACAAGACAGGGAGAATGCAAAAGTGGTGGCTTCCATACAGGCTTGAAGTCTTGAGCTTTTTTGAAAGCATGTACCCAGAGCTTCTGCATTCACCAAAACTCATCCTTGGATTTTACCTAGACTCTAGGATAACTTAGAGCTTAAGACAACTCTTAGTATCTCAGCTCTTGTCTTTGAGTACAGTGAAAGGCCTGGAAGCTCAAGATATTCAGAAGAATATTGGAAGCTGGCAGGTTGACTTGGAAAACTTGGATGTTCCTGTAAATTGGCAGAAACTGAATAATCTCCATGAAACAATTTCAGTGAACCAGTGCTCTTCTGCAGGAGTACACAGACCTCTGTGTAGAACCTCTTCTGTGGAACAGATATTTTGACAAAGCTGTCTCCTGAAGCCGTTTTACAGCAGGTGAGCCATGACTAGCCAAATGTCTCAGTGCTCTAGCTGTATCTCCTTGGCTCTCTCAGATGTGGCTGACTTGCAAAAAATAGGACCAGTTTTAGAACTCATAAGATTGCAAACCAGTGGTGGCTCTAAAAGACTATGGAGAGGCACGTCAGTGTCAGTTGAGTGATTAGCTCAGTGACATCCTCATAGTTGACAAGTGAAAGTTATGGCTTATTTAGAGGCATAATTTGAGCTAACCATGCACATTTCTGGGTTCTAACTGAGCAATGAAGACTTGATGTTGTCAAAGATTGTTCAATGTCTGCAGCAGGAAGTGGAAAAGCAAACACAGCATTAGAATGTTTAAACAGTCAGATAGAAAACAGTGCTATGTTACACATAAATCAATTCTAACAACTCAGCTGGAATGAGACAGTTCTGGTCAAAAAAGATAATTCAGAAAAGAGAGTAGGTATATAATGGAATTATTGAATGGCTTGGGTTGGAACGGACATTAAAGACCATCTAGTTCCAATCTCTCTGCCATGGGCAGGGATACCTTCCACTAGACCACCTTGCTCAGAGCCCCATCCAACCTGACCTTGAACACTTTCAGGGATGGGGCATCCACACTTCTCTGGACAACCTGTTCCAGTGTCTTACCATCCTCACAGTAAAGAATTTTTTTCTAAATACCTAATTTAAACCTACTCTCATTTTGAATCCATTCCCTCTTACCTGTCACTACATGCTCTTGTAAATAGCCTCTCTCCATCTTTCTTGTAGGCTCTCTTCAGGTACTGTTAGGCCACAGTTAGGTCACACTGAAACCATCTCTTCTCCAGGCTGACCATTTTCAATTCTCTCAGCCTTTCCTCCTATGGGAGTTCCTCCATCCCTCTAATGATCTTGTTGTCCTTCCTCTGGACTCCCCTCAACAAATCAATGCCCTTCCTGTGCTGGTTAACCCAAAACTGAATGCAGTACTCCAGGTGGGATGTCACCAGAGCAGAGTAAAGCTGAAGAATCACCTCCTTCAACCTGCTGGCCATTCATTTGATGCAGTCTGGGATACTGTTGGTTTTCTGAGCTGCAGACACACATTTCCAGCTCATGCTCAGAGTCTCCTCCACCAGCACCCCAAAGTTCTTCTCAGCAGGGGTGCTCTCCATCTGTTTAAACCCCAGCCTGTGTTGATACCAGTGCTGCCCTGACCCAGGTGCAGCACTTTGGTCTTGTGAAACCACACGAGATTCCCATGGGCCCACTTCTTGAGCTTGCCCAGGTCCCTCTGGATGGCATCCTGTCCTTCAGGTGTGTCAAGAGCACCACTCTGCTTGTTGTCATCTGCACATTTGCTGAGTGCACTTGATGCCTTCATTGATGTTATTAATGAAGATAGTAAATAACACTGTTCCCAGTGCAGACCCCTGAGGGACACCACTTGTCACTGATGTCCATCGTGAGCCATTGAGCACTACTCTCTGGATGCAGCCATCCAACTGCCTTCTTATCCATCTAACAGTCCATCAATTGAGCCCATTTCTCTCCAATTTAGACAGAAAGATGTTGTTGCCTTCCCCTTGTCTGCTAGTGTGGTCACTTCATAATAGAAGGCTGGTTTATATAAGAAAGGCCACTAGGTTGGTTTTTGGAGGGAGGCTGAGTATAAAGACCTCCATACAAAGACTTGACATATTATTTTAATTTAGAAAGGATTAAAGAGAAGAAATGATATAATGTAGATGCATGCAGGGAAGATAAAGTACTCTCTCATACCTAAATTTGTTATGGTATGAAAAGAATGGATAACTAAAAGAAAATAAAGAACAAAAATGTACTTTTCTAAAATACAAATTTTGTAAGCACAAACTATGTGTAAATCTCATTTTCACAGGCAGAGTAGAATTGAGGCCAAGATCTTAATACAATTTTTAAATGAATTAGGCATTTGCATGCTTTTTTTGACTTTATATTATAGCAAATAAAGATTTTGCAAGCAATATGATTTTCAGGCTTAAGAGTTAAGAAGAAACATTCCCAATAGGCAGATTATTCTTTAGCTGTTCATTACTTTCCCTAAGGCATCTTGTTATGCTCTCTGTTTGAGACAGGCTACTGGAATTAACCAGCGTTACAGCTTTTTACTAAAAGTACACTATGCAGTATTTGGAATGAAGCATTTTTTAATGATATTGGGCCTGGCTATGTTAAAGCACTTCTCAGACACTGTAACTTAAGCTTTGAGACACATACAGGCATTCCTGTAAATTCTTGCCATGCCTCCTATCATAGATGGAGTTCTGCTCTAGTTCACTTGCTCTGTATCAGTGATAGAGATAACCAAGAATAGAGATAAGAAGCAATACAGAAGGCAAGAAAATGTTTAACAGCCGAAGGAAATACAACTCAATATACAATAAAAGGATTGGCTTGACTATATAGTTCTTCTAATTTTTGAATCTTCTTCAACTCAAATTAATTTTGAATTCAAACACAGGCTCTCAAATGTTTCATAAATTAAAAGGTCATTTTTTAAAATGTAGTTGTTTTAGCACTTTTTTTTCTTTAAAATTCGGCTGGGAAAATAAAAATATTATTCACCTGAAATATCAAGACAACCAAAACATTCAAAAACATAGTGCAGCATTTAAGATACTTGTGATTAATTAGCCAATCTATTGATGAGAGACTGAAGAGCAGTCATAAATATCTGAAGTGTGCTTAATTAATAGTTTTTATGATCCCTTGTTCCTTCAGTGCTGTTTGCCATTTCAGAATTTGAAATCAAAGATTTACAAACTTGTTGCACTTCACTTATTGAATTCTTCCACTGTTCATGTGGGCTGCTACACAAGAGCAGAATCTGTGGTGTTCTGTGGCCTCTTACAGCAATAATTTGTCATGTTACTTCTGTACTCACTAAAATAAGGTCTCAACTTTGTTCATGCTCCAATACTAGATATAACATATAAAATTTGGAGGTTTATCCTGACTTCCTGATTTCAGTTGCATGTCACTCTTTTTTGATCACTTTTGTGGAATCAAGATCAAAAAAGAGGTACTTTAACTTATTAGACCCTAGCCTTTAGTGGTTATCAAATGCAAATGGATATAAATTCAGATTACACTGGTCAAAACCGTCCTTCAGAATAGTATCAGCCATTATGTTTAAGGGGTTACCTTTCTATTTATTAGATCTGAATGTTCTTTCTCCCTTAACTTGTGCAGTCACCCTTTATTTTCATCTATTTATCATCTATATACTTCTGAAGAATTGTTTCCATGGCCTAATGACACATTTCATCAGAATTTCTCTTGCCTTGCTACCTCCTAGGTTTCATTTGATACCCCCTAGTTCCTGTATTGGAAGAGAGGGTGAATGGCATCGTGCTTCCTGCTGTGGTGAAACATAAAGCAAATCAAACACCTTACTCTTACTTTTTTCTGACAGAAGGGCTAGTTCTCAGAGGAAAGATGAAAGTTATTTCACTATTTTTAATCTGCAATTATTACTGCAACAGATAATTTTGTCATGGTATTGGTGATAGGATAGGACCTTGTAACTTCCTTTTATTTAAAATAATAGTTATTAAAGTCTCCAAAGGACTTTAATTATAACGCAGAGCTTGTCTTTAGGGAGGAATGATAAAATGGAAAGTACATTTATTGAATTGCATTGAGCCTGGGCAGGAGTTTTGCTACACCCTAGCACATGTTACTGGTTTTCTGTGGGTAGCTCCTCTGTCCTACTGGTTCTTCCTGATTACTTACCTGGAAGCCTCCAGTTTCCCTTAAGTTTCACAAAGGCCAAAGAGGCAGCTAACGCTGACTTTAACATTTCATTTGAGTGGACAAGGGAATAAATTTAAGTATTGGAGGGCTTTAGATCAGACTCTAATATCAAGGTGATTGTTATCAGTTGATACCTTCCACTGGCACAATCAGATTACCAGCTGTGGAACCATGGCAGAGGGTGGTGGGACAGTGGCGAAGGGACAGGTCAGGGACAAAATGAAACTGCCCTGCAAGCTCTTCAGTGTGTGAGAAACAGCTAAAAGTGTAATACCATAATATTATGGCCATAAAATGTAATCAAAACAGCAGCATGAAAGTAGCAGACATTAGTTTCATTACATTTTTTACTAACATGCTGCATTTAATATCACCATTTCCATTCAGCCAAATCTTCCTTAGAACTCTTTTCTAGTATTCAAATGTATCATGAAAAGGTTAATATTATTTTGACAGAATTAAATATTCTCTAAGAGGTTCAAGAGGAAACATGTTTAAAAACCAAAACACAAATGATACAGAACCCAGTCTTTATTTCCCCAAAATATTATATGCTGGATTTTATGTCAGGTTGATTTTGACCTGGTAAGAAATGTCAGAGGAGATAAGCTTTGTAAAAACTAAGCAGGGGGAGGTGTTGGGTGTTGTTCTGTGCCTGTTTTTGTGCTGCCTGCATTCATCTCTTTTGTAACTAAACAATGGAATACAGTGTCTGTAATTATTCAAATAGGCACATTTGCAGTTATAATGTATTCTTTCACAAGCAAAACTATTATTTAAAAATTAAAGGGAAGAAATGAGCTCTTTATGGCTTTAAATTAAAAATACCAGATAATGTGATAGAGCAATTTATAATTGTCAGAAAATTAAAGGTTTTTCTTTGATTTTGCTTGTCTTAAGTTGATCCAAAAGTATCAACCAGCTAGCAGCAGCTTAATTTATGACAGTAATGGTGATTCTGTTGTTCTGTCTTTTTCTTTTTTTTAAGATTTTTAAAGTTGAAATTACTTCTGCTAGTTGATTTAAAATGTTGGGACAAGATGTCAGTGTCTTACTGTGTTCAACTCTTACTGGTCAGAGCTTTTAGACATTTTGCCATATCTGTCAAGCCTTTAGATAGCATAATTGAACAATTTCTATTCCATAATTTTCTTTCTGTCTATCAGGGCATGCTGGTGTACTAGCTTAAGTGTTCTGGTTGAGCTTTTACTTGATTCTGCCTTAGAGAAGCTCCAAAGCTTCTCTGAAATGCATAACCTCGTACTGTTTGTTAGAGAAATTCAAATGCTAGAAGCTTAATAGTTTCTAGTTTTACAAGGGTGTAATTTTATGCAGCGACAGCAACGTAAAACTTGAAGAGCACAGCAGTGGTTCAAGCCCTCCTCATTATTAAATTTGCAAGACATAGATGCTGAGTAAACAGGAATTCATAGATTGTTTATTCAGTTTAAAGTAAAAATTTCCATTGGCTTTAACTTTCCATAGGTAGTTATTAACTGTAGCTGGTATCAATTTCTAGAGTGATTTTACAAAAAGCCTGAAATGGCCACATTCATTGCTAGGTCCTGTTTAATTACAGTTTTATATTGTTTGCTAACCATCTGGGCATCTGATTAGATGCTATAACCATCATTTGGTTTGAGCTTTTTTACTTGCACTAACTGCTAGTTATAAAAGATAATGACTTGGAAGTGAAAATATGCAGCTCACATGGGTAGCACAAGCAATTGTTTTAGCTAGGCTTGCTGTTCTCTGTGTTCTGATCCTTTGTGTTCAGTAGAGAAATGAATCCTCAATGTCTCATACTCCACAAAGAACTTGGTGTACGTTGTGTGAAGGTTTACTGGGCTTTGTGCACTCTGTGGACAAATCTGCAATAGGAAAACAAAGATAAAAGCTTTATTTTCTCCTGAGTATTTTGTGTTCATAGAGACTAATAGCCAATTAAGATAAAAGGAAATATTTGATGGCTAAAATCCAGTAATAATATCTGTCCCAGGTCAATTTGACATTTAATATGTTGTTTCTTCTTCAGCAATTTACTACAAGGGACAATTCAAGCATTTAAGAAGAAGAAGGACTGATGTGTTCTATCTTGCATCATTGTTTTTTGGGTTTTTTTTTCCTGGGTGAGGATTTATCATTACAGCACTGACAGTTACGTACATAGATGCTCCATAAAAAAGATTCATCTGTGTAGTAAGGGCTTTAAGATTGCTAATGACCTCCTGAAGAATTATTATTATTTTAAATGATTTAACACTACTGAATTGTTGGGTTCTTCTTTCCAGAACTATCATTTAAAAAAGAGGGGAAAGACGTTATATTTTTTTTTTTTTTGTATGTGCATCTATTTTGGTTTTTTAATTCAGGGTTATTGAATAGCTTTGTAAATTAAGTAAGAATACCTAAGAAATATATCTAATTGTCAGGACCAATAATGATGTAGACTCGTGAACAATCAATAACTGCTCAAAACTTTGATTTTTTACTTAAATAGTTTCTCTAAATCAATGCCAGTACTTTCATGGACAATAGTCACAAGTATTGATGGACCCATGTACTCAAAAGGAAAAATAAATGTTAGTAATTAATGTTTTTTTTTTTCTTCTTTTGAATTAATAAATTGAGAGTAAAGGCAAAACTGACCTGATGTATTTATTGTGAACTTTTGCCAGCTGAAACAGTGAATGTGCCTCTTTAAGTACTTCCATATAACAAGCCACTGTCATTTAAAGAATTCATTAGATTGTGGTAAATAACTGGTTTTATCTGTTGGGTATGTAAAATTGCTGCTTTTAAAATCTTTTTATAGCTGACCAAAAAATTGTTTGTGTCATGTATTTTGGGTGTGTAATAGTTGAGAGAACACTATAACATGGTTTGGGTTTTTTGGTTTTTTGTTTTTTTCTTTTTCTTTTTCCTTTTTTTTTTTTCTAGCAGACTTTTTGTGGCTTCAAAAAGCACTTGAAAAGTTATCATGGTGAAGAAGAATTTGAATCATAGCTTCTCTGCTTTGCATTGCATGTCACGTTCCCTCATTTAATAGTTCAGGTCTCATTTACAAAGGCACCTCTGCTGTTTCCTATTATAGACCAAAAAAGAAAATGTATTCAGATAATTTTTTGTAAATATAATAATTAAGTAATTAATATATAATCTATGAATTGGAAGCTCTGCCTTCTGTACTATAAATACAGATGTCATTTCAGATGCATGCCTTTTCTTTCTGTTGCAAAATATTTCTTCATCCTAAGTCAATGGAAGACTCAGTGCATCTGTCTAATTTTCTGGCCAGTATAAATTAATTATTTTGGGAATATTATTTCAGTTCTATCACTTGTGCTTATCAATACTGACTTATGAGAGCAAAGCCTGCAAATAAGGTATTTCTAACATCCCTGTCTTTCAGGGATCCCACCTATTACAAAGAGGTTTTTACACATTGCCTTCTAAGTGACTTCTTTTGATAAAGCAGGATGGACAAATATTCTGTTTCTCTTTTGATTTTGAAGGACAGATCTTCATGCAAACCTAGCATTACTCTATGTCAGAATGACCATGGTAGTTTTTCCCTCCTGTACGAAGGAAATTCCTTGCCACAGTGGCAATGGGGTGAACACATTCAGTTCAGTGCCAGAGGGCTCTTGTGGATCCTGGTTAGCAACTCTAGAGGCAAGGAAAGTGTATTAATGCACCATCAGCTAAGTCCTCTGCATTTTCTGTGGGCCTGCTGATAGTGAGTTCTGTAAGCTCTACCTGAGAAAAATTCCTCTCTTCTTCCCAGTTTTATACAGAGCATAACCACAGCTTTATGCAAAGCCCACAGCCCCCAGAGAACAGTGACATTTTTGCTTTCATTCCCTCTGCAGTGCTGCGCATTTTGCTTTAATTAGAAAACAGAAGCTTAACTCAAAACAACATCACTTTTTATTTATGCATATTTTAAATGAATTTTCTGTATTTTATCAAACTTGCATTCTCACTCATGCATCTGAAGCCCATTGCAGCAGGTGGGATGTAAACATAGCATGAAAATGTTGTTCTTGCTCAGATAGGTTTATAAGACAAGAAATGGCAGGTTGGTGCAAGCAGTGGGCAAGGGTGTCAAAACAACGAGGTGGACCTGCTTAGATGCAGGGGTGGCATTACCAGCCCTCCAGCAACTTAATCACTGTTTGGCACCAGCAAGTTTCAAGGCAGAGCTTAAATAAGGTTCAAGAGGAGTCTTTGTGGATGCTTGCAATGGATTCCTGTTAGACATTAGAGACAATATTGAAGACTGTGTGTTTGAAAATACAGTTAGTAGCAATACCAGTGCCATAGTTTGGTCAGGGGTGGAAACTGTGGCAAATGAAAACAATATATAGGAAAGGAATAGTGTAGATAGTGCTTTGAAAATTGAGTGAAGACAAGTCAAATAGAGTTTATGCTTGAATGGGCTGTATAGTGATCAACCCAGCAATGATCAGTGCAGTGTCCTGGGAAAATGGTCATTGCAAAACCATATTGTAGATATTTGAAGGATGCAATTGGCTTTGTTCAAGCAAGCCTTTAGTTCCTTGCTGGATAGCTCTTCATTGTAAAAATGGTCTCTGATAAATCATGTGTGAAATGTAGGAAAAAATCTGCCTACCATTTTTTATTAAAAGTACCATTTGAATTATTTTTCTTATTTCTGTTTTCTTAATCAAACATCAGTTATTTTCCTGTGTTACTTCAAAACATCAGGTTAATGTATTTATATTTTCCTCTCACAATAGTACCCCATTATGACTGAGGCTGTAACAGAGACATTCTTATCATTCAGCTGTTTCTTCATGATCAGCATGAATACCTTCATAAAGCTCCTTTTGACATACTTTATAGAAGTATATTTCTGGCATACAACCTTCTGTTGAGGTGTGGTGCTCTCTTTTATGGAGGTAAACAATTTGTATTTAATTTAGCAAATTGGTTTAACAGGATTTGAAAAAATGAAAACATAAAACTGCTCTAGACGTCTTGAACAAGCAATTCCCATTTTTCATCTCAAAATACTTTTTTCTAAAGTTAGTCATTATTTCTCAAGTTTTTGACAAAAATAAGTGATTTTCAGATTAAAGCAATTTAAATATTTTCTTCACCTTTTCTTTTAAATCTATATTTACATCACATTGCTATGTCTATTGTCTAGATTCCTGCTGTATCAAATAACTTTGGATACTACACATTAAGGAAGATGAGTGTAATGCTTCTCTAATTGTCATATGCTCTTTTAATTTAAGCTTTATGTACATACTGTATTTTGGGTGACCTAGAAGTTGTATAAAGCAATGAAAAGCACTTGTATGTCAACTGCTGATTTTTATCTTCTCATCTTTCTGTCATGAGAATTCCTTTGCTACTCCCAACTGTGAGAGTGCTTAACAGTTTTTAAACTTCATTCACCACCATACAGGATATATACTAGCCAAAACTGTCAATGGAAAAAATGTTAATTTATTACAGGACTGCTTTTGTAAGCATGAAATGTATTTAAGAATATCTGGCAAGGATCCACCATCTATTTTTATAGAACTAAGGGATTTTATAAATGGAATGAAAAATTTTAAGTAGACCTGAGTAGTATTTCTCATGTTGTAGCCCACACAATACTAATAACTATGTAAAATATTATCCACTCATGATAAAATTCCACCTCAGAGCTCTGCAACAAGAAAATAAGAATTGATCTCTTTCTTTGTTTTTAAAGCATCTGCATTAATTCCACATTGTTCTTCTGTGCCAAATACTGTATTGCTGCAAAAGCTCATTGAAGTAGCAGCATTGCCTTCTTTGTTATTTTTTGCTATCTGTGAAGATAGTTCTGCTTCTTCAAGGCAGTGCACATGTGTAGAGTTGATGTAGTGGGAATTAGGAATGCCATGTCTGATTCATTAGTTGCAATTACTTATCATTATTCATTATTTATTTTGATTTATAATGGATAAAAAGAACCTACCCAGGGCCATTTTAACATGAATGATAAATGGAGTCTCATAAAACGATTAAACTGGCAACTGCTGCTTGTCTCTTAAGTGGACAATAATTGATGTAAGATTGAGAAATTCCAACCAATGCTTGCCTCAGTTTTTTTTTCATACAATTCTAATTACAAAAGCTGGCCAATCTTCCCCAAAGCCAGAAAACTTTGCAGAAACTTTTAGCAAATGGTGAAAAAGCAAGTTATGGCCTCATGTAAAATCAGTAATTTTCTCAACACAGGCAATAAAACCTATTCTTGAAGACCAGTGGTAAATTCAATTCAGAGTCTGTAGGAGACTAAATAAGTGTTAGGGAAAGGTTTGAGAGAAAACCACTTTTGTTCTTGTTCAGAATATTAGTCAGAACATCTAGAACTTCTTCAACAAGCTGGAAATCATCCTTCATGATGTTAATGTAGTACAGCTACTCTCTGAATAATTAAGATTCCGGACCAAGAACAGGAAAGTACATCAGCTGTTAGGAAGCAGGGCATGGTTAAATACAATAATATGGTACAGCAATCATTTCAGTGTTCCTAAAGCAGTTACATTGGAAAGAAAATACACACACACACACAAACACACACACACACACAAACACACACACACACACACACACTAGTATTTTTCATCAGTTTATATCAAATTTATACTGGAAAGGGACAGCATGTCCATAGTACTTATACTTAGACAGATTCTATTGCTGTCTACCTACTAATGCTATTGACTTTGCTGTCCTTTGTGAAAGGAAACCTTAGTGCCTCGGAAAGCCTTGCAAATATAAACATAAGTGAACATAATTAGTCTTGCAGTCACCAAGAAAGCAATTCTAGATATTTTCGATTCCAAGATAAATAGTTGAATTTGCCTATCATTATGCAGTTCTTTCTCTTCTGGGAACAAGGAGAATTTATTGAAAAGGGTTGCCCACCTGTCCTATGGCAAGCATGTCATTATGACATGCCTGAAGGAAATTAGCCATTTATTGGTTTTTGCAGTGATTTGTGAGCACAGCAGTTCTCTGTATTGTGACTCTCAATGTATCTAAATGTGAAGCAGGAGTTATCCATGGCAGACAGTCTGCAGTGAAGCTAGGTTTCTGTATTTTGTGTGATTTAAAGAGCTGAAGATCTTCATGTTTGTGCCTTGAAGAGAAATTAAATTTTTCTTAAATGACCAGTCATCATTCCTTTAGTAAGATGTGCACCATGGAGTCAGTAGAGTTGTAGGTAACAGGAGTAGGGGTATTGTTTAGTAAATCTTGCAATGGACAACAAAGCCCCTTGTGCTTCTTTGAGTCTTTTCTGTTGCCTAAGGTGGTCTTCAAATGAGAACTGTAGGAGTACCCCTCAGTTCAAGGGAACACCATGCATCCTTCTTCTGTCGCAGCCACACAACAAAAAATTCTGTCTTCTTGATGAAGATTATCTGTCAGTGTGCACACATCACTTATGACAGGCTATTAAAGGTTTCTACTCAGACTCCTAGGAAGGTGGCACAACTTAAGCATGCTGCTGAATATGTGTGAGTGTTCTTACTAGTTGTTCTATCATCTGTAGAGCAAATGAGTGTGCCTGGTTTCCTACTGACTTTTGTCCTTTAATCTCTCAGATCTGTCTTCCATGGAAATAACATCTGTTCCTTCCTGAATCTGTCTGTGACACCCCTGCAGATAAAGCATTTTGTCATTAGCCTGCAACCAGATATGTCCAGATTGCCTGGCCCAGCTGCCTTCAAATGGGGTGTGTAGCTGTTACATTCTTCCTACCTTCCTCAGGAAATTGTATCTCAGGATGTAGCTGTGTCCATAGTTTTCTGTCTGCTTCCCTGTTTTCTAGTTTCCAAATTTATAACATCTTTTAGAAAGTCAAGTTCTCTTTGAGCCTTTACCCATTTTCTAAATCTACCTACAACTAGCCCACTCAATATTTATTTGAGGGATGACAGGGAAGGAAAAGTAGTTAGGATAAACCTTGTGTCTTGAGACATTCTAAAATGAAAACTATTTCTTAAAAGTCTAACTTTACATATGTATCTGAAATATCTTAAACTTATTTGATAAAATGTGGTAATATTTCTCTAAAGGATAAAAGTAAACTTACTGGTATTCAGTACATTCACAAATATATGTGGAATTTATTGTATACTATTTAGTCTGCAATCTTTATCATATTAATCACATAAGTAAATTTATGAATCTCACTGTCTCAAAAGAATTAGCCCAATATTTGAATGTTTTAAGCAGTGTTTTGGATATTTTTGCTACCATTTCTTCACCAAAAACCAGGATTTTGATTAATATACACTATGACAGGATTTGCACAGATTTTATATGAGTGAGAGCTAGTGTTATGAATAGTGTCCTAGAATCATTTTAGAATAGACAGTCAGACCTCTGCATTTTTTATAGCTTCTTGCAATGTTTTCACACTTTGCATATTCAAGGACTCCTGTGTGCAAAGGCTGGTGTTGTAGACATCTCAGGAACAAATTTTGCTGTCTAGAGTATAAACTGAAAAGCCTCTAGGTTTCTATTACACATACCTAACAGCACAGATCATAGAGGGGGTAAAAATACTAATGCACATGAGAAAAATTGGCTGTATTTATGCTTTTCTCCCTTCTGACTTAAGAGTTAAATTATGCATAGACAACATAAAAGATTATTCCCCTCTGTGCCCTGACACTTCATCACTTAATGGATAGATAGGTGGAACTTCAGAAATGAATTATTACCATAAAAAAACCAAAAATCAAGTATAAGAACTTGATTACCACGGCAAGAGTCGTCCTAATATTAAGTCTGCCACATGTGCTGCATACAAATGCCAGGTTTATGTGGTAAAGGGCAAGATGGACAGCTCTGTGACCATGTGCTTGCTAATTAACCAGCACTGAAAATAGCCTTGTCATGAGAGAACAGTCATCTCCTGTACAACAGGGAAGCAAACGATTTTGCTGCTTAGGCCAGAAGATGAATACAGAAGCAGGCTGGATGCCACTGGAACAAAAGGAAAGCAACTCACAGAAGACTTCTGGGTACTGAAGATGCTTTTTCATTCTGTATTGAGAACTTGGGCACTATAAAATCACTAGACTTATAGGTTTTTTACTAGTAGCCCTAAACTGAATGGACAATGAAAAAGTGAAGCAGGAAAAAAAGAGGTTACCCAGACAGTGCTGCCAAGGTTCATTAGCTTTATTCTATGTAATCAGTTTTCTGCTATTCTTCCAGCACCTTATTTAATGCTTCCAATACTTGCAATAACTTTTGTTTCTGCTTTCTCTTAAAATGCATCTATTTATATGCAACAGTGAAAATAAGTTAGGGAATTGCTAGAAAATTAGGGGTTTATGATTGGTTGTGATAGTTCTCTCTTGTTTTATTTTATGAGAACATCCTTAGCTGAAAATCAGACAAATTTAATACAATTCTTTCAGACAGTCTCATTTTCTTTTCTGGCGCTAGCAACACATTTGTGTGTGAACACCTGTTTTTAATAAATAATTGAAGCTGCTGAACTTAGGCTTTTCAGAAGTGTCACAATTGATATTGCACATGTACTGCGAAGCAGCCCTTAGATTTTAAAAAGCCAGCTATTATAATAATTTTTAGTAAGAATCATAGAAGTTAAAGGAAATTAGCTATCTCTTGTTTTTGGCATCAGTTTGGGAGTGTTGCTGTTCTCTATATTATGAGTCTCAGTACATACAACTCTATTTCTCACTGTTTCTATCTCAACCAGCTGATAAGGCTTAATAATTGAAAATAAAATAATACAATACATTTCTACTTGTGGGAGATATAAACAATTATTCTGTTTTGAACATTAGAAAATATTAGAAATGAAAATAGTTTAATCTCATGAGGATGCAGATTGTAATGACAATTTCTAGAATAACTGTTGTTTTTCTTGTGAAGAGTATGGATGCTTAAAGCAATGAAATAAATAAACTTTATTGTTTCTGAGTTTTTTCATGACAGAAAAAACAAGTCTTTTTAGACCAGAATTATAATTCAGCTATTGACAGTGTAGTGCCTGGGCCACCCAGTCAGAAACTCATAGTTCCTTACTGAACAAATATACCACATGAAGCTCTGCTCATGTTAGGGCAATCTCAACTAACACTGGGATGTATTGTCAGGCAGCTCTTTCCAGCCTGGTGGATTTGATTCAGGTATATTTGTGCACAGTTTTCAATGAGCACTTAAAAAGAGTCTTTGATAAATGTGTAATATTTTGATCTTAATAGGGAAAAGATAAATGTGCTTAGGTCTAGGATGATAGTTATTTTCCTTTGTGTTAGCAGTATGGGGAAAATTTTTGGCAGTAGGAAAATTACTAAGTAACTTTGCCTACAGTGTCAAGTAGCATATGCTCTTCCTATGAACTCTCTCTTTGCTGTCATAATTAAATATCACAATCTTTTATCTTTTACAAAGGATTTCAGTACTTGTTGTGTTGGTATTTACTCCTGAGTTATTCCTGTTTTACCATGCCCTGGCTTTGTACAACTGGTGTAAGAATTAGTAAAGCTGTGTGTTGACAGCCAAAAGGTCTGACTAAGGTGTCCTTCCTGTAACTTCACTTCCAGGCAAGGTGGGATCAACATCAGTATCAGCCACAGATTTCAAAGACAGAAAATGTACATTCATCAGCCATAAAGGAGCCATGATGTAGTTTACAGCTCCAACAATTAAGAGACCAGAAGAGGGAATCAGTTTCAGGGCATACATCTGAATCTTTAGATAGAGCCTTGGAGAATTTTGGCCTGTTGCTGGTGTTACATTTGTTATGTTTTAAAATACTTCTCTGCTCAAAACAAACATGATAGAATAGCCATAGACATTAATGTTAATCAGTGGTTAAAATTCTCCAGCAATTAACAGTGGAAGCTCAATGACTCCATTATCATCTTTGAGTAAAGTTTATAATTGTTATGGGATTTCTAACTAGCTAAGCTATGAAATGGTAAGCACAGAAGTGTTGCAGGTGCAGGTTACATGTCATATAAATATTATTTAAATCCTGAGAAACAGCTAAGAGAAGAAGGGAGAAAATTAATCACATAAGAACCCTATGAGTTGAATGATAAAAATGTTCCTACTCCTCAAGACATGTAGTTCACACAGTTCAGGCAACAAGAAGAGGCAGTCCAATCTTATTTAAGTCAGATGCTTATCTCAAGTATAGAGAGCCAGTAGTCAGTGTTTGGTTCATGTCTCCTTGAGCTTTATTTTACAAAACCTTCTACTGTCTACCACATCCAGTGGGGTGTGGTACTACCTTACTAGTGCTACTTCTGACCTCCTTCACTGTCAGGTGAGAGAAGCCCCACAGGTCTGGAATAGCAACCTGGGCTCTTGGCACCATTCATTTCAAGAAAGAAATGAACTCAAGATCTTATGTCCTGATCCCTATTCTGAATGAAGATTTGCTTCTGTCTCCACATTATGCCACAGGGAGTTAGAAGCACAGAAGCCGTGAGTGATAGCTTGTTGGAGAGGGGAGAGTCTCTCCTCGTGGACCAGAGACACTACTTGGTTCCAGGTCAGTCCCGTGAAAAGGAACATTCTCCACTTAGGAATGCTTTAGACAAAGAAATACTACTGCAGCAGCATCCAGGAGCGAGTTCAGTGCAAAACACTTTGCTAGAATTATGTTTTTTCTTGATACTTCTGATCTTCTGGCTCTTGACTTCTCCATGCCTGTCTACCCAGTCTGGCTCAGAGAGGGAGAGTGGAAAACGCGTTCACCCTGAGTTAGAAAGTGGAGTATATTGGTGTTGACCTAGATGAATCTGAAGTACTTAAACAGCAATTTAGATAGGCAGATCTGGCTTGTTAAATGAGCATGTGATGATGACTTCTCTCCTATACCTGGAAATGCATCTACCTGAATGGGATTACAGCAAGTAAGTGCTGCCCACAGGCTCTCCCATCACTGTCAGTGATAAAGAATTCTTTAGTCCCGAGTAGATGATCTAATACCTTGATGAATTATTGAATTAATATTTACCTGAATATTTAACTGCTTTTTAAGCTTCACCAATGTTTTATATTACGTTCTGTATTAGAAAAACAAAATAAACATATTGGCAGCTTAATATTAGATTAGTTAAAAAAGGATTTGTTTATAGAAATTTATCAGGAATTTATAGTAGCTGTAAGATACACTAAACACTTCTAGTGATAAGACTCTGAAAAAAGTCTTTATGTGAAGGAAACCAGAAAACACAATTTAGGGGAAATTTAATGCATGGATCGATTTTGCATCTCTTTTTTTTTTTTTTTTAATTATTTGTATATATGAAACAACCTTTGTGTCATGGAAGACACATAGTAAATCCTGTAAATTTCAAATATACTTTTATGTGTGTTCCTCCAATTTATTGTGTTCTAGATAAATATTGCACTAGCTTGGTTTTTTTTATTTCCTTAAACAGTTGCCAGGATAACATAATAGGGAATCAAACATGTGACTTCATGTGTGCCAGACAAAGCCATTGGTAGCTAAAACCTGTCCAGTTTCTTTGATATTCTTAAATTTGCAGCAAATAATATTAGCATTAGTCTTTCATCATTTTTTCTGAAAAAGACCAGCAAATATAATTTTTGACCTAGGCATTAATATTTATTATTGCTGTCATTCCAAATCAATTTTACTAGAAATCTGAAAATTGTGTCTCCTCAGTGTTTGTCTGAGGAGAGTGAGAGGAAAATCTGGATGAACTGACAGCTCAGTGAGTGTGCTTGGATATAGTAGTAAAGCTTTACACCTACTGAAAGAGATTATTTACAAATCCATTTGTTATACTATTCCCTGTGATTATCTTGAAAAGATAAACACATGAACAACCTTCCCTTTAAATTAATTGGGATTTTTTGTTTGCAAATTGTACTAAATTCCCTTCCTTTGAGCCTGTATGAGAGCTCCAGAAGATAAGAAAAATATACAGCAAAATCCCTTGTAACACAGAGGTTAAATTGCTTAGTAAAAAGCTGTGAGTAAAGGTGCTCACTAATTATGGTGAAAGTTATCCTAGAAGAATTATAGATTGGTGCAAAATAGAACAGAGGCACCTGACAGAAATGAACACTACGGAGTGAGAAAAGTCATTCTATTGTATTCTTCTTCATAGGTTAGTCTGATAATTACAGCAAATATTTTTCATATTTTTCAAGCTAAAATTCTGTGAAGTTTATTTTTGGAGTGTTCATGTTTTATTTAGAATTAAGACCCATAATTTCCAGCAGCTGTCATTCTTAGTTTAAGGATGCCTATGCTTTTGCCCAAGTGGCAGTCTCATTAACAAATGCTCTGTTAATTTGCATATCATCATAAACATACTATAAATCGTCTTTTGCTGTAGTCTACATGATATTTTAAAAAGACTGTTGCTATCTTGGCTGGACAAAAAAATTCTTAAAGAATGGTCTGTAGGGACCTGTAACCATGGTAACACAAAAGCCGACTTGCTATAATTTGTTGTAATTTAAGAGATCTAACACTGATTTACTTTTTACTTCACAAAACATAATGGAATCTCCAATAAAGACTCCATTAAAAAAAGAAAGTGTTCTGCTTCTATGTACTGTTGAAATTCACTAAAAATGTATTTTGGGAAAATAATCTTCAATTTATGTAACTTTTTGTTTTCAGTTACAAGTCAAAAGATTGTATCATGTTGATACTACCTAGGAAGTTACAGTATATAGATATTTGTCCTTCTGTATGAGTACCTATGAAATATTTGTGTAGGGCACTTTTAATAATGCTCTAATGACAGTTCTCAGTCATGTGTCAAGTATGTGCTTGTGTGTTGTCCTTCCACCATTGACAGTTCCATGTTGTCGCTGTATTTCCACTTTGGGTAGTTGTTTTGCACCAGTACCTGAAACCTACATTCAAGACAGCTAGAAAGGGTAAAAAACTAAATCTAGCACTCATGTAGCCCTACCTCCCTAAGCACTGTTCAAGGAGCTAAATGGGAGTGAGGTATTCCTGCAAATCAAGTCTCTTTAGGAAGCAAGGAAAGAAAGGAAACAGAAATGTTAAGTCAACTCTTTCCATGCTGGAAGAATGAGTTGCTCCTTTTAATTACATTTTAGATTTGGGAGTCTTTGAAGTCAAGGATTAGCAACCTTCCTACTTTGAGATTAAAATAAAATAGCTAATTAGCCCCTAAGAGAGAAAAAAAGTCCCACAAAGTTGAGCTTTTGGCTTTGTTTTATGTTTCTGTGACCTCTGAGGATTATCAAGGTTTTGTTTTGGAAGAAAAGGACTGTTTTGTGAGAAACTGTAACTCAAGGGGATTCCTGCATGAGCTGATTAGGACCTGTGGTGTCTTTGTACAGAGATTGTCCAAGTGCATATTTCTAAGAATTAAGGCCCAGATACTGGAAGAAAATTGCTTCTGTCAAATGCTTTGGCTCTCAGTGCTTTCTGAACAAAACATGTATTTTCCATATACCATTCAGTTACAGTAATTGCCTTGTTCAAGTAAAGACATTTTTATATTTTGCTTATAATTCCAAGGCAAGGATGACAGTTACTGTTAATTCTTGAGGGAAAGACAAATTACAGTCTCTTCTTATACTATCTCGTTCTTTGAATTTCTTTGTAAGATCTCTCATCTACTTCAGTTGTGAAACAATAGCCTGTTTTGGTCTCTAAAGTTCAGGTGGGTTTAGACAGCAAATACACATCCCACAATCTGAATATTTTCAAACTTAGCAGAAAAAGGTTTTAAATACGCTGAGTTTAAAAAAGGGTGAACTTCATATCGCTATTTGTCACGTGTGCACCAGTAATTGATGGCAGTTTCAGAAGCCACCATTAACTTAGAATATCACAAATGAAATGGAGTTTGCAATATCAATCAAAATTTGAATATAGAAATAGATTAAATATTTTCTATGTTGAAGCCTATCCATTTGAAGAATCACCCAAAAGGCAAGCTGTCTTTTCATAGAATTTATGTGCTTTGAAGCATCTTTCTATCAAGAGTGAATATATGATATAAACTCATGAAGATCATTTTCTATAAAATGCATCTAGATTTTATGAAAGAGTCATAATGGAAGAAAACAAAGTGATGCAATTAGTGCAAATCAATCAGCCTGAAGCAAGAAGAGCTAAGAATATCTTCTACCCATATTTCTAGTCTTCAAAATGTAACACTTTCTCCAGCACAGTTTCATTTGGGATCTCCTTACAAATTATCTTTGAAGTGTAGCTCAATCTCTTATATGATATTTTGTCAATAAATATCTTTGAAAATCAGTATGTTTGTGAGAGAAAATGCCAGCAGGCTTTTTCCTGCAGGTGCATATCTACCATTCTACTAAGTATTAGCTCTTCTTGGAGTTCCACTTGGAGTTTCTGTTTTATTATAATTTTTCTCAGGAAAAGGCTTTCTTCTATGGGAATTATAATATTGAGACAGCTCAAAATATTGAATTGGTTTAAAAATAACATTCTCTTAATAAAGAGAGACCTGAGTCAAAGGGTAGTATATCATTATGTAATTAAAAGGTGCATAAAATATTCATACACTCAAGAGATAAGACTTCAGAAGTTCAAATTTAACTTTTGAATCTCTAATTTTTGATGAAGAAAAATTAATTTTGCATGAATGTAGTCTCTTACTTAAACCTTAAAAAGGAAGAAAAGTAATCTCCATTGTCTTTCTTACAATAATAGCTGAAGTTCCAGGTTTAGGGTGTTTTGGGGGCTTTTGGGGGTGGTTTTTAGTGGGGTTTTTTTTGTTTTTTTTTTGTTTGTTTGTTTATTTTATTTTAACCAACTTATTCTACATTTATGCTATTCTTATTTCCTCTCTGACTGCATGGTTAAAGATAAATTGTTAAAGTCAAATCACCCTGCTTTTCGCTATTATGATACAGCCTCATTGTCTCATATAAGCTTTCTCTGGAAGAAAAGCTTTTACATTACTGAGTGTGAATGGTGGGTCTGGCTTCATACAAATACATAATTTGAAACAGCAACAACCAGAAGCTTCATACACTGCTAAAAGTAGTGATTTTCCTACAGCTAAAGAGGGAAAACATCTTTTCTATAAATAGTGCTCAAAGTATTCATTTTTTTCTGCTAGTCTTATCTAGAATATGACTTAGTCCTGACAGTATTGCATCTGAAACAAAATACAGTTGGAGAATACAAGTTTTACCATAATTAGTTTCATGAATGATTATCAATTTAAAGTTCTGTCAACCAATTATCACTTTTTCTCAAAGTCAGAGTGAGTATATTCAGTTTGAAAAGCCAGTTCTATCTCCACAGGGTGCCATCTTTGCTCCTGCATATTTGAATGAAACCATGATAATCTCTCCCTTCCTAATTCCCTCCCTTCTTTTTTTCCCTCCCTCCCTCCCTCCATCCCTCTCTCCCAGATTTCAGGTGCCAATACCAACTCAAAATCTGAGATATGTTATCATAGGGTAAATATCAGAAATAATTCAGGTTAAATAAATATGGATAGGAAGGTTTTATGGCAACGCTGGTTTTTGTAGTTGTGGACAAGGTATATGCAAAAAATAGCATGGAGCATGTGAACTTGACAAGAAGACTGGTGTCAGGAGAAATGTGGATTCCAGGGGACACAGGATGAAGGCATGATGACAGAGGTAAAAAAAAACCAAAAAAAAAAACCAAAACAGACAAACCAAAAAAACCCCATAAAAAACAATCAGCAGCAGCAGGAGTGATTGGATGTTCATCAAATCTACAGATGCCTCTACACTGAGAAGAATAGTTGAAATGATGGAGGAAAAGGTCTGCCATACAGGAGGACCTCAACAAATTAGGGGCATGGATTCTTCTCTGAATCTCACTGAAGCTTAACAAAAATAAATGTAAATACTTGCTTCTGAGATGGAATTACCCATGAAGCAGCATTGTCTGGGGACTGATTGGATAGGAGCAACCTTGAAGAAAAGGAGCTGGGGGTTCTGGTGAACCAAAATGAGCACAGTTTAGCAGTGTGACTTTGTGGTGATGAAAACTAACACCATATTAGTAGCCCCATCCAGTAACAGTCTGTATTAGCAAGAGTGGAGCCCGCTGGTCAGGGAACATGATTGTTCTTTCAACAAAGAATAATAGATGATAGAATTACAGCTTGAGTACTGCTTTGTGTTTTGGGACTCTCAGTACAGTCGAAACATTGACAAACTTGAGAGAGTCTGAAGGAGGATCACTAAGGCTGTCAGGTAACTGCAGCACAGGACACACAGAAAGAGCTGTGGCAGTTTAGTGTAGCCTGAAGAGGAGAAGGGATGGGGAATGTAACTCCACTCTTCTGTTCCCCGATGCAGATTGCAGACAGAAACAGACTCTTTATCACTGCAGTAAAAGAACAGTTGTAGGTTGCGTTAATGGCAATTATGGTGAGTTATGAGAAAAATGGGTCTTATTGAGAGTGGTTTGACAGTGGAGAAAATGTTCAGAGAAGCTGAGGAATCTTCACCCATAGAGATTTCCAAAATTCATCTGAAGAGCCTACTCCGTGCCACTCATGTAACTTTGAAGCTATCCCGTCATGAGCAATAATTTGGACAAGAGGATACTCAGTGATCCCTTGCAATTTCCTATGTTTCTGTCTTTCTGTCTAAAAAAAAAAAAAAAAAAAAGAATAAGGATTTTTTGTTTCTTTTTATCCATCATGATTGCAAGCTGTAACTCCATACCTATAAGAATTCCATAACTGTCAAGTCAGGTAAGACTTGACTTTAGTCTGTGTGCCTTTGCACATGCTAAAAAACAGTAATTGGAAAACCTGCTTTATTTTAAAAAGCTGCTTTAGAAAAGCTGACACTACTCTACATTTCTGTGATAGTGTGTTTTAGTACTTCTTGCTTGAAGTATTTAACTACTGAAATTATAGTTTACCAAGGGCACAATGGCTATGCATAATGAATGTTTTGCTGTTCTGCTACTTGGCTACAATCGGTAATTTGGTATTCTGACGCTGCACAGGTGCCACTGTGTTTTGAGAATTGTATCATGGGCATCTCAATCTTTTGCTCTACAAGAAATTTTCTTAAAAAAGTATTAACTTACGTCTCTACTTTAGAACATACCACATAAAAATATTTATAGAAATGAACTTCACCAAGTAAATAATGAATGTGCATCTGATTCTCAGGTTTCAGTAAGATACACAAATCACTCACTCTAACATCCAGGTGAGCTGATATCAGTGAGTTTGTTCATGCTGTGGACTATTTACAGTAAAATTATGACTTTAATTAAAGCAAACTGTTTCAGAATTTTGTTTAATTTTTTTTTTAATATGTGCTAAATTGCTGCTCCTTTAGTACTCTGCAAGTACTTCTGATTTACTCACATTCTCAGTATGTACCATATTTGTTCTCTTTACCAAGCCAAGCTATTACCTCATTGGAGCAGGAAGTCATGCATAGAATCCTAGAACCATAGAATTTTTGTGGTTAGAATGGACCTGAAAGATCATCTAGTTTCAATCCTGCATGGGCAGGTGCACCTTTCACTAGGCCAGATTTGCTTATAGCTCCATCCAGCCTGGCCTTGAACATCTGCAGGCATGGGACATCCAAAATTTCTCCAGGCAATCTGTTCCACTGCCTCACCGCCCTAACAGTAAAAAATTTCTTCCTAATATCTAAGATATTCCCTAGTCTTTGGTAGTCTGTTGTCCTACAATGATGCCATTCAAATGGGAGCTATTAAGGTTTTTTTTTTTCTGGTCTAGGGGACACATGCCACTGCCTTGATATCATATACTCTAAGCCATTTAATGATGCAGCAACTTCATACCATCAATTAGAATTCTTCTTGAATATAGAGATGTCCTCTGAATTGTTATATCCTCAAATCACATCTCCTGTGTTATGTAAATGAAGTGTAAAAATGGCTTACACCTCCTGCAAGATGCACTGCTGTACAAAGAACTGCTCATAAAATTACCAGATAAAATGAATGGATTAAGAACGTTCATGCTGTTACTTTCAGTGGATTAAATACCCATGCTTTTTATTTCAAGTTAATCAGTCTTTTGTACTGCAGGACAGAAAAAAAAACCAAAAGCCCAACCTTATCCAGTAAGCCTCAGCATCAAGATTCATTATGAAAACCTTCACTGCCATGAAGGAATTGCTGAATCTTTAGAGATCCCAAATTGTGTTTTCTAAGTATCTACTGTGCCAGTTCTTAAACTGAACATAGAGGTTTATTAGAGGATGTATTCAAAAAGTTCAGAGTTGAAAAAGTTTCACAAATATTGTAAGCCATGTTATTCATTCTGTCTAAATTGTAGCATGCACTCTGCATAATAAGCCTTAAAATACCCCCCCCCCCCCACATGATACTAATTTCTGCTGAAGGTAACTGGATGACATAATGTGTTTTTTTTCATAATGCTGTGTTAATAAAGAGATTTTGCCATTTTCTTACTTGCTGAATACACAAAAATCCCATACTAGCCTGTGATTTACCCTAGATCTGTTAAGCAAGTAAGACATAGTTTTCATGAAGATAAAACACTCACAAATATGAACCCATAATAGAAACCTTTGTGTGACATGAACTTGGACATTCTATATGAAGTGCCTCTCATAACTCTTATATCTTATACAATTATCGATTTTCAATTGTAATCTGTATTGATGAACCGTAGGCAGACTTTTGAAAAATAGATACCTGCTAGTTCTTCCTAGCAGAAGGAAGTATAACACTGGTGGTGCCCTTCTCAAGAAAGCCTAATAAATGTCAATAATTTTCTCTAATAAAGGCTCACAGATGTGCCACATCAATATCAGAATGTAAGAATTATGAATAGATGATGAATAGATGATTCTAAACAAATATCATGTGTCTAATACCATTAGTATTAAAGTTTGTAGAACTTTTCAGGTTATTGCTTATTTTGTCAGACTAATTTTAAAAAAAGGGATGGGTCTTTTATGAGTTTTAAGCCAACATATTTTTATGGCAGCTAAAGTATTATGGAATTACTGTGGGAGTTGGCATCATTTCTGCCTCACCAATGTGCTATATTCCCCTTCTCACCTCATTCTTCTAGAAGCAGTTTCCCTTGTTAAACATCTTGAGGCTAAATCCCTGTTAGGGCAGCCAAACAGGTCGTGTTTCTGCTGTCAGTCTATACCTCAAGTCACAACATGAAAGAGAGCACGAAATTCGACAGCTGTTTCTCCTCATCATGCATAAGCAGTAATTCCACATTACCTTGAGCAAAGTTTTGAGGAAATTCAACCATCCCAAATCTCTCATTCAGGTATTACTAGCTGCTTTTCCCAGGTCAGTCTTGCCTGTTTGCTTCCTTAAGTGAAATATTGCTTAACAAAATGACCAGTTATCATCATTGCTTGTGTAGAGCTAAACTAACTTTTTTTTTTACAGTTTCTAACATACTAGATTTTATTTAAAATATTTCCTTAGCTTGAAAAATAACCTAGACTGCAAAAATTATTTTTTAAAAGCTATATGAATATGAACTATTTTATGTATAATCCAAAGAAAGCTGCATACAGGCCCATAAATATTTTCTCGAGATTTTTGTCTTCATCTGTGTTTGAGGCACTCTGGTAAACATTTCCATTTTGGATAGAAAATAAGGATACATTATTTTTTTCTTTATTTTATTCAAAGTGTTGTTCCTCTATTGTTCTTTCTCTAGCACATTTCAAAGGATACAAATACAGCCAATTTTACAGGGTAAATTTTTAGCTATTTGAATTTAACTTGTCTTTTTAAGTTTGAGTTATATCAGTACAACTGTTGTTAGAGTCACGACAGAAAGGGTACATTATATTACTAAATCTGTGGAAGGTCAAAACTGCCCTGGAATTCTTTATCACCCTATCATAAGTCGTAGCATCAACCTCACTGAAAGGTGTTAAGTCAAAAAGTCTGTCCTGATTTTAGCAGCTGTATCTGGATGTGAGAGAATTCTTGACCCTGCATCTCTCTGCTTTCCAGAAGCTTGCATGCTTTTATATCTGACAGCATAGCAACAGAGGTTTTTGCTCTCTAACCCGTTTCTATCAAGAAGAGACAGCATTAACACAAAGGCCGCACTGAACTGGGCCATTCTGGCCAATTTAGGAACAATGACTTACAGACGTAGATCCACAAATCCGTGCTGTGCTGTGTTTGCCTCAAGGGGCGTTTGGGGCTGTATCCCTCTCACCCAGCTCCTCACTGGACCCCATGCAGCACCCTGGCACAGCTTCATGATCACAGCGTTTCTTTGCATGGGAGCTGCTTTTGGCTGGGCTAGAATTGCTTTCCTTCACAGTGGCTGTGTTTTGGATTTGTGCTGAAGACAGGGCTGATATAGAGATGGTTGTGTTATTGCTGAGCAGGGCGTGCACAGAGCCAAGGCCTTTCCTGCTTCTCGTACTGCCGTGGCTGGCAAGGGAATTTGGGGGTGCAGTGGAGGTTGGGAGGAGACACAGCCAGGACAGGTGACCCCAACTGACCCCAGGAATATTCCATACCATCTGACATCATGCTCAGTATATAAAGTGGGGGGAAAAAGGAGAAAGGGGGGGACATTTGTAGTGATGGCATTTATCTTCCAAGTAACCATTACAGGTGATGGGGCCCTGCTCTCCTGGAGAGGGATGAAGCACTACCTACCCATGGGAAGCAGTGAATTAAAGTCCGTGTTTTGCTTCAGCTGTGTGTGCAGCTTTTGTTTTCCCTATTAAACTGCCTTTATCTCAGTGCACTTTTTTTTATTTTACCTTTTGGATTCTATTCCAAATCCCACTGGTGGGAGAGTGAGTGGCTGTGTGGGCTTTGGTTCCTGGCTGGGGTTAAACCATGACAGCATGTGTGCTTAAAAGGTGACCTTGTACTTATGGTATGTGTTACAGCAGGTCAAGTAATGCTTAATTGTATTGCTTTTGCATCAGTTCTTCAGTCACTTGATAGATCTGATGGTTCTTTACCAAAATACCCAAACATCTCTGTATTTGAGAGCAGGAGCTCTAGGACATCATCTAAAAGCCATTAGGTCATGGAAGATCCTATTTAATTCAGGCTTGAATGGGTCTCTAATAGGACATGTCATTTTAGTGCCATGGTGTTGATGAGGCAGGGAAGGAAGCTGAGCTGTTGCAGATTAGTCAGGGCAGCTTATGGCCCTTTATGCTTCAAAGCCTGTGTGCAGTTGCCAAATCAACAGGACAACTCTCAGTTTTTGGGGTTTTTTTGCTAATGGCCAAGCTTCCAGAAACAGTGATGTAAGTTGAGAATGAGAAAGTTGTTACCACAAATGTTTTGAGGAATGAGCTAATATCCGTCTTAAAAAAAAAAAAAATATTCATAGAAGAACTATTTTCTGATACTTAATATCAAGAAACAAACACTTGGTTAGTCTTTGCAATAAATCTTCCCCTTTTAGTGCTAAGTACCTGAGTGACTGCTTACACTAATAAACATTGGACGAATAGCAGCACAAATAACCTCAAGAAGATACCATTTAAACTACATCCTTATCAGTCAGAAAGTGGCAATACTTTCTTCCTGACTTGGGACCTTTCCATACTGCTCATAGCTGAATGGTCATTTTATTTAAATTATTTGGTAAAAAAGACTTCCCAGATGATAAAGAAATACCTTGAAATGTATTGTCTTGAACATAATTGCTTTGTTTTAAATTGTTCCTTTGCATGTCACCCAGCAGAATTAGCACCTTTGCATTCATCCAGCATGTTTCCCATGCTTTGCTGTTAAGAGTTCCTCATGTGGCAGGAACTGATCAACCCATGTGCTCCTTTCCCTCTGCTGAACTCAGCAAATGCTCTGTGCAGAACTCCAGCAGATGGACCTATTATCTTCTGACAACACATGTTCTCTTATGGACCATTTTATAGCTTGTGCTTGTTCAGTCTGTACTTTAATAGATACACTAATAAAGAGATTATCCACGCGGTTCAGCTCTTCACTTCCAAAAGGTGAAAGGTGTCATGAAAAATAAATAACTAAAAAGTAGATGAGGACAATTGCCTTGATTTCAGTGAGACCATGAGACATTTTTGCCTGCTGATGTATGACCTTTGTCTATAGTAACCTCAAATTAGAGAATTGTATGTATTCTTTTAAAAATAAAGAACACTGTTTTATATTCTATTCAAATATGTTTTCTTGGTATGACTTACAGTCTAAAACTGTAGTCAAATCTCTTTCTTGGATATACTGAATTCCATTCTGACAAGCCTTTTCTGAGGAGCCTCTGAGATGGGGATTAAGCTCACCATGACACAAAGATATTAATAATTAATAAAAGCAAATAAGTGTTACTTAAAAAACCAGTGTTATTTAAGATTTAGTCAAGATGAGATTTAAACTGTAGTTGACATGCTTGCTTCTGTGGTCAAATATAAGTGCACTTTGCAGGGAAAGGATGACAATGCTAGGGAAATATGTACAGTAGATCTAAACCAAAGATATTTGAAAGATGGTAGTAGCTAATAAAGAATAGAACAGGAATATAAGTGAAAAGCATGCAGGCATGAGCTTTAGAGAATCTTGCCTCAGATATGCCAAGCAAAAAAGATTATTCAACTTTGCATATATCTCTGTAACTCAGAATATTTTGAAGTATTTAAAGCAATCTTCCCCTGTTTGAAAACAGAAGAAACCCAATGTGAATAAGTTCCTGAACAATCCAAACACTATTGTTTGAAATAATGTCTTCAAGAATTCAGAAAAAAAAAAAAATTAGACATCTCTTAATTAAATAAAACTTCGGGTGAAATCATATTTTGACTCTGGCTTTTGTGATAGTGGGGCTGTGGACCAGGATAAAGGTTTGGGAGCTTAGTACTTCTGACAGCTCTCTAGTAGCTACTGTAAGCTCTGATTCATTCTGCTTTGCTAGTAGGGATGTACTTTCATCACTTGATGTTAGAAAGGTTTTCCTATAATTGGCAGCATCAGTTGTCTGGGGACTGAGAGGGAGGAATTTTAAATGCATTTCTTTAGGCTAAAAGGATACTCTCTGTTTATTCAGTTTTAACAGAAGTACACTTACAGGTACCTCTGTTAAAACATTATTCTAATGTTGTGGAAGATTCACCATTATTTTTATATAGGTCTTTTTTTTGAAGATTCAGAATGTCCAAGCTATGAGCTAAAACCTTACATCCTTGATTGCCACCAGGTATTCTGCTTCTGTGAGGTGTGGGAATTTATGAGGCTGAGACAAGTGTGTCTGTTGATTTCAAAGAAGGCAATAATTTTAGCTCATATTTAACACCTAGAGTCATGCAATCTGGTGTCCTAAAGTCAGGGACTGGAAGGACACACAGAGGGAAAAGCCTTTGGGTTTTTCAGAAAAGCCCCCTGGGCGCTGTGCAGTTGAGAGAAACAACATTTATTGTACAGCAGCTTCTCGGGTGTTCCTCAGTGCGTGTGGCTGCTGCAGCAGTAGGAGAGAGGACCTGGCATCCTCTCCCTTTCTCCCTACTGTCAAAATCCTCCTACATACTGATGTTTACACCAGAACCCTCTACCATATACTCACCCAGCTCTCGGCCTCTGCAGCATATGTCCTTCTGTGAATTATGGAGTTTTCTTGGCTTACAAGGCCTTTTCATGTTTGAAGCAGGAGTACCAGCTTTTCTACCTTTCTAGAACAATTTTGACATCTGTAAAATTCTATTGACTAAAAGAATACAAAATATAATCTGACATGAATCAGTGAGAATCCCTGTGTGTACAGAGAACGAAAAAATAGGTCTGTTTAAATATCAAAATCTTTGCTAAAGTGATTTGAAGGGGCAGTTTGAAGGAAAAAAAAGTTAAATAATACAAAGCAGAAAACTTTCTGTATTTCAGATGACAGAATGACTGTTGTTCTGTAATTCAAGAACCAGGTGATTTAGTCAGAAATGCAGTTACTGATCTTTCAATTATTTCAATTTCTTCTTTTTATGCTCTGAAGAAAAATAAAGAAATGAGGACATGTGAAGAAAAGTTTTCAAATCAAGAAGGCTGCTTAGATTATTTTTTACTCTCTCATGATGAATTTTGTTCTGTATTTCTTCTAAATTTAAAATTGTATCTATAGAAAATTGGATGAAGTGCATCTACATATATCAGCTATGAAAAAGGTTAGAAATTTTTAGAAGACTGTTTATCTGTAGGAGTTTCTTAAGTCCTTCTTTTTGACAGGTTAAAAACTAGGGGCCCTCTTCCCAAGAATCTGCAACTGACTTTACACTGAAACTCAGTACTGGTCAAATGGGGAGGTAAAGATAACAAGAGAGTAAGAAATGTCAGCAGTGGTGTCTGGTGGAGTACTAGATTCCCTTGTACATCCCACGGATAGGGATGTCTGCACTACACTCTTCAGACCCCTACACCAAATAACCACTAAGGAGTTGGTCTTCTTATCATGGTTTATTGACTAAGCTTCAGTGTGCCAATAATGGAAGGGGGAAGAAGAGACCCAAAGGCAGAAAAGTTGACAGAAGGACTCATAAAATCTTTCCTTGGCTTCATTAGTCCTGTCTTTGTACCTGAAAAAGGTTAATCTTAGTTTGAGACCATTATCTTGTATGAATTTGAACCAAATGTAATTTGAATGGGTTATTTGGGAGTAAATATCAATCTTCTGGACCCAGTGTTGCCAGTTATTCATCCAGGAGTTACATAGGTATTTATGTTTTCAAGATACCCAACTATGAATCACTGTCTGCATTGAAATTTATCCTGTTTATCTATCACTGGCTTTGTTAAATGCACCATGCAAAATTTTTTTTTTTTTTTGAATACTAGGTGTTTAATGTGATAGCTGTGTAATCAGTTCCTTCAACAATTTCCTAGTGAAATTTGGACTGTAGATTTTGCGTCATAGCAGTCAATGCCATGAAACTTAAAATTTGCTAGGTTGCAATAGGCTACAGAGTTTTGCCATTGTTTCACCCCAAACTTGCAGTCTTTAAAGGTAAAAAGAATTATTCATGGAAATACCATGAAAAATATTCTCAGTGAGAAGGTTCACATGGTGAGGGCAAAATTTCCCTTTCTGGCAAATTATCTACAGAAGCATTGCTGATTATCAGTTTGTGAGGAATTCCAAACTCAGCTCATCTGTTCTGGAGTTTTATTTGTCTGACAGTTATTCTGACACTTGTTGTATGCTGCAGAATATCATCCTACACATCACTTGTGAGATATCCTGTGCACAGTGCCTCCACTATTTGCTGTTTGCAGTCCATGATTACCATGCTAAGTCATATGATTATTTTCTGTAATTTGGATTTTTATGAAGGTGGAAGATTGTGCACAGTATCTATTCACAGGAAAAAAATATATAGCGATGCTTCTTATTGGCTGGAATAGGAATACAGTTAGGCTGGTTAACAACTAGCTATAACACTTAAATAATATAATGGCAATAAAAATCAGGATGAAAGAAACTCTTGGGTTTTCTTTTGTGTGTGTGTGTGCGTCTATTTTGAGGAGTTTATTTGTTTATTGTTTTTAGTATTTTGTAGAAAACTCAGTCATGTCTTAGGTCTCTATATGTCAGGAAACTGCCCCATCAGAGATGAAAGAAGAGGCAAACATGATGAGTATGATAGGTAGCATGTTAACAATCTAACTTTGTGATGGCTTCAAGACAAAGAAAAAAATTATAAAAGGGCATGAAGTAGAATAATGAGGAAGTTCTGCCTGTGTTTGCAAGGAAATCTTCCAAAATCTGAAAAGCTAAACAGGGAGAAGAAAAATAGATTTTTTAAAACATAGTAACTGGATGAAGCCTTGGATCATGAGCTAGTCAGTGGCAGAATTCAGTCTTTGTGGCTGATGAGAGAGAAGTGCTCTTGATAATTGAGGCTGGCACTTGAGTCAACAGTGAAGGAAAAGACAAGTGGGATGGAGCAAAATGGATGCCCCTCAGCATCTCACTGGATACTGTGATTGAAACTTCAGATGACAGAGAATTTTATGCTTTTTACATATGAATGTGCAGGTGAAAAGGCACAAAATATGTAAGATATTACGCAGTGAGAATCTGCAAGGTTAAAGCTAAATAAGTACTTAGGTTTTTTCAGGGTACTCTCTGGTTTAACATATTACTTAACAATTTCACAGAACTAAATGGCATGTAAATTAAATTCATAGATAACTGAAAATGACAGGAAATGAAAACATATTTAACAGAGAGAAGGCATCCAAAAACTGGAAGAACTGGTTAGTGAGAAAATATATAAATGCAAATGTACTCTAGCAGGACTGTTTACAGAGTGCTGGGGTAATAGAAAAAAAGGCCAGTGATGATTAAAAATTGAATATCTGTAGGTCAAGATATGTGACAGAAGTGTGGAAAATACTCAGAGGTCTAATTTGAGAGTTTTTATGGATTTTGCCAAAGTTAGGTTGTGAAGGGTTTGGTGCAATATTGTTACTATTACAGGAATAAATTTCCTTTGGGATATTTAAAGTTGCCTGCCTAAAGAACAACTGCTGTAAATTATAGTAGGTTTTATGTATTTTTGCACCACATAATCAATTTACCAACAAAAGAGTATTTTATATCTCACATTGACCAGTCATTGTATAAAACCTGTTGCTTTAAAACAACAGCAGCCCTGCCTGTGAGTGTTCCTGAAATGGATCAGTTTGCTGGATTATGTTAAGAATATATACAATGTATTTAATTTTAGAAGAGGAAATGTAAATAATTATGTAGACTGTTTAGTAAAACTAAGTGGACTAAACAGGTCCAGAATTTAAAAATTTAAAAAAGTTAGAATTTCCTTAAGCGTGAATACAAGAGATACTTAAGGGAAAATATTTCATTAGGAAAAGTTTAAGTTCACAACAGGAGAATAAAACGCTCTTTTTTTTTTTTTTTTTTTTTTTTTAAAATAAGCAGACAGGTTTTGGTTTTTTTTTTTTTTTTTTTTTTTAACTTGTCAATATGAAAGCTACATATTAGAATTTGGCACACACTAGGCGTGTGATAATTGTCAAATATCAAGCCAAACTACAGCATACAGAAGGTAATCAGAACAAAAGATCTTTAGCCATGCAAAATTAAGAATGAGAAAGGAAGAAAAAAGAGTTTTTATTCTAGGAATATACAGATGTTAAAAATGGCCCCTTTTGCCCTAATTTCTAAATTAAAATCTTGTCAAAGTTTTCCTTAAAGGCAAAGCTGTTTAATATGGAGAAAATGATGAAAATGAGGACATGAAAATGTGACTTTCTGTTTCACAGAGGGAAAGGAGCTTAAAAAATTCCATGTGATCCAGATGGGGGAGATTAGAAAGATTTCATTCAAGAATTGTGAAAAAAACATGTTTGAAATGACAGATCTATTCAATTAACTTATCCTTAGTCAGCCTTTCCCAGCAGATACCATATACTCAGAGAACAATGCTAAAGCCAACACTTCAAATTTAGCAGGAGTTTTACATTGAATTTAGGGATTTGGGATAGTGGATTCATCTGGCCCTTATAACATACAAAGTTTTTGAACTAATTTCAGTGGTAATTACAATGAAATGAATGAAGGCCATTAGAAATAGGACAAAACACGCCATGTTTTTAACAGCAATTTTTCTTTGATAAATAATTTTCTAGGCAAATGACATGCAATAAAACTCATCTGTTTGGACTGCAGTTAAATATTTGATTCAGTGCCAAAGAGTAAATTAAAAATAGGATTGGTACAAGAATTTTAATACCTTGCAAGGAAATGACTAAAGGGGAGAAAATCATGTGTGATATTGAAACAGATAAGATACACTGAAGGGGAAGGGGGTTATTACAGGTAATTTTTAGGATTTTTGTTGTGGTCTCATTTAATGTTTTCCTTAATGACCTTGGTCTAAAAGGTAGAAGTATGTCACTGGTTTTATCTATGGTACATATGGTCAATTGAAAAAAAAACCAAACTGCCGTGGGAAAAATAAATAATTTTTTAAAATTGATGGCTTAAATAATTAAAATGGGAACATGGAATTAAATTCATTAGTGCAATGAATAGTAATATATTTAGGGACTGTTATAAATTTTACAGTAAACTAGGAGATACTCATTAGGTGAAGGGGGAAAACAATTGGGTGTATTAGATGACTGAATAATCAAAATCATTCAGATGAGAAGACATCAAATTCAGCTGAGGGGTTAGTTCTGAAAATGAAAAAATGCTCATGTCATTGTGTAAGGAAGTATTAAGGCCTCCTCTGAAAAAGCTTTGTAAAATTGAGGTTACTATATCTAAGAAAAAATGAATTCACAGTGTAACTGATGAATAAAAGCATCCCAAAAGAGTTCATCAGGGGGTAAAGGTAACAAAGTAGAAGATACCAAGAAGCTGAAAAAAAGCTAGAGGTGAAAGCATACATTATTGTTTCCTATAAATCCACAAAAAAAGATAAATACAGGAAAGGAGAAAATTACAAATTTAGAAATTAATTTTACCAAAAGAATTAGTTGAATACAAACTGTCAGTTAATTGTTTCAACCTGGAAATTAATAGGTTCCTAACTGTAACAGGTTTGTGTTTCAAGCTTCCTATCAGAAATAGAAAAGTAAGAAACTAACCACTTCGAAGATAATATGTATTTACTTCACAAAATAAATTACCATATATATATATATATATATAATAGCTCTACATTGAACTCAGTGAGCCATAAATTCTTCCAATTTCCCTTTAATAACCAAAGGGAAGCATGGTATAAGTATCTGAAAGATATTTCATTTTTCCTTTCCATTGTTGTTTTTAATGTGGTACATAGTGATAACATTACTGTAAGAGAGCTGGTATACAATATAAAAAAGGATAAAATTTGTCTCTTCCTTTTGACTTAGAGATAGCTCTTTAGAAAAAAGGTGGTAGCCTCATCTCTTGGGACCTTTAAAACCAGATTCAACATGCTACTGAAGAAAACTACTCTAGGGAACAAACTGACAGTGAAAGGATGAGACTTAATAAGCAGTTTTTCCCCTCCCTGCTTCCTGGAGTGCCAGCCCTTCTGCTGTTCTTCACTCTGGTATGGCATCTCTAGGTCTGCATGCAGTGTGGCTGCCCTTCTGAATGCATAGATTAGCAAAGTAGCTCGTGCAACTGTTCAGTAGCTATTTTCAGATTTAAGTAACTTTCTATTTCACTTTTTTCTTTAATTACAACAACCACTCGCCCGTAAATTGTGCATACCCTTTGATTGTTAATGGGAGATTTAATTTTCTGGTTGAATATTCTGTTGAATATTCATTCTGGTTGAATATTTGACTCAAAGAAACTAGCAGTTTCTGGAAACTAGTAGCATATATCCAAGAATAATTGAGAAAAATATAGAGCTATAGAGGTATTTTCTTTCTTATTTTAGTATGAACCCAAAAAAATAGACAAACTTGTCTGTGAAAAATAAGTACATTCAATTTTCTGTGAGGAACTTTACTTGCAAATAAAAGCAAGGCATCTTCTAAGACTTTTCTGAATGTACAGAGTCAGTGTTGCTTTGGGAGTAGAGTAGAAAAATCTCCTGACTGTCACATCAGAAATAATGTGCGTTTGCTCTCACAGAGAAATCAGTATTTAAACAATAAAATGTACCAGGACTGTAGACTTTTGGATTTATTGTCTTTTAGATAGAGTTTTGCAAGAGACAACTTGCAGCAGACCATTCAACATTCACAGAACCTTTTCGACTCAACAAGTGTTTCACAAGAACAAAGCACTCCATATGTACATTTTAGCTTTCAGAAACATTTATACTGTTGGGGGAAATTCTGCACTGGGATGGAAAAGCAAGTAAATGGTAACCTAATAATATTTCTTATCAGGAGGCACCTTTTCTGAATTCGAATGAAACCTTTGGCTCAAGGTTTCACAATTGTTATTTATATATAAATGTATCTGTATAGATTAACCAAGTTTGCACTAACTTCTCACTTTGACACCCAGTTTTGAAAGAAGAGATAAAATAATTGTGAACTTTTGGTAATAATAGTAGGGGAAAGAAGAAAATTTTGCTTCCTGGGTTCAGCACCAAACTGCTGAAATTGCCTAATTTAATCCTCCAGATGTCTTTGTGAATTACTAATCTGGCAAAAAATTCAAGCAAAACCAAACTTTTGCTCTTTCACCTGTTGCAAAGGCAGTATTCCTTCCTAGCTTGAGGAGAGTGTTGCAGTTTTAAGACAACAGTTACTCTAGACTTGTGTTTAAAGTCTCTGCTTTTCTTTAGACGAGTGCAGTAGCAAAAAGCTAAATTTTATGTTCTTTACCGAGCTCTGAGGGGTTTGCTGAGGTCAACAGGAAATAGAGCTGCTGTTATTTAGTGTCACCATTTTCAGTACCACCAGGTTGCTAGGCAAAGTATTGTTAGGTGTACTCTAAATTTAACAATCACATGTTATTACATGTGTAAATTGGCCAGAAATTCTCCATTTAATAAGTACATCTTGTTAGTTGACACACAATTATGTTAATGCAATGGAATTGGAGAGTAATTTAAATGTAATTATCATTTTAGGGCTTAAAAGATAAATCGTACAGCACATGGAACTTGTTCTCATAGAGTATGTCTGAAATTCCATCTTACTGTTTTACCTTTGAAATTCATTTGACTCAAACGGAATAGAATAGGAGCAATTTGTAGATCAAAATACAATCGTGCTGCTCAGTGGTTTGGTTCCAAGTTTAGACTTGCACAATTAAGACAATCAGAAAACATATTCTTAACTGAGGTTCAGTATAATCGTATATGTTATCATGGCATCAGTTTTTCTGTTTTAGTAATGTATAGTCTAATAACAAATTAAAAATAATTTATTTGCATTTGTAACACTACAATAAATTTCTTATCAAGCTTTCTTCTGTATTTAACTATCTGTCTGTCTATGTATGCATAAATGTCCTATTTTATGAGTGACTTAAGATTCATTTTCTGCCATCAATGTGTGATAGCATCATTTTAGGAAAACATAGGCAATAATAATAATTGTGTGTTAATTTCTTGATTTCATTAGATCCTTATTTTTTAATGTTAGTATTAAGAATTTTTTTATGGATTTAACTATTATGAGATACATTTTTATTTTTTATATTTCTGTCTTGGTTTGTAATTAAAACTCCTCTGTTCCCTATCTAAACATCCTAATAATCCTTTCTATTTTTCCGTATGTATTTTTATCAGATAAAATGTGGCCAAGCTTAAGGTGATGTCTTTTTTTTTTTCTTTTTTACAAAGATGACTGCATAAATTCTCAGCTCTAGCACCATATGAGTCTTAATTCTTTTATCACAGAAATAGTTAGTTAATTATGGTCATTCTTCAAAAGCCATTTTTATTCCATTTGGTAACAGAGCTAGTAGTTCACTAGGGAAGGGTTTGAATAGTTGTTGAACATGTACAAGTTTTTTGTTATGCCTGCTTTCCATGAGGAACCCATTTCTTTTCCACAGTATTCTTGTTTTTGGGAAGACATCATTTTATGTTCTGCCTAAATTTTTCTTTCCTAACAACAGGCTATTACTCCTCCTTCCTGTGTTCATGTGCCTGTATTCTTATTTGTTAGCTTTAGTGTATTTATAGACTTCAATCATGATTTTTCTTTTTGTGGATTGCAAATTTAAGCTTTTCACCCTTAGCTAATTCTTATTGTTCTCTTCACTCCATAACTTTTTTTCTTGTTTCCCTTCATATTTTCTCATGGTTTTCTATGAAGAGCCAAAGAATACAAGATTTATGAAGGGAGAGTGAAAAAGAAAAATACACAACGTTATAGTTATGATGACAGTTCTCTGTCAATGAGGACCTAAAACTCTAATATTTTATGGAAGCCATGTGATTATCCACCTGCTCTATATTAGAAATCAAATCCTCTGCATGGATGGGATAGAGGTATGTTCTCCCCACCTTTTCTGTCTCATCACCAGCTGCCCCATCTCCTGGATTACTGATTAACAGTTACTGGGCTGTTATATCTTGAGGTGAAGTCTTCCTCCAAATCCAGTTATTTTATCATTCCTGACATTTTTTTACTATAAGTGGCTGAAATGGTGTAGTTTGTACACCCTGAACTCTCACACAGGACAACACAATTCATGGGATTTGGGCACCTGCTTTGTAAGTCAGAAAAGGACTCAGTAAAGGGAGAGGCATGGATTTGCTCACCTCTGCAAAGGTTATTATGGAACACATTATACATCATGGTAGAAATTCATCTGTCTGGGCAATTTTATTCAAGAAAGACACTTTAAGCCCGGCTTTTCTTTTCCTTTTCTTTTCTTTTCTTTTCTTTTCTTTTCTTTTCTTTTCTTTTCTTTTCTTTTCTTTTCTTTTCTTTTCTTTTCTTTTCTTTTCTTTTCTTTTCTCTTCTCTTCTCTTCTCTTCTCTTCTCTTCTCTTCTCTTCTCTTTTCTTCTCTTCTCTTCTCTTCTCTTCTCTTCTCTTCTCTTCTCTTCTCTTCTCTTCTCTTCTCTTCTCTTCTCTTCTCTTCTCTTCTCTTCTCTTCTCTTCTCTTCTTCTCTTTTTCTTTTCTTTTCATGCATTTCCACTTGTAGCAAAACCTAATCTAGTCTTTTAGAAGCCCAACATTAACTTCCACTGTACATCAAAATTTGATGATTTGTCTCAAGTGTCAGTATACTCTAAAGCTGGATAGCATCTCTAGCTGCAAGACTGACTACCTAAATTCCTTAAAAAGCAGGTGGCATCAGGCCTCTGAAGAGCTGCAGCGTTGCTATGGATGCTTTAGCTGGCCTAATGTGAGTGTTTTGGTTCTGCACCTGACAAGGAATTCTTACATGGCCCTGCTCCATGAAATACACTTTTGGAGAATCCCAAAGGCTGTGGGCAGCTTAGAATGAATGCTGGTTGCTTCCTGGATCAGTGCTTAACCCCTAGGCTGCTAAACAGGTGATAAGCTCAATTTTAATAGAATTTAAATACTGTCTAGTTGCTTGATTCAAGACCGTAATGGAGCCTTTGGTAAGAAATGTCATCTTCCATGCCTTTTGAGGTATTTTGAGCATGCACAGATGAATAAACAGGGTAAACCTGGTTAATTAACCACCTTCAGAATTAGTCTGCTGGAAAAAAGAAGTGGTTTGAATTTGTTTTGGGGTAAAATAATCTAGCCCTTGCTGCCAAGGGAGCAAAGTGTCATCCTAAACATTTTTCCCAATAGCTCCTCAAACACTGCTCAGTCCACAGATTTTACTTTCTCCTACTACACACTTAAAAAGTAAAAGAACAACACAAAGACCACCCCACAGTTTTGGGAAAGCTGCATTGGCTTCTGCAGTCTTCAAACAACTGTGTAAACACAGTAAAAAAAAAAAAAAGTTATTGTTCTGTAATCCTTGGAATATTAAAAAAGTCTTCTTAATTAAGAAAAAAATATAATTGTGTGAAGGTGTACTGTGACAAATGTTTCAAAAATCCATAAACTTTGGTCAGTATCCTCAGCCTGATGTTAAGGCTGCTCTGCTCTGTTTTCTTTTAGAAAGTCATTTGCATCACATGTTGTTTGGCAAATGGAGACACTGTTTTATGTGTTGCATTCTTGTACAGTTTTTTGAGCAGCAGGGATCTCTGGATGTCAGAATGGTCTATAAGCATAAGTGTTCTTCACTAAGGGCACTGGCATTATTCCAGCCATCTGTTCTACAATAAATTCCATCCAGTACGAGTTTTTAAAGTCAGTATGCTTTTTGCTGTTTTGGTTATGTTTGACTGAATATTTTATTGAAAAGTGTACGTCACTAAGTATTGGTCGAACAACACAAGCTGCCATTATTCTCAGCAAAGCTTGGTTTGATTCAGGTTTCATGTTGGAGTATATGTAAAATGAAGTTTGTAACTTTTACAGAATCAGGAATATGTTCTGAATTTGTTACGGAGGAGGTGAGAGGAGGGAATATGCAAAACAAGAAATCCAAGAGCATTTTAATAATCCCAGTGGCTTAGGACAAGCTCATTCAAATGACAGAGCATCTTTTAAAGGATATAAATTAACACTGCACATGAAATTTTGAATTCTATTTGAGGTGCATATTTTGTCTTGATCTGCTAAGTACTGCTTCCTGAAGCGTAAAGCTGTCTACATAAAGTGTTCTTGAAAAGTCACTTAGAGAAATTTACCATCTTAACAAGAAAACATACAGGAGAAAGAAAATTAAAAAAAGGAGAAGACGACTTCACAATGGAAACTCAGGCTGATGGAAGGAAAAGAGATGGGCACAGGAATAGTTTATGTAGAGTGGGAATGGTAGGAGGAATGATATTGGAATGAAATGCTTGTCCCTTCTGGACTCTGAACAAAAGGTATTTGCCCCTAGAAGAGAGATTTAAAAAGCCTGCTAGACATACTTTAATAGTTTTTAAAACATTATCATCCTTCCTTGCACAACAGTTACAATTCTCAAGAAGAGACTGAAATTACTGACTCAAAAAGAGAAGAAAACTTGTACATATGATAATTTCAGTTTTCTAATGGAATTTAAGTTAAAGAGCAATGTGTCAGATTTGGTCAATGATACCTAAAACTCACATTTACTTCATATATGCCTTTTCCATATTTCTTAATTGCTTATATTATTTTTCTTATTACATTATTTTCCCTAACTTAATACTCTAAGTATGTAAAGTAAGTGCTGGCTAGGTATAGAGGAAAGACACTGAATTAGTGGCAAGTCTGCACGACTGCCAGGGAATTTAATAGCTCTCGATTATTGTCTGACCTGCTTGGTGGCCACAGTGTACCTTCATATGCACCTTGCAGTGTGGATGTGACTCAGAACCACCACAGTGTAATCTTGTCTTTCCCTCAGGTCACTGCTGGGAGCCCTGGAAAGGGAGATGCAGAGTGGTTTTGAAGACTGTGTGTTGACATTTGTACCTGGACTTATTGCTGGACAATCAGAAGGTCATAAAGGACAGAACAAGGATCAAGGCTATTGTGACAGTGGTGGTTTAAGGACAATGATTTAAATGGCCTGCCCATCACTACAGTTGATCAGATTTAGTGTCTACATATCAATCCTTTTGCTTCAGGTCAGAGAAGTCATATTGAAACCGAGATAGTAATGTGTCACAAAGAAATCTGTGCTGTAAATGTCAATGCAGCAGTGGTTTCAAGGATGTTTCAATTAATCTTCTGTGCTTGCTAAAGAAGTGGCTTAGGCCTGCTTTAGAAAACTCTGAGATAGGCATGTTTTAGTTGCCCTTTTTCAACCCTGTGAAGTAAAAATAAAAAAAAAGAAAAGGAGAGAGAGATTTTTTATGGATTGAGAGACGATTTCTGATATGCTTGGCTGAGGGCTTACCAAAGATTCCTTGACTGCAAAGTACAATTACACAATGAACGTATTTCAACAAACATTGTTTAAAAGTTGTCATTTTTACATAATACAAAGTGCATACAAGAGAAGAACACAATTGTTGATCTTATATGTTGATCTTAGGAAGAATTCAGAATTGAAAACTCTTTTTGTGATGTGTCAATGCAAGCTATTAATACTTTTTCACTGTGAGATGTTCTCTTTCGCAGTGAAGAGAAAAAAAGTTACAAAATCTCTTGTCTTCACAAGAAAAGCAAGACAACAGGCTTTTTTCTGTTCCTATTTCAGATGTTAGGTCAATTTTGTTGATCCATTTTCAGGAAGAGAAGAGGCAATAATATCCACTGTGTGAGAATTACAATTATCCTCAGAGTTGCAGTTCTGCAAGTTGTTAGAATGATCTGTATCCAAAGAAGTAATCTATAAAACCAATTCAGGAAATCTTTTTCTAAAATAACTTTTCCAAACCCAGAAACTTTAGTCTGTCAAGAAAAGCACCACAAAATTATCTAATTGCTATGCCACAGATTTCTTTTTATCTAAGCTCTTTCATCAGTTTCTGAGTTTGGTTTTCCTTTTGTTTTATAAAGTAGCATTTTCAATCTCTTATTGTCTTTTCTCCTTGAAGAATTATACTCATCTACAGTTTGACCTTTTGCCAAAGAGCTTTGTAGTCCATAAACCCTTTTCTGTCCTTGTTACTTTCTCCAGAGAGATAGCTCTCTGGGAAATGTATTGCTTCCTTCCCAGGCTATCAGGACTAATCTATTCAGGGACCCCCACTCCTTACTAGGACATAAGGAAGGTGCTGCAGGCATTTAAATGGGTATGTGCTTCACCCTATTGACAGCTTCTTGGTTCAACATGTGGGAATGATCATTGATTTATCTCAAAGTTCTGCCTCTGGCAGTGGCTTATAACACACAGTGCCAAGAAAGACATCATGCACATGGCACCTGAACAATTGGGTTATTCTGAGTGAAGTAGGATAAATTGATTCATTCAACTTGATTGTGAATATTTTTTTAAATTATTTTTGTAACTGGTGCACCTGTGAGAGCAGCACGTCTGAGAGCCTGTTGTCTGGATTTCCTTTGTCTGAGGTAAAAAAGAGCTGCTGTTACGTGCTAAGGTAGGGTATTGTGGAGAAAGCCAGGTACAAGATAAGGGATAGATTCAAACAGAACCAGTCCTCCATGCAAGGTGCAGGCAGTGCAGCATCCTTGATAGAGTACTTTGCAGTCACAGCATTGGCATGAAAAGCACTTTTGGCCAATTACAGTGGAAAGATCTAGTATGTTGACATTAGTAACAGTAGGTAAGTTTAAATAAAGGGTGCATCCAGATTCTTCATTCTTTATGTTTAAAGACACAGGGCTTTATCTATAATAAAATATCTGACCAGAACAAAAATGCTATTACTTGTCTGTATTTGAAAACATTTCATGATTTCATACAGCTGCATTTAAAAATATATCCAAACCCAGATTAATAATTTGTGAGCATCAAATGGAGTAAACACTTATGGATTTTTCTGATTGCAAATTGAAGGTTTTGTGTTTACATACATGTTAGGTTTTGATTTTGGCTTTTTTCTGTTATTTAGTCTTGTCATTTGGGGCCTTTAGGAAATAGCATGGCATCATCTTTCCAAATGTCAGAGCCAGAGGTACTTTATTTTAGCTGGAGAATTTTGTTTTGGTATGTTTTTTTTCTGGAGGTGGGGAGAGATGGGCTTAGGACTTGACTAATTAAAAGTGATTTGTTTTCATGATCTGGATGAAGTGTTTGTGCCAGATGCCCAAGATACCTCTGAGATTCAGGCAGAGATTTGTCACATCAGCCAGGAAATCCTTATCAAAACACAGCTTGGATCTTTGGCGGCACTGAGTGTATCGTTTGATAAGTGAGTCCTATTTTCTTGTCTGCACACCAGTCCTTTGCAGCAAAGGGCATTTATTAAGGAAACAGATGGGGAAACATCAGTTATCTTTTGTGCCTTCTGTTTTCTATAAAGGCCAGAAAGACAAGGCAAGCAAGCTCAACCAAAATAATTGAAGGCTTCATAGAATAAGTCAGGTAAGTCAGTGTAGATTCACTACAGCTCCAGTAGCACTGAAGTGTCTGATTAAATGAAAAAATTAATCTGATTAAACAAGAGTGTTTTTCATGTAGGTCAGTAAAACAGCTCAAATTTTGGAAAGCCACAGAACTTATCTATCAAAGAAATTTTGATCAGTTAAATTATTTTTACTAATACAAGCTGTTGTGCTTTGTATGCATGTAACTGGTATAAACCATTTCTGAACTAAGATTTTTTTGAAAATTTACAGGCCCAGAGGTGCTGAACCACCAGCTGCAGTTTTTATGGACTTCTGCAGAAATGGTCAATCATTTTAAAAATCCTAAGACCATTTTCTTTAATCAGAATCATAATCATTAAGAACAGTATTTTTTGTCCTGCTTTTGAGTTTTTTGTAGCCATGTGCTGAGCTGACCTTGGCCAGCTGCCATGTGCCCACCCTGTTCTTCCCACTACCTTACCTCAATGGAACATGGGCAAAAAATTCAATGGAAAAGGTCATGGGCAAAGATAAAGGCAGAGAGATCAGTTACTGTCAAAGAGAAAACAGATGCAATTTGGGAAAAAGAAATACTTAAATTTATTGACAATTAAAGTGGATTTTGATGGTACAAAACAAAAACTGAACACTTTACCGTCCCCCCTGTCTCTTTTTCCCAGCCTCAACTTCACTCTTTCATTCCCAACTCCTCTACCTCCCCACCCAGACTGGTGTGAGGGGATGGGGAATAGAGGGTTAGGATCAGCCCATGACAGATCCTCTCCCCACTCATGGTGTTTCCCTGCTCCAGCCTGACCTCTCCAGGGACTGCAGGGAGCTCTGTCCAGGCACATGGAACACCTCCTCCTTCCCCCTGCCATCCTGGGGCTCTCAGGGCTGTTTCTCACACTTTTTTCCCCTCCCTCATTTCTCATGGGCAGTTTCCTGCCCATCCTTACACACACTTTCCCCAAGGCACTGCAGCTGTGTCTGGGGGGCTTAGCTGTGCCCTACGGTGGGTGAGTTGGAGGCCACTGGAACTGGCCATGTCTAGCTGAGGGCAGGTCCCTCACTGCCTGGGCATCCAGCACAGGTTAACAAGTAAAATGTGAGTTAACTAAATGTACTAGAAGGAAAACAGTATGATTTATAGACAATTTTTGTTCATCTGAGCTTTTTTCATGGCTGGGCTTCATACTTCTCATAACTACGAGGCTTTTAATTTTGTTCACAATCTATGTATGTCTTAATTTATAGTGTTAAGTTAAATAAATAAAAGGAAATCACAAAAACCTGAGGGGATTTCTCATAAAAGTTCTCCTGAAGAAAGTATATAGAAAGTGAATAGTACCAGTTTAATATGACTTCTATTTTTGTTCAGCATTGTCTGCTATATACATGCATGGGATTACAATAGTTTAATCAGATTTAGTGATGAAATGCTGCCCTAGCAGTATGGCAGAGTCATACAAACTTGTGTAAGGCAATATCCCATAAAGCACGCTCTAGAAGGACAGCATGGGGTTCCTCAACTCTGCAAAGTTGCACCAGTGAAGGGCAGAACGAGGAGCACAGTGACAGGAAGGAACTGCACAACACATCAAAATGAAAAATATCACATTAACATCTACCATAAGATCATAAATCTCTCTGTTTCTTAACACTATCTCAAGTATTTATGTAAAAAAAAGTATTAATTTTTTTTTCAGACCGTAGTGTATTGTTTCATATTGTTTTGATTATGTTGAGATATCTGGTGATGTTATCCCTCAGACAATATTAATAGCTTGCCTGTTATGGTAGTCATAATATCTAGATACAAGTAGAATTATATTTCACATTGCCTAGATTAATGAACCAAATGGGTAAAAAAACCACGGCGATAAGCATGGATTTGTAAGCCCATATTATACATGTACATAAGTAACTTTTTTTGCAAATGCCAAGTGTCAGCCTGGTTCAGTTTAAATCCATGTTTGCTGCCTGTAAATAGCAAGAAAAGAAAACATACTTTCTGTGTCCAGATCTATGTTGTTTTTAATCATTACCTGTTTGCCATTGTTATTACTGCTGCTTTCCAAGGCAATGAATTTGTTGTATCATGTCTACAATCATGAAGTTTTCCTATAGGCTTCTGATACCAACTGTGTCTTCTGTTATCTCTAGTCACTTCCCTTTGTGGATTCACAACAGGAAGAAATTGCTGTAATTGTGATTTGGAGGTCTCTTAAAAATAACCTTTTTTATTTTGATGTTTTTGTTCTTCTAAGAAGATATGTATGGTGTAGCATAGCATCATTTTACAAGGAGACAAGAACTCAGCAACGTGCATTTCAAGGAAACTGTGCAAAGTCCTAGAAAACTCCCTTATTCCACATAAGTTCATGTTCATTCATGTTCTCTGGCCCACAGCAAATGTATTGCTAGTTTTGTTATGAAAAACTTCAAGTTTAAGATTAATTGTATAGAAAGTCTTAAAAGGATGGTTACTGCAAAGTCTTGTGTGTCTTGCCACCCACTCATTATTTCAGTTATGTCTGCTCTTTTCAAAGCAGAACTTTAATTTCTTGTGTTTAGAGACACCTGTTCATCAGTAACCAAAATTGCTGCACTTTTGCACTAGTGATAAATTCACCTTCCCTTTTATAACTTAATAAGGTGTAGCTTTTTTACTGTCCAGCATTCAGTGGTTGGCAGGTGGCTCATGAAGCATGCAGTGGAGACTTCCATCTGCCAATCTTTTCTTCCTATCCAGATTTCATAAAGTATACATTTTCTCTTCAAACATTACACTTTAAGCTTGCAAAAGACTTTTTCTGTCTTGTGCTCCAGCTTGCATGATGCGGCACTGATCTGTCATATCTGAGTGATATTTTTTCATTTGAAAATACACTTATTGGTTTGTTCTTATTACAGTAACAGTATTGAGTGGGGGTGTATCCTATAGCAGCTCCCAGATATGTCATCTCTTGGTGCATGCTAACTATGCTCATATGAAGGGGCTAATTAAAATAAGGAATTGTTCATATTTTGCATGCTTTTAAAAGCTTCAGGAACACCATCAATTTATTGTCGATGTACCTGACAGTCTTACCTTTTTTCATGGCATACATTGATGGAACCAGTTAATAATATAAGAAATGGATAGATGGCTCTCTTCAGGTTCTTGGTCAGAAAAGGAAGGTGCCATTTAACAGTTGTCTTCAGTGCAAGCAGAGGCTGTGTACTTCACTGTCAGCTCCATGCTGCTGTATTCAGCTGGGAGAATTCTGATAGATCTCTATCCTACTTATTCTTCAAGCCCTTATTTTTAAAATTAAGATAGTGGTGTTTCATATCCCTTTACAAGAGTCTTTGGATAGAAGGCACAGTAAGAGAATTCCAAATTTGTTTAATTATTTATGTAGGCTTGCTAATGACCGCAGAGGAGCTGAACAACTGAAGGGGATTAGCTGAGTAGGATCTGTGCTGCAATACCTATCCCAGAACAGACAAAATTTACCCATCACAAAGGATTAATAAATCCAAACTTGAGGTAGATTTCTTGTAGTCTCATTTTGTCCACAAATAAAATGAGTTGTGCCTCAGCTTTGTCCTTCTTCTTTGCCCCCCTGTATCTTGATGTGTAAGTAAATTGAACCTTTCACAGTGTTATTCAAAAGTTTTGAATTAGTTCAACGTCACAGTTATGGATGTGTGCAATAAGCTGAAAATGAAAACAAATGGATAAGGACTTGTAAATAAAGGAAGTGATTTCATTTTATACTCACCTAATTCCTGGTCTTTCCCATTAGCCACTAGAGAGCAGCTTTCTACAGGACCTGAGAGAGATTACTGTCCTGCCAAGTTCTGGAAATGTAAACAGGGAATGTCTCTGAAATGATCATGTTTAAAAGTCATTTTATAAATAAGTTCAGGCAATATGATTTTAGATCATGTTGGTTTTGTTCCTAACCCAATTTAAATCTTAACACTTCAGATTTCATGTATCTGAAGGCATAATGTTCTGTGACCTAAGCATAAGTACACATATTCTCATATGCCATCAGTGGGCATAATTTTAATAAGGTTTGTGATTTTGCAGTCATATCCTCGCAACTTAAATTGGAAAAAAACCCCAAAACTCCAACAAAACCCAAGCTGTTTCAAATGGAAGATAAAAAAGCCATTTTAGATGAGAACAAATGCTCACCTAGGCACAGAAATTTGCCTCAAGCAGCAGCCAGTTGCAGTTGCCTAGTGAACAGTGCAGGACCCTGTAGAGCATGGTCATTCCTTCAATTTACCCTCTCAGCTTTCAGCACTTGGTAATTACGAGACTTCTTAAACCAAGGCTGTGGCAAGACCATCATTTTTATCTGCTATCAATGGACTAATTTTCCATGAAATTATCTGAACTTTTTCTGTCTAAAACACAAAAGCCTGTGGAAATACACTTCCCAGTTTCATTATTAATCCTGTGAAAATATATTTCATTTTTTTTCTTTTCAGTTTTTCTCATTTCATTGAAGCCACTTTCTAGCTGGTGTTAGAAAAAGTAATAAAACTTGTTCCTTACCTATTTACTTTATGTAATCCTTGATTTTAAAGAGTTTTTCATATTCCCCTACAGCTGTCTCTTTACTGACTTTGAGAGTAATTGGTTTAGTCTGTCCTCAGTAGAAATCTTCAACTGTTTGTGTAATCCCTGTTTTATTTCTTTGTAATTTTCCAGCTTTGATGTGTCTACTGCTGCAAGTGTGGGGCTCTCTTCGATAGTGCAGTTTTCTGTTTCATTGCCCACTCTTTCCTAATGATTTCTAAAATTTGGGGTTGGTTTATCTTCAAGCTGACATTTTATGCTAATTTTCTGGAATAATTTTATAATTTCCTGAGTAGTGATTGTGAATTTAGAATCATCCACTGTGTATGGTAAATATTCTTTCCCATGGAGGTACATATTTTTGCATTTATCAGGATTTTATTTCATCTGTCATTTTGATGCCGAGTCATTCACTGTTGTAATATCCTTTATAACAATAGGCTGGCAAATTTAATATTGTCTACCTTGCAAATTTGGATAGACATAAAATTTGAGCACTTTCCCACATAATTTGCATCCTTATAGCATTCATCTTTCAGTATTGCTGAAGCTTTATGAGAGAATTTCTACTGGGAAGGTTCAGTCACATCTTTTAGCAAAAATAGTGTTAATTCTCCCATAACAAATTACATTCATCATTATTTTTTTCCCCCAGTCTAACCTCATTGTAATCTTCCCTACAGGAGGAGAAGAAACTGATCAAATAGCATTTGAGTGAATTTATACTCCATCACACTGACTGTTGACAAGACATTCGTTGGTGTCACCTCTGACTCCTGGCATACTTTTACAAGACTGGCAGAAAAAGTCCAGTGTATATAATGCTGGAAGTTAATACTTGCCTTTAAACAGTTTTTACCTTACAGATTAAACAAAATAAAATAGCCACAGTTACTTAACTAAGCTAGGAACTTAATAATTAGAGAAAGTCAGTGAAATCTACAGTTCCACATGACTTCATTTTGAGGTCAGGATTTAAATACTGCCTAGCTGAGTTACCTTGAAACTAAAAGATTTTGTCTGAATCCCATAGGGAATCTGTGGTAGTCCCTGGAACAGCATAGAGCCCATTTCTGGACTATCACATGTGTCGATTCATTCAGTAATAATTATGGCTCTTTTCAGTTAAACAGATGGTTCAGATTCAGTTTGTCTTGCTTAGGTACCTGCACTTAGTCAGAATGGATCTGCCTCTGGTGGCCAGCAGTGACACACACTTTGATTCAGTGTACCAGAAACTTGGTGGAGGTTCAATGTCTAAAACACAGATAGAAGCTAGAGTCCTACATTAGGTAGATTGGACCTCACTGCTGTTTTCTAAGTAAAAGTTATGACTGGAATGGGCTGGTCTCTTCTTTCCTAGTATACTGTTCTTACCAGAGGAAGGTCTATTTGCTTGGCTAAAAGGGTTTTACAGCCATGTGTGGGGTGAAACCTGCTCGGCAGAGGATGAAGGAAGAGACTTGTAGTTTAACAACACTCACCACAGCAGAGAAGACAGTTCCATCTAGAGGAGGGCAGCTATGCAGGAATCAGTTGTTCCTGCCTGAGCTTCTCACAAAGGACATGAACACCCTTTTAAAAATAATAATGTTGACAACCTTTGTCAGCTCTCAACAGAAATCTAAGAAATCTGGGAGCACTTTGATTAGTTTCCCAGAGTACAAAGCTATCTTTACCCTAAAGTTTTATTTTTTGCCATGGTTTACTTTGTATAGTGAGATATATTACAGGAAAATTTGGTGACTCCTGTTTGTTCCTCCTGTATTCTCGGATGTGCACAAGCTTTATTCCTTCTTCTCTCCAATGTAGTACCTGTCAGTAGCAGGGCATCTTGAATGGGCATTGATCCTTTCTCTCCTTGGCTGAGGTACCAGAGCAACAGGGGTGAAAGAGATTGATTCTGCTTTGGTTACTCTTTCCTGCTTAGAAAGAGGGCGGTTCTTGCTAACCCAAACTCCTTTTTCACCTGGCTGCATTGTTTGCCAGGGACAGCAGTTTCCCATATCTCCCTTGTAAATGGAGTTCAATCAGTATGTCATCAGGAGAGAAGCAAACCACAGGGTAAACCATTGCTTCAGTCAAAGCCGTGCCATGCAGCACAAAGCAGGAACCAGCAGGTGCTGCATTCATCGCATAAAGGATGCTGTTGCCTTAGCAGAGAAGCAGCAAGCACAATTTTATCAGATTATCTTTTCCTTGAGTTAAAAATACTCCCTCTAGAGAGGTCACCTATACCCCTAAGAGACGCTCAGGCATTTGGTGTTATGGAAATGTTATTTTTTCCTATTTTTTCATTAATAATAGTTCGCTTTGGAAAAGATCTTGTAGTTATCCTCAAACAATTGTATTAAAAGCTGCTGTCTAGCAAGGATTAGAAAGTCATAGACATGCATCATTTAAAATGTTGACTAATAAGTTTAAAGAAAGGTTAACTGTTAGATTTTTTACAATTTTGTGTAAGGTATCATGCAATATGAAATTAAAGTGAGCACTGTTAGCCTTCCCCTCCTGGTGTAATACAAACAAATTGGTCAAAACCGATTATAAACACCTCTTTTTTTGACAGATCATGACTGGATAGAAGATTAGCTTTTTGTAAATTCAAGGAGGTAAGTTACTGACAAGACAGAGCATTTAATATGCTAGATTTAAACAGCTAATCTAAAATTGCCAGCGTTTTTTTTGTTCAGTTTTGGTTCTGGGATTTGTTTTTGTTGTTTTGGTTTTGGGGTTTTTTTTTTGCTAGGCACTGTAGAAGGCTCTGGCTCAGGCAATGTAATTTGCCTTTCACAGTCTATCACAAGGCTCATGATTATTTCTTACAACAAAATATTCAGTGCAACAAATTAGTAGATTCTGCTGTGTTGGTTGGGCTGCATTCCAATTCCTGCCTTAGTGATGCTGGCTGCCTTCAGCACTGCCAGCACAATAATTATTGCTGCATTTTCTAGACCTCATGAAACCAGCAAGGTGATCACCCCCTTGGAACAGCTGGGGATATGAAGTATGAAAAAGTAGAAAGAAATTGGTTTAACTCTGTGCTATCTTGCCAGCAAGTGCCACTTGAATGATGACAGCTATTGGCAGGGACAGGGCTCTGCTGGAGGAGAGCTTGCAGCAGTCCTAGATTATAGCTTTGGCTGCTTCCAAGAGGACTTGCTGTGGGCACTGAATTAAAGAAAGCAAATTGGAAGGTGGGGAAAACAAAGATTCAAAGGCAAAGGCATAAGGGTGGAGGATAGATTCTGACAAGGAAGCAATTTTTACTGTTTACTGTGTGTGATTGGCTCTCCTTATGAAGAAAACCCTTCTGCAAACACCACCATGTCACCCATGCAGCCTTCTCCAGCCTTCCTCACTAATTTAAGGTACCAACTGGTGCCAGCTAATGGCTGTTTTTCTTCCAATACAGAGAGGTATAACACTTCTTTATCAGTGTTTTACCATATGAAGAAGGAACATTTAAAAAGTCTTATTTTAGATATTTAACATTATATGTAAAATAATATGCCTTCTGAGAATGTGCTGCTGTGCTTGAGTTTGGATAAACATATGGGTTTAATCCAGGACACAACACTAGACTTCAATATACCAAATAAACACTGTAAAAATCTGACTAGTCTCAAATTAGTTGATGTAAATTATTCTCAGATAAATATTTTTGACTGTAATAAACATTTATGCAAAAAAGCAGGCCAATTATATCCATCTTCAGTATCTCTGCTTCTTTTCCAGTACCTTCATTTCCTTTGAAAATTTTAATTTTAATCCAAATATATTTTTTTCTGGACAACCTACTTGCACAGAAGTGTACATTTTTACACCATTCTCATCACTACTAGCACCTATTAGCTCTATAAAATATAGCAAGCATTCATCTCCTGTGTTTAGTCTTGTCAGGGCTTTGCATCTATCCTTTTGCTTTTCCCTCACATTTTAACTTTTCAGTATAACAGACTGGGAGGAGACCTTTGTGATTCACCAAGTTGGAACTTTATTGAAGTTGTCCATTTTTCTGTACTTGTTAGTTTGTAAGTTGCTAAAACTTGGATACAAATAGATAATATTTCAGGAAAAACGTATTAAGAGAAGGAGCTATTTGTATCCATACATGAATTGGCTACTAAAAAGAGTTCAGCACACCTTATTAGTACATTACTCATTACAGAGTAGCTTTATATTCATTACATTTGTCATAGGGGCTAGGGAAAAGGAATTACCAGACTGCTTCTTAATTTTATTGAAATTTTAATGTTGGAAAAGGCTAGAGAATTAGACTGTAATATGTACTGCTTACTTATTTACAGAGGCTGTGCTTTCCAGGGGCAGGTGATAGGTTTTGTATTTTTTCAAAACAGACGGATTAGGTCCCCACTCATTTAAACATATTGTTTCATAAAATCAGGGCAAAAACCCACAAAAACCCTTTGTGTTTTCTTTGAGATGTTTAATGGGGCAGTATCTGACTGCCTGACACCAATTGTCCATGGGGGTTGGAATGACCTAGAATTTTCCTCTAATGAGTGTGACAGCTCAGAGTGCTTCATTTCTGCCTTTTTGTTTTCCTTATAATCATGTTCCAAAGCAGATTGAATGAAACTGATGAAACACTGAACGTCAATGCAAATTAACTGGTTCTAATCAACAATTCTTGAGTTGAACTAAGTCTTGAACTAGCCTATGAGAATATCACATTTTCTTAATTTAAAAAAAAAAAAAAAAAAAACCAAAAAAAAAAAAAAAACCAAAAAAAAACAACTTGTCACTTTGGATAGAAATGTACATTTGTAGAACTGTGTTGTAGACAACAATCAGGGTTCCCAGCTACCATTGAATTTAAAGGCACAGGACCTGAGAACTGGGAACACTGGACATCTGGAAGGTGAGATCTGAGACCCTGTGCTTCTCCCTTGGGTTCTGGGGTAGAGACCTGATGACAAGCCTGACTCTAAGGTAGCCATGTTGCAGAGAAGATGCATTGATTCCTTCCTCAGTACTTGGCTTTATACACAGGTAGCAGGCAAAGTTCAGCAGGTAGAAACTTTTCTGTCTATAACTGGTGACAATTATCCTTCTTCCATAAAGTGATCTGCAATTGAAGTTTGAATATCAGTTTTCAGGTTATGCCAAGGCATGAAAATGTAGCAGGTGCTTCAAATATTCTGTGTAGTAATAATGATTATTCCAGCAGAGGCATCGTAAGAGAGAGATTTCTGTAAGGTCAGACAAAGCCAGCTTTCTGTTTATCCAGGTTTAGTTGTGGAATGAGAGACTACAAAGGAGCCCTCTGTGCCTTACAGTTCTGACATGGACTACTTGTCATTTTCTCCCCATGTCATTCTCTTTCTTGCTTTGTGGACACTCTGGTATGCCTAAATACAAATAAAACCACCAGGACACAACAACTAGTGACTCTAGATTGGCTATTTTCACTTGATGTAGTTCTCTGATATTAAATGTGTGGTTCTTATTATGAGACTCAGTCCTGATGAGATAATGTGTGATCCCTGCCAATTCCACTCAAAATAATTTGGCTAATGAGGTTTCTTACAGGTGTGCCTTTCCTGCTGAGAAACTAGAGACTAATTTTTTGTTGTTGTTATGAGGTTTGGTTTTTTTTAGGTATTAACCCAGAGTTTGTTCTGGTCCGAGAGTCACACATAGAAGAGAGTTTCATTACCTGAAGATACCTGAGATAGTTCCTTTTGTAAATTCCATGACAGTATTATCACATCTTTCTTGAGTTTACAAATGTCACAGAGAATAGTTTGAACCAGTGTATTAAAAAGATACTAGTTGTATCTTTTTGAATGAAACCAAGACCTGTTTTATTGTTAAATATCTCCATAAAGACAGAAACAATTTGAAAGTATTTGGTAAGGCTAATCTTTCTGAATGATCTCTGAATGCTTGGTTTTGCCTTCATGCTTTGCTGCAGGCAAATTCAGATTATTCAGTTATAAATTATTATTAAATTCAGATTATTAAATTGTAAGTTATTATTAAATCTTAATTCAAAAGCATTTTTACATTTAGAATTGGTTCCAGCTCTCTCAGCAATGTCAGTAAAATTGAATTTTGCCATCTTAGAGCAAGGTGTGGGTACCAGGGCTTCAATGTTCTTGCAAAAGGATGTGAACTGGGAAGAGAGAAAGAGATTAGGAGAGAGAAATGGAGGGAGAAATAAGGGTCAGCCAAAGAGAAGGAAGGGAACTCCTGTGTTGGCAGTGTTTAAACTGATTCCTGCTGGTGGCCACTAGCCCATCTGTCATGATCCCTCCTTTGGCCACAGTCACAGCTAGCCTTCTTGTTACACTCCCTTGCTGGCACCTGGCAGCTGAATATTTTGTGCCACAACATTATCTTGGTTTTAAGTTAAAAAGGAACCTCTTAACTTGACCCAGTTTGAGAGCAAATTTTTTTTATACACCTCTCCCTGGATTTGGTGGAGTGCAAATATGTCTTACTAAAATAATGTACAAATTATTATTACAAGTGTTCTTGAACGGGAAATAAAATACTTTACAGGGATTAAAACTTTTAACACCTATTGCTTAAGTTCATTCTGTATCTGAACTACTAACTTCTTGATAGTCTCATGGGTAGAACAGTTTACATGAGATTGATCGTTTAAGTTTTCTTTGAGAAACACAAAAGGGTGTGTTCTGTCACACCTCTAAGTCTTGCTACTGGTGGCCAGCCAGAAACAAGAAACTCTGTTGTGTTAAAGTGTACACATATGCACACACACAAAATTTGCTGTACCCTGATGTTCAGATTTGTAATCTAAATTATGGCATGAACTTAAGGCTCTAACCCATCTAAGCAAGTCACTGGGATGGAGTGTGCAATTGTATACAAAACTTTACTCTAAAAACAAATGAACTGAAATGCTCTGCTTGTTTCAAGAGTGTAGAAGTCTAATATACCTTCACAAATTCTGGATTTTTTTTGTTGTTTTAAATATTAGCAGAAGTGAATTTGGTCTTGTACAGTAAATACTATAGCCAACTGAGGCACAGGTATCTCTACAACGCTGTGTAGATATGCTTCTCACTACTACATAACAGAAAATCTACTGTAGAAAACTTGTATTTGCCTTTTTTTTACTGTTGTCATGTTCAGTTAGGGAAAGAAGCAGCTGAGAATTGGAATGCACTCTGTTCCTGTGGAGAGCCCTGTTGTCCTTAGTAGGTCACAGTGGAAATCCACTTATATACAATACGATGCAGGAATGTGGTCCTACACAGGGTTTTTAAAAACTATGATTACCTTCTTATCAAGTGTGGTGAAGGCCTATTCCTTCTCTCAGCAGCATCAAATGGATTAAGGATGGGGGCTTAGTATTATATATGTGTTTCCTTTGAGGAACAAATGGACAAGTGGAAACTAATTACTTCTTGATTTTAACTTGAAATTTTAACTTGAACTTTTTAATTTGAATTACCTGTGCTTGCTATGGTTTTGATGGTTTTTATTAGATATGCTGAGAACACCATTGTGTCCACAGCTCTTCACAGAACTTCATTTTAGTGTTGCCTTTCTTCTTAAGGAAAAAAAAAAAAATCAAATTGTTTTTGTTTACCCTGCTGTCTTGCAATGAAGGACTTGACTCACATGTGCGTGCAGGCTTGCAGATGTGTATGTGTATTTTGTATAGATTTGACTTTCAAAATATTAATCTGTTTTTCTGCTGGGTGACTGGAGAATTTTTTGAGTAACTGGGCCCTCTATCTCAGGATGCTATCTAAAATTTTGATGAAAAATTAAATGGACCTCTCTAAGGAATGGCACAAATAAATGCATTCTGCCTCAAAATGATGGAAGTACTGGAGGAGTGTTAGCTGGGGATATTGTAGTCATGCAGGCAGGCTTTAGCATTTGAAAGTGTTCATAAGCCAAAGGCTCAAAACTGCTTGTATTTATTAGACTCTTTTTAACTTTCTATGCCATAGACCAGAACTGAAAGTCATTTAAAAACTTAAAAGCAAACTTAAAAGCTAACTTAACTTAAAGGCAGAAGTGAATTATTAGATGCTGTGGGCATCTGATACATCACAATTTTGCTGGGAGGACTTAATGAGTTAGTGATTAGAGCTTAATTTCTTCAGTGCATTCTTAGCCTGCACCAGCCAATGACATAAACCAAGCTTGTTTAATTCTTCTACACCGTAATTTAAGCTACTACTCTTCTTACTTTGGAGTGAATTGAGAGCCTGTTACCACCACTTAGCTGCCTGTGTGACCCTGCCCCAGCCCTGGTGTGCTGAGTGCCTGTGTGCTGTGTTTGCTGTCCAAGGACCTTGGCTGGCAGGGGCTGTACACATCCTCCTGTGTGTGTGTGCCTGTGTGCACTTTAATTTATATCAGTGCAAAGTTTAGATTCTGTATCATTGTAAAGTAGTTGTGGTTGATTTTTTTCTCAAGGAGCTTTCTGAGCAAAGGCACTTAGTCATTTTCCATTTTGGAGTTTATGTTATAAATCATCTTTTGACTGGTTTCTCCTTTGTGGCTCCTGTCTGAAATTCTAGTCCAATCATATACTTTAAGAATCATCTCAAAATGTTTTTCATTTTCCGCTGGAAATTCAATTCTTAGATCCCTCAAGGTCAGTAAAACTGTTAATCTATTAACAACCAGCCTCTGACCAGAATCTGGAGACAGTTTTTGAGCTATGCCAATTTGACTGTATATGGGTTCATTCTATTTTGTATTTATTTTTACAACATTTAACAGAAGTCTGAAAAAAAATAATGCTTTAGCAAAATGCTTCCCTTAAATAAAGTCTTCTGTAATTTTATCAGTGAATACATCAAATAATCTTCCTAAGAAGGGCATGTGGTGGGTGTTTATTTTCTAACATTAGGACCTGACTATCCATAACCCTACATTCTGAGTTCACTGCATTATTAGAGTAGAGTTGAATTAAAATATGCTTTTCTTTTCTAACCATACTATACTTTTTCATCCAAAGCATCTATTTTTCCTTTTTACTTTTCTCATTTTAAACCCTTTTCCAGAATCATAGAATCATAGGATGGTTTCGATTGGAAGGGACCTTTAAGATTATCTGGTTCCAGCACCCCTATCATGGGCAGGAACATTTTGCACTAGACCATGGTCCTCAAAGCCCCATCCAGCCTGGCCTTGAACACCTCCAGGGATGAGGAATCCACAGCTGCTCTGGGCAACCTGTTCCAGTGCCTCACCACCCTCACAAGAAAGAATTTCTTCCTAATATCTAATCTAAACCTACCCTCTTTCAGCTTAAAGCCGTTCCCCCTTGTCATGTCATTACATGCCCTTGGTAAAAAAATCCCTCTCCAGGCTCTTGTGAGCCCCCCTTTGGCACTGGGAGGCTGCTATGAGGCCTCCCTGGAGATTTCTCTTCTCCAGGCTCAAGTGTCCCAGCTCTCTCAGCCTATCTTCATAGGAGAGGTGTTCCAGCCTTGTGACCACCTTAGTGGCCTTGGCAGACTTGTTCCAGCCAGTCAATGTCCTTGTTGTACTGAGGAGCCCAGAGCTGGATGCAGCACTCCAGGTGGGGTCTCAGAGCAGAGCACAAGGACAGAATCCCCTCCCTCTCCCTACAGGCAGTGCTGGTTTTGATGCAGCCCAGGATGTGGTTGGCTTTCTGGGCTGCAAGTGCACATTGCCAGCTCGTGTTTTGCTTCTTGCCCACAAACAACTCCAAGTCTGTCTGCCCTAGGCTGATCTCAATCTCTTCTCTGCTCAGCCTGTATTTGGGTTTGGGATTGCCCGAATCCAGGTGGAGGACCTTGCACTTGGCCTTGTTGAACTCTATGAGGTTCACACAAATGGACCTCTCAAGCCTGTCAAGGTCCATCAGGATGACATCCCTTCCCTCCAGCATGTCAGCTCTGCCACACAGCTTGGTGTCATCAGAAAACTTGCTGAAGGTGCACAAAATCCCACTGTCCATGTCAGTAACAAAAATCTTAAAGCCAATACCAATACCAACCCCTGAGGAAGAAAAAAGAAAATTTCTTGACTTTAAAGATTAATATTTCTTTTTAGTTCTTTCCTTTCTCTCTGTAATGTCCTGGAAACATCATTAAACATTTGAAGGTAGAAGGTATGATTTGAAGAAGTGCAGCTGTTTAAGCAAAAATTTTGAAGCACAGAAATAAAATGCTTTCAAAATCAGATCTATATTTTCTCTTCCTATGTAAGAAAATTCCTTATGATTCTGACATCTGTGGAAGAAGAGGAAGCTACATAATACTATTTTTATTAGTCTTTGTCACTACTTTGTCCTACTTTCCACTTTTCTCCTTTTAGAAACAGAGACCAAATGAGTTTTTTTTTTTTAAAAAGTAACTCATGTAGAAAATCTATATTATATTTATGCTTGTTTGTGGATAAGTTTTATTTTCTCTCCACCTACATCTCTTCAGGAAGCAGGAATAAAGATCTAGTTCTGTCCTGTTTCCATTTGATAAATCCACCATGCATTTTGCCATGTTATTCTGATCTTCTAAGGAAAAGCTGCATTTTCACAGCATTTCATCTATGCATGCTCTACCAGAATGCTGCCATTTCACATAGTCCCCACACACAGCTGATTTCTTCAAGTGACATGACAAAATCTAATAGAAAGTCTGCCTTTGGCAAATGAGAGATAGATATACAGGGACAGAAGTGGTGCAGACTTGTCTTTTTCTTCTGTGCAGACAGCGTTTACTCACTGCCTTGCATTCCCTGCTTTCTGGAAGATTTACTCACCAGAAGTTCAATATGACCAAAAAATCTGAGGGAGTGCTTGCTTGGTACTGAAGAAAATGCTAGTAATAGGAAAAAAAGAAAAAGTACATTGCTGAGTGAAGAGCAAAGATTCTCACAGAATTTATCCAGTGCACCATAAACAAGTTTTGGTGGAACTGTGTCTTTCAACACGACAAGCAAAACATAACAGTGATGGGTGTTAGCGCAGTTTTCTTTTAGATTAAAAGTTGTGGCAGGGATATGAAGTTTTCTACTTTTTCTACAATTAACTAGCATGCTGCAATTTTCCTCTATAATTGCCATGCTTAACTGGATGATCTCCTGCTGTTTGAATGATTTGCATCTTCCCAAGTACTGTTTTTTGCTTGCTGAATCTCTCCTGTTACTAAACTAGAAGCATGTACACTCTAGACTCTTTTTTCTACTGCTTTGCTGTTCTCATTTACTCTTTGTTTATCTGATGAAAATAAGAGCTCCATGCTCAGAGGGAGCATTTTGTTACCTGTTTAACAGCATTTAAGGTATAACAGGTTTTTTTGCTGATACACCTAATAGACTTCACACTGACCTATGTAATTCTGCTTCATGGCACATATTGGCCTTTTTTTTAATATAGATGACTGTGTCTGTGGTCAAGGAAATATTTCTTAATGCTAAACTTACAAGCATAGGCAATCTGAGTTTTCATGAAGTTCGTAATACAGCTTGATCTTCCTTTTATTTCTTCATCCCCTTGTCACCATTAGACATGTCTTGTGGTTCTGGGAACTCTTGGGATGTTCCTGTGCTAGGGAGAACTGTAGGATAGCACAAATCAGAAAGATTTTGGATAATGTAGGGACAGAATCTCTTTCAATAAGTATATAAAATAAGACAGTAGTCAAAATACTAAAACTGGTTATAACCTGGATGCATTGTGTGAAAGGGGTCTTTGTTGAGGAGAGAAATTCAGTGTTTGACATGAAACCCTGAACACTCAGATTTGGAATTACATGGCTGACAAAATTTCCCAGGATTGTTTTGACAATCTCCATCTCAGAGTTCAACAAGTATAAGTACATAGCATATAATTAACAGCCTTTTTACATTTGCAATGCTGATGTAAATGTAGACTGTCTTTTAACGAAAAGTTTTCTTACTTAATTTCAAAAAGAAGTGTTGGTGTGATAGTGGACTGTGGCATGAAAATTGAAAAATTCTCCCTACTATACCATGCAAGAAAAGTAGTTAATTACTCGTTTAGTTCTTGGTCTCAAGAGGTGTTTTTTTTTTTTTTTTAATGAACAGAGTGGTGGCACACAAACTTATTTAGTTCATCCACAGCATAACAAAAACTCAGTAAATAGTCACCTGTTATTTAATGAAACTTAAGAAACAACCTGCTCTTTTCCTCTTTATTGGGATTGTTCCTCAATCGATTTCTAAAATTATACCTCTAGAGTCTTGGGGGAGCTTATACTTCTCATGTTTGTGACAACAGAAGGAGGTAAACTTGAGTCATTATCAGTAGAACCAGGTCAAAGAGTGGCCTGCGTTTGGTTACAGGTAAAAGCCCACTGACAGAATAGCTGGAGTACAGAGAAGAGATAAAAATCAAAAAGCAGGGAATAGAAATAGTGGAAGTAAAGAGACAGGACTAGGCCAAAGGATGGTATTGTGAATGGAAACAGTGTAGCTGAGATGTCATAAGCCTATCACATATTTTCAGCACTGATGCCCTAAAACCTTCCAGCGTTTGCTGGTGTATATAACCAAGTAATTTTTTGTTTCTCCTCCTGCAAACATACCATTCTAGTGAACAGTTTTGTATCTATTCTAATGTAACTCAGAACCAGTGAGAAGTGAAGCTTTCATTAAAATGAGTTTAAACTTTTCAGACTCATCTCATTGTACTGCCGACAAGTGTTTTTTTAACTCAGAGCAATTGTCTCGTGTATGGGAAGGGGAAATACTCTCATGTATGTTCTCTGGTTTGTTCTAATCTATTTATGCTTTTGCTTTTTAATCATAGGTTTCTGTGCTCGAGAGGCAGATATTTGACTTCCTTGGTTATCAGTGGGCACCCATCCTCGCAAATTTTATACACATTATTATAGTCATACTTGGCTTATTTGGAACCATCCAGTACAGACCTCGTTACATAACAGGAGTGAGTATTTAATTTTTTGCTTATTTTAATGTGCATGTAAGAAACAAACAAAGAGAAAGGAGCTCCAAACTGCATTGCTCATAAAACAAATAGAAATCTTATCTTGGTTTAATTTTCTTCTGTAACATTTTGCATTTACTTACTATGCTTTTGGGACACCTGCAATAATCAACTGGTAAGTCTACAAAAGTTAAGTCAATATGATCATTAACTGCATGACAATATGAACTTTCAAGTGGAGTCAGTTAAAGAATTACAACATCCTCGGTATAAGGGGAATTTAGAGCTAGACTAAATGTTAGCCATAACTTTCCTAAATACGTTGGACCTGCCCAACAGAGGCATGATTCATTATGGTTGAATTATACTCATTATTGATATTAACTACTGTTAATAGATAGAGTGCCTGTCTGTTATATATGTGCCTCCTAGAAGTTACAGTCCAACCTGAAAGTGAGGCATGATGATATGGTAAGAAATAATGGACCGAGGGCTGCAATATGAAAATAAGGATTTGGAACATAATTAATATTTTTAATCCATTTATTTTCTTATTCAGCTACCCTTCATATACAGACTTTGTATGTCTGTGCTCTCTGGCACAATGCAGTTATTAATTAAATTCTCATTTCATACTCTGGGTTTGTGGGTTTTTTGCCACTTCTACAAAAAAAAGAATAACAGCAACTCTGAAAGCCATCATTCAGAACACTTTTTTTTTTTTTTTTGTAACAATATTACTATCAAAATTGGCTATTAATTCACTTAAAGCTTGTATACATTTCAGAGAGAGGTACTGAAAAATTTGCCCATACACAACCCTATTTTCATGTCAGATGAAAATAAGGGAATCTTAAAATGATACGGTGATTTGTACTGGAAGTAAACTTAAAGATCACTTGATTCCAGCCTGGCAGGGGCACCTTCCAGTAGACCAAACTGCTTTAAGCCCCATTCCACCCTGGTCTTGAACCCTTCCAGGGATAGGATATCCACAGCCTCTCTGGACAATGTGTCCTAGTGTCTCACCAGCCTCACAGTGAAAAAGTTTTCCTAATATCTAATCTAAACCTACTCTCATTTTACTCTTTCAGTTTAAAGCCATTACCCCTTGTCTCTGATAACTCCACTGAATCTGTACCCTCTTCTGCAAAGTCTCTCTCTCAACTGTTCCTTCATATTCCAGCAGTCACTCAGAATACAGACAGATTTTGGTTTTACCCCCGTGCTACCATCTATATTGCATTGCTGTGATGCTAGGAGAAATACATTAACATTTGTGTCCGTGTTTCTACCTCTGTGATCTTTTATATACAGAAAATTTGTATCCACGTGTGCAATGCCTTTATGTCTGCACACCATTTAATATATTCCAAACCATTTACTGTAAACACTGAAAAATATTTTGCAAGTCTTAAATATTTAGTTTTCTTTCATGTTACAACACTGGGAGTCATGTGAATGTGGAGTTTCCTTCCATTTTTGGTGCTTTGACAACTACAAAACACTTGAAAATAAAAATACAAAATTCAAACATTGGTTAAAGAAAAGGGGTTAAACGTTCCATCCCAAGACTATTCTGTGGCATAAAACCAAGCCTGAGCATAAAATGCATAGCTGAACTAAACAAAAAGTTAGATTTAAATGACCTGCTACTATAAGTGCGTTGTGAGTGGGGAGAAACACCAACCTTATAAATTGAGACCACTCAGATGAGTTTCTGAATTATATTGTTTGTACAACACTGTTCTAACTAATTTTCACACACATCTTTCTTAGGGCTCACCCCAACTGTGTAGCCCATCTGGCTTTGTGAGTTTGCTTCTCTTTATTCCCTCATGGATTTGAACAGAGCCAATCTAAGATCGAACTGTCTTGCTCAGAGTTGGTAAAAGGCACCTGGATGTGCCAGTTATCACAGACTGCTTGAATAAGAAAACAGTGATACAAATTTCATCCTTTATTTAGTTGGATCAATGGAGGAGCTCTGTGGCCCAAAGTACAAGAAAGACATGGACCTGTTAGAGCAGGTCCAGAGGTGGGCCATGAAAGCAGTCAGTGGAGAACATGTCTCTGGAGACAGGCTGAGAGAGCTGCAATTGTTAGCCTGAAGAAGAGAAACTTCTGAGCAAACCTTATTGTAGCCTTTCAGTATATAAAGGGGACTCCTAAAAAAATAGCGAAGGTGTTTTTACCAGGGCCTGTAGTGACAGAGCAAGGAGCAATAGGTTTAAACTGAAAGAAGGTAAGGTTAGAGTGAACATAAGGAAGAAAATATTTACAATGAGGATAGCAAGACACTGTATCAGATCAGCCAGAGAATTTGTGTATGCCCCATCCTTGGAAGTGTTCAAGGCCATTCTGGATAAGACTTTGAGAAACCTAATCTAGAGGAAAATATCCCTGCCCATGGCAGGATACTAAATGATGTTTAAAGGTCCCTTCCAACCTGATACCTGGTCATATTAAGTCTGGGAGAAAAGGATAGATTATTACTACTACATTACTTAACATGTAATTGCTGATATGCATGTTAAAAAAAAAAACCAAAGAAGCAACTCCCTTATGTCTGAGCTTCTTGCAGCATCATCACTCTGCCAAACCATTAGGCCCCAGAGAGTACAGATGAGTTAATCTATGTCTTTTTAAAGATTAGACCTGGTCAATCACTCAACACACAAACTGGAATCTACTTAATGCCTTACATGACAAGTAGCCCTGACTCTACCAATTTGGGCCTACAGTATTTTTATTGTATAGTGAAATTTATTATCTTCCTTTTTTTTTTTTTTTAAATGTTTAAAGTAGTACATGAAAATGTGCAGCAGTTCATCTGTCATATGTACGTACCAGGCAACTGGAATCATGCCATGGGAAATTGTAAAGCTTCTGAGCTACCTTTCTGAATTATAAAGACAGTAAGACAGTCTCCATATAAGTAAATGTTTTGGCCAGAATTTTTGTTGAGAAAACATTTCAGAAGACTTGCTAAATCTTGTTGAGAGAACCAATTTTCAGATAAAAGAGTTATTTATAATAAAAGGATTCTTACGCTTAATATTTTTAATAAGTGAGTTCTGGCATTAATTCACCTTATTGACATAATTCAGTTTATCTTCCAGATAACAGTTTTATTTAAAAAAAGAAAGTGTTTGTACTCAAGCTCAGTACAGATATTATTAAAAAAATAAATTTTCTCAGTATCACAGAATGGGGCAGGTTGGCAGGGACCACATGGGGATGTCTTGTCCAACCTCCCTGCTCAAGCAGGGTCATCCTAGAGCACCTGGCACAGGGTTGCATCCAGATGGTTCTTGAATATCTCCAGTGGGGGAGACTCTGCAACCTCTCTGGGCAACTTGTTCAAGTGCTCATTCACCTGCACCATAAAGAAGTTATTTCTCATATTTTACTTCTGCTTTCCTTATATCTGCTGGGGAAAAAATATATATGTAAATCCATTAAATTAAAAAAGATGATGAAATAAATAGAATGGTCATTGTGAATTCTTGTCAGCCTGCAAGACACAAATTTTTGAAGTCTGTGAAGTCAGAATCCTACCTGAATCTGCTCTCTATAAAAGGTTTTCTTAGGAAGTACTTTTCCATTCTGAGACAAACCATTCAGTGCTTCAGCTTAATTGTACTTACATGGTGATTAACTATGTTGTAACAGATATGTAGACATTTATTTATAGAAGGAGGCACACAGTCACACAAATTACTTCTCTGCTTTACACAACTTTTCAGAGCAAATAATTTGGAAACATAAGCATTAGTTTTCTGCATAATAATTTTGAGCTAATGCTCAATAATAAATACAATTAAGTAAATGACCTTGAACATTTTAGTAGTAGCTCTGTCTGGTGGCTGTCATGGGAGGCTGTTAATCAAGCTATTGATTCTGTTTCAAACTCTGGCATTGAAAAGATGTTTCGTTTGTTCAAGTTTGTTTGATCACACATAATATTCTTCAGTTTCTTCCTTGATTCAGTAGTTTGTCATGTATAATAATGAATGGGAGTGTTTTTTCTGTAGTTCATAGAATCATGGAATCAGAGAATGTGCTGAGTTGGAAGGAACTCATCAGGAACTCATTGAGTTCAACTCCTGGCCCTGCACAGGACACCCCAAAAGTCATCCTCTGTGCCTGAGAGCATTGTCCAAACACTTCCTGAACTCTGTCAGGCTTGGTGCTGTGACTACCTCCCTGGGGAGCCTGTCCCAGTGCCCAGCCACCCTCTGGGTGAAAAATTTTTCCTGATATCCCACCTAAACTTCCAGACCCTGCCCCATCCTGGTGTCACTCCTTTGGATGTTCTTAATAGTTCAATGTCTCTTTTATATTGTGGTGCCCAAAGCTGCCCCCAGCACCTGAGGTGAGGCTGCTCCAGTGCAGAGCAGAGCAGGACAATCCCCTCCCTTGCCCAGCTGGCGATGCTGGGCCATATTCCCACCCCAGGACACGCTGGGCCCTTCTGGCTGCCAGGGCACTGCTGACTTGTGTTCAACTTGACATCAAGCAGGACCCCCAGGTCCCCTTCAGCAGTGCTGGTCTCCAGCATCTCATTCCCCAGTATATACACATATCCAGGGTTGTGCTATCCCAGGTGCAGAATCTGGCACTTGCACTTGTTAAACTTCACATGGCTGGTGATTGCCCAGCCCTCTGATTTGTTGAGGTCTCTCTGCAGGGCCTCTCTTCCCTTGAGGGAGTCAACAGCTCCTCCCACTTTGGTGTCCTTGGCAAACTTGCTTAGTATTCCTTTGAGTTCTGCATCCAAGTCATAAATAAAGATGTTGAAGAGCACAGGGATGAGCATGGAGCCCTGGGGAACCCCACTGGTGGCAGGACACCAGTCTGATGTCATCCCATTCACTATGACCCTTTGTGCCCAACCCATTAAGGAGCTGCTCACCCATCGCATAGCACGGTTATCCAGCTGTGACCTGGACATTTTGTCCAGAAGGATACCATGGGAGACAGTACCAAAAGCTTTGCTGAAGTCCCAAAGGGTTACATTTCCATGCTTTTCTACATTAACTGAGTTGGGTTACCCTCTTGCAGAAGGAAATCAGGTCCAACAAGCAGGATTTTCCCCTCATGAAGGCTGTGACTGATGACTGTGTTGTCTTCCAGGCATTTTTCAATATCTCTCAGAATAATACTTGCTGTGCTTTTACCAGACACTGAAGTGAGATTGACAGATCTGTAGTCTCCAGGGTCCTCCTTCTTGCCCTTTTGAAAACTGGGACAAAGTTAGCCAGCTTCCAGTCAGCTGGAAGTCAACCTCTCCAGATTCCCAAGACCACTCAAAAATGATCCAGGGAGGCTTTGCAGAGTCTTCAGCTAGCTCTTTGAGGTTTCTGGATGAGTCCCATAAGGCCCTATATATTTGTAAGGATCCAGCTGGAGCAGCAGATCCCACACAAGTTCAGGATCCTCTGGGATCATTCATGGTTTAATTTTTGTCATGCCAGATAAACTGATGCTAATGAAGCGCTGGTATTTTATGGTGGACTAGTTACTATGTAGGGGAATTTTTTTGAAATGCTTTCCATGCCATGAATAGCTACATGACTTCTGATTAGTATTTTCCATGATAAGTGTTCAATATTGTTAAAATTTTTTTTCATTACAGAATTTATATTTAATATTTTGGTTGAGGAATACTTGCCATTTGTCAAAGCTCATCTTTTTAAAAAATATTCTTTATTCTGGTCAACTTTTCAGTAGTCCTTTCTCAGATCCTGTCAGTGTTTTCTGAAACATTTCCCCGTTCAGAAATACCTGGAACAAGAACATTTTATTGCAGCTTTTTCTCTTAAAAATTCTCATGAAAGATTACTGACACAATTTGGATGCCAAGGAAGATTAGAGTTTGGGATTCTTTTTATAGTCTGTCCTTTTGCTCCTTACTCTACTTTCTACGAATGACCTTTGTAAACTTGGCTAACTGCTATTTTATTGGAGGATTTTGCTCACTTCTGGAAGATGCTGTGAAAAATCAGTAGGGGTCTAAGTAAAAGACTGCCCTTTGGACTTTGAACAACATATGCTGAAAGGGATTTTGATTCACAAGGAGGTATGCTGTTTAATAGAGTGCTTCTGCAGCTGTTGTGTTAAAAGATTAGATTTTAGCGTGTTGTGGATTCAAATTTACTTTTATTTATATTTAAAAGGGCGGGCTCAGCAGTTTGCTTTTGTAAGTGAATCTAGTATTCTTTTGGGTAGGGATGGGAAAGTTTGTGAATAGCTGGCTGGTCAGTGTCATAGCACTAATCCACATTTCGAGTCTGATGCCTAACATAGGTACAGAACTTGATCAAACAAAAGCTTAAATATTCCAGTGTTCAAAAAGTAATTCTTTCTTTATGCTTATCAGTTGCTTTTTTGGTGGAGTATTAAATACGAGATTAAAACAAATGGCCTTGTTTTTTAACTGATAGTCAATCCAGAAAGTTAGCCTAGGATTTGATGACCCCAGGCTTTTGACTTCTCCTTTTAGATATATTTTGATAACTTGCAAGAGATCTCAATGGGTTTCAAATTCTTAAGCCCTGGATATTCAGCTAAGCCTCAGGTAAATATGTTCAAGAATCACTTCCAGCATAATATTATACAGTGTATCTGTCTTGACTGTGTGGAAGTAGATGAAAGAAGATAGTCTACAATAAATTTCTCTGCATTTTCTGCCCTTTTTTGGCTCTTGATTTTAGAATGTTCATATTATTTAGGATAGAGTATTTTTTTTTTCCCCTATAAATTGTCTGATTGAAGTTCGACTACTTTCATCTACTCTCTTCACTGGGACTTATTTAGGTGTGAGGCATTGAGGTACAAATAATTAATCTAAAGAAAATTATGAAAAGGATGGTTCTTTAGAAATTGTAAAATATTATTTAAAGATTAAAGAGTACCCAGACAATTAATCTGCCAGCCCTAGGAATGAATAATGGAAAAAAACCCACAAAACCCCTGCTGACTAGAGAACTATCAAGACATAAAAAGTGATCCCAGATAAGAGATCCTTATTCTCTGATTCCTCTAAATTTTGTGTAGGGCATTACTTTCTCAGAAGTTCCCTGCTGTCAGTTCTAAAGAGCAAAACAGAAACTGGCAGAATTCTAGAGGCTTTTTAAAAAGTAAACATTTTAAAACACAATAGACTCTTCTCACTTATTTGAGCATGAAGTCTATTAGGTTTGTAGAGCCACTGATTTCTGAAAATTAATTTGATATATTTTCAGAAAATATGGTGAAAGACACTGTGGACGAGTCTGCGGGACAGGATTTACTTCAACAGTTCTGCATGGAAGAACAGTTCTGTTTTCTTTCAGACTGAGATGGATTTTCATTAATTTTTTGAGTGTTTCTTTTAGTTTTCCATTATAAAATAAGTCCTTTTAAAGACACGTAGCTAATACTGTTTTTTAAAGTGATTAAAATGTTGATTATTAAAAGATGAAAGAATATAATTTGCATCATATAATTAAGTGCAGCTTTGGTTCCCAAGAAATTTTATGCAGAACCTGTTCAGTGTAGGAAAATGACTGATACTTTTAATTTAAATCCACTCTTATTAGTCTCATGACACGTTTGACTGGTGTAGAATTCAGCTAAATCCATCCTTCCCTAGTGCTTTTATCCCCTTTCAATGAATTGCATTCACTTTTTAAAAGTAGCCATTCAAAATGACTCTCCCTCTCCCATTCCACAGAAAAGGAACATATGTGGTCTTTCAGGGAGTCACCACTGAGGATTGCAGTTCCATGTAGAATGGAAAATAACATATAAAGAATACTGTATTTTATTTCCATTCAAACCAGAGAGCTCACCCTGGAAAGCTGAAGACATGAAATTCCTCTATATTTCATTTTTTAATTTAGAATAGATCCTCTGTTTTGTCACCATAATAATGAGTGGGTTTTATTCTACTGTGGGGTTTGTGCTTTGGCTTTTTGTTTGATTTTTTTTTTTTTTCCTCCTTATAAGATCTAACAACTCTTTTTCTTAAAATGATGTCTAACTGGCACTTTGTAATTAAAATGCTATAAAGAGCATGGAGAATGAATGACTTAGCTGATGAAGTCTTTAAACATATACATAGAGGAAGTGATTAGAGATAAAATCCGTGAGGTTTGCTACCACTACCTAAACTGCAGTAGAAAGAATTAAAATTCTCTTAAGCACCCAATAGCCCTGGCCAGATAGAGATAATTAAAAATCAAGCTAGGATAAGGTAATGTTTCCACTGCTCTGGGATGGCCTCTGTAGTTCAGTGCTAAATATTTCTCTTTATCTATCATAATCAGGTTTCCTTGTATCTCCCAGAATGACTCCTATACTTGTTACTGTGGATTTTCACAGTTTTTGTTTAGTCTATTTTTCTAGCTTGTGTATATCAGTTATGCTGACATTTGCTTGCCTAAGATGTTATAGCTCTATCTTTTTATCTTGTCTGTGTTTACAGCATGCATTCATGGAGTTCTCTGTCCACCTCAGAGCTTTTAATGTCTCTGTCCTTGTGTCATGCTACTGGAGTAGGGAAGCACTTCCCCACACTGCTTTAAAATGTGGGAACTGAAACACTGAAAGCCTGAGACATTTTCTCAATATCAGAGGAAAGGCTGTGACAGGTCATCATGTGAATCCTTTTTTCTCAAGTTACAAGGCATTGTTTTATCCAAGGCATCCAGTAAACACAGGGATGCCACAAACTGTCTATAAAGCCTAGGAATAAAGACTGGAATCACAGCTACCTAACAGTGTGGAATACTTCTGCAGGAAAAAAGTAATAGAACAGTCTTTAGGCAGTGTCCCTCTGTCTCAGCTGTCAGCCATGCCCCATACACTCGCTCACTCCCCTCTGCTGGGATGGGGAAGAGAATTGAAGGGGTAAAAGTGAGAAAACTCACAGGTTATTACAGACAGTTTAATTGATAAAACAAAATATGCACATGCAAGCAAAATAAAGCAATGAATTCATTTGCTGCTTCCCATGGACAGGCAGGAGCTCAGCCATTCCCAGGAAAGCAAGGCTCCATCATGCCTAACAATTATTTGGGAAGACAAACACCATCATTCCAAACATCCCTCTCTTCCCCTGTCTTCCCCGCACTTTATATACTGAGCATGATGTCAGATGATATGGAATATGGTTGAGGTCACCTGTCCTGGCTGTGTCCCCCCCCCCAGCTTGTGCACCCTCAGCCTTCCTGCTGGTGGGATGGCGTCAGAAGCAGAAAAGGCCTTGACAGGCTACAAGCACTTCTCAGCAACACCAAAATCTTTATGCTATGAACACTGTTTTCAGCATCAACCCAAAACATAGCTCCATACCAGCTGCTCTATCCCAGACAAAGCTGGTGCGTTCTTTCAAGAAGGGAAAAATTTGCTGATGCCTGAAAGTGGCTTTGTGATAACTCTTGTCAGACTTAGTGGCTGTTACAAGGGCATCCATTGTTGCGCTCCTTCCAAGAAGAGATTGATGTGTTTTAATTAACAGCTTATAGCACAATAAAATCTACATTAGAAAAGAACAGGAAACATTGACTTTAGTCCAAATTACCTGTTCAAATCTCACTCTCCTCTGTTGTGCTGCCTCTCCTTTGCAACTGTCTACTGGCTCAGGGCTTTCTGTGGAGTACCATCAGAGAACAACAGCTCTGCTGCTGCTCCTCTTTCTATTCCAGTTCCTTCTGTACTTCTATGTCTCCCTCTATTCTCTTCCCCTTGATTCACTTGCTAATCTCTGCATGTATATTTGAAATGGCATTGTACTGCATGGAACTGAAATGAAGTTGTAGCTTAAATTAAAGGAAGTCTGAGCAGCACTACTTACCAATACTGTACTGAAACCAAGTTCTTCTTCTGGCCAACTGATTAAGATTTATGCAATCTTAGTAATTTGAGGGAAGCTGACTTTAGTCTTAGTTGTCTTATATCTCTGCATAGGATGACTTGACAGTACCTGGAGTCCACCGTCATTTTTTTTCCAAGAGGTTTTTTTCTAGGAAATGTGGCTGATTCTTTTTTGTGAGCTTCATTGTCACCCCGAGGTTATGCTACAAGAAAAGTGCATTGAGAATCACACAGAGCTGTGCTACCCTATTCATTTACAAATCCTCGTTTCCAATTCTGAGAGAAGATGGAGATGCTTTTCTTCAGTTATATTCCAAATGTGGCCTTTTTTTTTTTTTCCAACCTGAACAAGAACCTACATAAAAATCATTTGTAAATCTTGTCGCAAATCTCCATTTCAGAACTTCAGAGGTGCTTTTCTCTTCCCACCTGTACTTATCTTTTAAAACTTTTAATGTTTTCATTATGGTTTTTAACCCCCAAACCTCCACAAGAAACAGGGCATGGTACTTCTTTCAAGCTTTGCCTGTTGCTGTGAAAAGATTGCCAATAGGGATACATTTTCTGAATGACACTGAAAGGCAAGATAAACAATGAGTAGAATTGTAAAATGCACTATTAAACACGTTCCAAAGTTTTCAATGCTCCCTACTTCTATAATTTAGCTGTCGAGGGCACAGTTTGCAGTTTGTTTTATGGGTTATTATGTATATTAGGCATAGATGTTAATGCTACATACATTCATGTTGGTTAGATCACAGTGAAGCAGCATTTTATGTGCTATGAACTCAGCAGGTAAGATTTGAATTATAAATACCTCTAAGGACAGAATTTTGCATATCAATATAAATTTTACTTCTAAACAAGACTGGTAAAGTAATATTTTAGTTCTACAATTAAATGGTATGATTCCCCCTATACCAGTTTGAGCCACCAATAGTGATGCTGCTCAATTTGGTTCCTAGCTGTAATTTCTTAACTATTTCAAATCATCCTGTTGTTAGATTTCTATTTATTTATTTATTATATTAAGCTCTGCAGCTGTTTTCATTGATTTCAGTATCAATTTTGGGTAAGTGAGACATAATTTTGGGTTTCATGCTGTTTTTATTAGCTAGTAGGCCACTTAAAGATTTTGTGCTGATTGTGCTCTGCAACCAAGGAGTGTTTTTGCTTTCATTTATGGCTCATAAAAAAATTTAACATTTAGCTGGTGGGTTTACTGTCCAACTGGAAAAATGCAGAACTCATGAGAAATATCTACAGAAGTTTTCAAGTTTATTAAATCACCATCTTTTGGAAGAGCATATATGTTGTTCCTTGGATAAAAATTTTGTTGAAGGATAGCATTATGTAAGTAATTCATAAACAAGCAAAGTCATTGCAGCCATGTGTCCTTTGTTCCACAGTTTGAATAGGTGATAAATTTGAAAATAAAATAATGAATTTTAAATTGGCATAATTTATTTTATCAGCTCACCGTTAATCAGTTTGGCTTTTCTAGTCTAGATCTAAAGTAATCTTCAAAACATTTCTGTTGTGAGTAAAAACCAAAAAGTTATTCATAGCCTATGGCACTGAGCACTCTACATATTTAATTTTGCATCTGCCTGAAGAGCAAATTCCTGTTTGAAATTCAGATCTGAAACAAGTCTGTCACTGATTTTATTTATGAGTTTTTTTTTACCTACTTACTACTTCTACTTTCTGTGAAACAAGAAGTACTCTCCTGTCTTTAGTCTTGTTGAAATACCTATTCATAGATCTGAAATGTTTTTAGTGCCATAAATGGTACAAAAGTTTTGGGCCCTACACTTCTTAATTGGCTTGTTAAGCAAATTTTTTATTTCATATTGATGCTCTTAATTCTGTAACAAATTTAGATCCTATTTCTGTCTTGAGAGTCTTACCCTTGTAATAAATTTAATTGCTACCAGTATTAGTGGGTTTGTCTGCATGTCTTAGGGTGTTTGCCTGTGCTTTTCGCTCATAAAGATGTCATTGTTAAATTCACAAAGGTATAGACACGGTGTGAATAAGCAGCCTTTTGTGATATGTGTCTGTTTCTAAAATTCATTGCTGTTTCTGTGTGAGAAGTCTCTTTGGCTACTTTATTGACATAGGCTTTTTACCATTTGATATTTGAATTCTGGAATAACTGATTCTAAATATGGCCAGTTTTATTTATGGTCACAAAAGATCTGAAAATGGGCACTGACCATGAAATGAGGTAAAAAATCTTGATCCTTATATGATGTGATTTGCAGTCAATTGTACTTTAAAGGATATGCATAGTAGGAGGATTCCTGCACAAACCACAGCACCAAGAGTCTGTAGAAACTAAAAAGGTCTGGTTAAGTCAGAGAATTGTTGTGTATGTTCATGCATGACAGTGACTGGAAATTTTAAATACAATGTTGCCTTTCCCTGAGACTAGTCTTCATTCCTCTGGTAGGAGAGATGATGAGACTCTCAGATTTATACCTTTCTGGCATCTGGGAAACAGAATTTCCAAGTGCTGGCATTGAAAATCATGAGGACTGAAACACATTAATTTTTTTTTATTTTTTTATTGCCTTAAAGAAGTGTGTATCACCAGAGTGATCCTGAGAGTAAAATTTTCTTGTCTTGAAATCAAATAGAATATGGACTTAATCACATTGTATTACTCTTGGCCTTGTTTCTCTATAGAAAGCCATCATTTGGTAGTTACAAAACTTAATGAATGCTCTCTCCTCACATTTTAATAACTTAGGTCCCTGTATTTGTTCTTGTGGTCCTTAATGTAGGTAATGGTGAGATACTCTGCCATCTCTGGTCTCCTTGACTTTGCTGTGGTGCAAAAATTCTCTGCTCAGTTCCCATTCTCAAAATGGAGTCTACACAGTTCTGCTGCCTATGGACCCATGTTGTAGTTAACCTGTCTATAAAAATGATCCCTTCAAGGTTCAAATCTGTGAACTATTTTTGTCTTCAGTTTTTTCATTTCTGTTAATCCTCTTATCAGTCTTCATGTCTCTGTTGGACGTTCTTACTGGATATACCAAGCAAAACAAGTTTCTGTGATTAAGTACAGTAGTTTGTCATCCTCTTTCATCATCTGTTTTATTTTGGAAATTGAAGTTTTTATTCCTATCTCTACAAACAAAATGGGATAGCAAATTTGTTTGTTTGTTTGGTTTGTTTGTTTGTTTGTTTGTTTGTTTGACTGCCTCCTTGGCATAATTACTACTTCCTAGGGCTGGATTATTCCCTGCTAATTTCCTCCGAGTCCTGTTAAAATAGGGTGGTGTACATGTTGAACTTAACTGACTTCAGTTCCACTGAATCTGATTCCATCTGAATTTTGACTTAAACTTATATATTCCAGGTAAACTGTTAGATTCCTGAAGTGCCACATTTCTTTATTCTTCCTTTCATTAAAACTATGCTGATGAGATGAGCTGCAAAATACTGTATTATAATCAGAAATGTGGAGCGCTCCAGTCACATACTTGCAGGGAGTTTGGGGTACATTAGAGAACAGGCTGTTGAACAGTATTTTTTATTTGCCTAATAGGCAATTAAAGTGTTTTGCCATTATTTGAATGGCAAAATATTTCAGTATGTTTCTGTGCTTTCAAAAGAGTCACTCAGATGTCCCATATCACCTTTGACATCTAGCAACTGTACAGGTTTAGCCCTACAAACTTTGCAATTTGCTTTTTACTACCAGTAGTGTACATTTTCAAAGAAACTGGCATTTATTGATGTTAATGGTTAGGATTTGCTTTCATCAGTCTCTCTATGAAATCTGAGTGAAGATAGGAATGCTTCAAGCTGCTTTTGTTTGCTAATTGAACCACGAGTTTACCTCATGACAGAAGCAAAGTAGCTCACATTCACTAGCATTTTTCATTTGCTTTTGTTATTGCTAGAAGCCTAATTTTATTGCAATTTAAATTTGGCATGGTAACATATTTGTTTTGACAGTGAATTACTCTCTACCAAGATAATTCAAATCTAGCTATGTGGGGAGGCTAGTAGGTGAAAGAAGAATTAGTCAATACAGTAATAATGCTTCAGCTGAGGTATGAGGGGTAAAGATCTAAGACTCTGTAGGCTCTGAATTGCTTATACATATTCTGGGTTGGTGCTGTAGTATAAGGCCAGTTTCTAGTTGACTTCTGTTTAGTTATCTTTTTACGTATTTTGAGTATAGTTTGTTGGGTTGTTTTTTCTTCAATACACCTTGAAAACAAACCTCAAATGTGAAATCTCATTTTACCTAGTAGGAAAGGCGTTTTTTGGGGGGCAGCTTTGGTGTTAAGCATCCTGTGGGGGATTGTTTGGCGGTTCGAGTTTGGATTTTTGAGTGAGGTTTTAGACTAGGTAACTGTAACATTTGTTGCTTCCTATTTCATTTAAATCTATCAAAATGGTCACAGTCAGATCCTGCCATTAGTTGAATGGAAGGACAGTTTCTGTTTCTTTACAGTGTAACCTTTATCCTGAGGGAGTACAAAAATCAGAGAAATGTTAGCCCTCTCCCTGGTAGGGCTTGGCTCTCAATGAATAATCTATCATCTATCTCTCCATCATTTTTATGTAATCTATTTGAAGCTCCACAGTGAGTGCTGAGTGCTGAATGTCAATGACAACTGTGTTAAGACAGCCAGGAATATCCATTAATATGCTTGTGCATCATTTGCTATTTCATTTCACTGATACTTGGAACTATTTCTACTTATTTATTAGGAGACATTTACACTTACCAATGTTTTTTTCAAAAACTTTATATATAGAAATGTATATAGAATATGTTTATTGATATAGAATTTATATAGAATATATATTTATTTATATTCTTCAAAGATCTGCTGCCCATTAGGACTAGTTAGCTGATCAATGTAGCATAGACAGGGAATCCCATTACTTTTTTTTCATCTTCTATACAAAAAGTAAAAACCGTTTTCAAATTATTCAAAGTAGTTGAGGTTTGCACCCACTCTTGTGAAAAAAAGGTTACTCCCATAGCTTTAAGGACAGGATTATGGCAGGATGGATAAAGATCTTGATAAATCTGGATAAGAGATTTGCCAAGAAGGCCAACAACATCCTGGCTTGTATCAAGAACAGTGTGGCCAGCAGGACCAGGGAAGTGATTGATTCTCTGTACTCAATGCTGGTGAGGCCACACCTCAAGTTCTGTATCCAGTTGTGGGCCCCTCACTACAAGAAGGACACTGAGTTGCTAGAGTGTGTCCAGAGAAGGGCAGTGGAGCTGGTGAAAGGTCTGGAGCAAAAGTCTTATGAGGAGTAGCTTGGGGAACTGGGATTGTTCAGCCTGGAGAAGAGGAAGCTCAGAGGTGACCTTACTGCTTTCTACAGCTCATTGAAAGGAGGTTGTAGCAAGGTGGGGGTCGATCTTTTCTTCCAGGCAATTAGTGACACAACAAGAGGACATGGCCTCAAACTGCACCAGGGGAGGTTCATGTTGGATGTCAGGAGGGATTTCTTCACTGAAAGGGCTGTTAAATGTTGGAATAGACTGGCCAGGGAGATGTGGAGTCACTATCCCTGGAGGCGTTCAAGAAACAACTGAAAGTGGTACTTAGTACCATGGTCTAGTTGACAAGATGGTAATCAGTCAAAGGTTGTACTCAATGATCTCTGAGGTTTTTCCAACCTAAATGATTCTGTGCATCTGTGATAAGAGAGCCATGCTGAGTTCTGTCTTAAAAATGTCTCCCTTTGAAGCTAGACTGGACTGCTTTCAGTTACACTTCTAATTACCAAAACCAAGAAAACCACATGACAAGGGGACATTTAGAAAACCAAGGCATATAATGAGTATGCTGTGCTGCAGTGAAAACTGATTCTCACCTGCCTAAGTCTTCCCTTCTGTAAAGCTTCTGTGAGAAGTAGCATAGTAAGAGAATGGAGAATGACATTCTTACAGTTTAACTATTTGAAGTCTTCCTGAGCTATAGATGAAATATTTATATGTACCAGAAGGAGAAATGCTATTAATCCGTTCCTTGTGAAAGGCTGTTAGTCAATAGTTCTGTGTGTGCTGTGGTTGCCACCAGTGAAAATGGAAAGCTTTTAATATCCATAGCAGATAACAGTTATAACTGAAATTCTATTTCTTTCCTTTCACTAATCCAGGGAATAAACAACATCTTAAACAATAAATAGCTGCAGTTTGGCTAGCTACTTATTTTAAAATGCTTCTCGAATTGTAAGTTTTCTCTCTATTTATATAATTCTATATGTCCTTCCAGAATAAACCTTTACTCAAAAATTTGCCTCTGCTTTTGCCAAATGGGGAGAGCTTTGCTGTATCTAAATAATATGTGACTTCAATTTGATTCTGGTAAACACTGCAGCCCACAAAATGCCAGGCATAACTTGACTATTAATTTCTATCCTTTTCTTTAAAAGTTTAAGGACCTTTTTGGAAGAATAAGATAGGTACAGATTATCACTATTTTACTGATTTCCACAGTCTTTAACAAGTATCAGAAGTATTTTGGCAAGCTGCTAAGAATGTTAAAGGTAAAAAAAGGTTAATGTTGAGGATAACACAAGATCTGATTAGAAGGTTTTCATTTTGCTTATTTATTAATGTAGTTGAACTACCTGTTCTTTGATTTTCTATTAATAGACAGGTCTGTGGAGTCATGAAATGCTTGCTGAAGTGAACAAAGATATTCAGACAACTACGTAATCAATCCTACATACACCTACGTGCACATTTTAACTTTTCATTTATCAGCAAAACACTGAACTTTGCAGGACTACTTAGATATAAAGATAAGCATGACCACGTTTGGGGAATTGTGGTTATAAATTCTGATCCACAATATGATTGACTGAAAAGAGAATTTCTGCTGGAATGTAATATAGAACTAACACAGAATAGAAAAAACAACTTATCTTTTTAAATTAAATCAAATTTAAATGCAAATCTCAATGTAGAAGTATTTTTTTTTTGCCTACTGAGCTTTCTAACCCTCATAAACAGAATGACGACTTTGCATTTCAGATCTATGGAGGATGTGCACTTTCAGAAGGAATTTTGAAGATATCTTACCAAACCAATATATCTGGTCAACCTTGCAAAAACACTTTTGATAATATTTATGCAACATATCAAAGAATTTGCATTGCTCTATATGTCTTCTCTTCCTAGGAGTATTCTCATAAATGGCCTTAAAAGGCATGAAACTTCAAGGGTGAGAGACAAAACAATCCCATGATCATAATCCTGAACATTTGAATATTAGTTGAAGTTGAAAAAAAAAGCCTACATTCATGTGGAATATTCTTACTTGGCTGTATTGATTGTTCACATAAGTAAAGCAGCTGTGCTTTTATATGAGTTCTGAAACAGCCTGCACAACAGAAATAGGTACTATCTTCACCAAAACTAAACAGAGGATCAAAGTGTTACTGTTAATTTGGTATCTAGTAGGCAACACATCAAGAAATTGTATTGTATGATGCTGGAGTAAAACTTTGAGTAGGTACAATAAATTTACAAAAATACCTTTTGATTAATTGTGAGGTAAAAAATGTGGAGTGTACAAAATTTTGTTTCTGTGCATCTGCAATTTTGAAAAGGCATTTCTGAGCATTATCACCTACTTATGCAAGTAATAAATTATATGTTCTATGGAAAATTGCAGACTAATTTCACACCTTTTAGTTTAACTAAGCTCTCTTGTCAGAATGCTGGGATTTGAATTATCACACAGCAAAATGCATGGTCTGTAAAGTTGCTCCTGTTAATATCATTATTAATCACTTTTGTTGCAGTAAATTCTAAGAGCTAACTGAGAAGGTGCTCTGCGATTGCTAAACAATGTACAAATACAGCAATGGTGGGACAGGTTAGTAACTTGGAGAGAGGAGTTAAAAGTGAGAGAACGTAGCAATCACAGAGACAAAGGCAAGAGCAAACCCAAATGAGGGGACACGTGTGTTTCATGGCAGGCACATACCAGGCTGCCATTTCGCAAGGGGTCCCCTGGTAAGATCAAACACCTAATGACCATGCACTAGGTGAGACTGGACTTCTGTTATGGTTTTCTGTGATTGTCAAACTCCCTGAAGACTCTGGAAATGGGAGCATCACCCCATGCATGCTCTCAGCATGCTGAAAGACACTGTTTTTCTGAACAGAAGAGCATTGGCATGCAGAGGCTCAGCATAGGGGATTCTAGTCATAACTGCACAGAGGTCTCAGAGTCTGTTGTTTGCTGCCTGGCCTCTGTCAGTGATTGTAAAGGCAGGAGTCCCTCTGAAGTTTTACCTCATTTGCTTGGGGAACAGAGGGGGATCACTGTGACTCTGTCCGGTGTCTGCTGTTTGAAGCCTGCTGGGGTGTTCCATATTATTATGGAAGAGTTTATTGATTATCTTAAAAATAAGAGCTTGCAGATAACGTCTTTGCAGCTTTGTCTCCTTTTCTAACAAGATGACACGTTAGATGCCATACACGTTATTAAATGTCTAGCCTTTATCAGATACAGGATGTCACAAAGAGATGACACAGTTATCACACGCCAGCAGACATGAGGATTTAAAATCCTTGTCTGGATTATAGCCCTGGTGTAAATACATGGGAAGCTATTGCTTTCTGTGGAACTTAACTGAATGTACTAGCTAAGAATTTGTTGTTGAGGGCTAAAAATAGCACCGATAAATGTTTTTCTTTTCCCATGGTAAATGAAAAGAAATAACAAAAACACCACCAAATTAGCAGCATAACTGTGGGAGTACTTGTATTAGAGCCTGAAAATAACCGGTATCTATTTTGTCAACATGTTCGTCCCTTTCAAAAAATCTTATGATATTGCAGGTGCAGAATTTAGTTCAGGACTTGCTTTTTATTTTTCTTACATGAATTTAATTATCATGGAAAGAGGCAACTTGATAGCATTAAGAATTAAGTCATGGGTTTTTTATCCTCTGAACAGCCACGAGCATACTGTAATTGACATCTGTGTTAGCATCTGCATTATAACCTGACAGGTAGCTCATCCTAGGCCAATAGGTGAAAGAGTGGATTAGTTCCAATAGTAATGTATGTAAATTTTCCATGACAGAATATTTCAAACTCTGGCCTGTCTGCCACATATAATTTAATCAAAATAGGTATTTTTATAGCACTCAGTACTGTAGTTTTGAGGCGCTTCACAAATATTTGACATTATCAGCATTTTAAAACTGAGAAAATTAGGTCATATTTCTAAAAAATAAATATATCAATATAAGCATAAAATCTTTCTTCCAGCATAATCAGCTGCTTTAGGAAGGATTTAATTTTTTTAATTTTATTTTATTTTTTGTTTGCTTCTTCTTACTCTATTGCTTTTATAGAGGAGGTTTCATAACATCATTGCAAACACTGGTAAAGGAATTAATTTTTGATATGTACTGTCTATTAGACAGCCACTTAATTTAATAAAACCAAAACCCAAAGTTCATTCTTCAATAGTATAACATTTGCACTTTGTTTGGCCAGCTATCTCATGCTTAGCAAGTACTTAAGTTCCAATGGTTCCCATGGACTTTGCTTGAAGTTAATAATTTATATTTACATAAATGTAAATAAATGTACATAAATGTAAATATAAATTATTAACTTGAAGCAAAGTTAATATAATATAATAAAAATGTATTTTCAAGTGAGGATTAATCATGCTAGTTTAAAGCATTAGATAACAAACAAGTGTAGAAGATCATTGCCCATGCAATAGATATTACCTGATGATGACCCCAGAATTCCTTCATTTATTCCTGTTAACTGAGGCTGATTGATCCTCTCACAGAAGAGAAATGGTTAAGAAATCTCTGATTTGTCCTCTTGAAATCTTCATAGGTTTGTACCTACATTTAGGATCCAGTGTGAAATTCCTGAGTGTGCTGAGTAAATGGTTTCAGTGCCAGCTTAATATTTTTCCACATTACTTATCAGATAGAAAAACACACTGTTAAATTTTGCACCGTGTGGAGCTTGCTAAAGGGGAAACACAAATGGACATGCAGGAGTGACGTATGGCAGGCACACAGAGAGAGTGTAAACATTAGTAAACAGGTTCCACAGCATCTCCAGTATGGGTCATTAACAAATGAGAACTTTGCAGAGAAGTCATGATAAATTGCAGCATCATGTCTCTGATTTTTAGATCTTGAAACTAGCGAACTGTGAGGCAGGTTTAATCATTAACACATTTGGGTGGCAAAGGGGAAAATACTGGGGGACAAGAAATTAAACAAAACAAGTGAATGCTTGTGTGGGTGGTGAGAAGCAGCAAGGGTTCTGTAATGAAGGTAGAAACAGTCGTCATAGATACAGAGAGAGCAGGTTGTGGAGCTAGTTAAAATGTCCATGGAAAGTTAGCCAATATGTGACAACACTGCTAAAAGTGGAAGGAAAAAGTATAAAAGTGCTGGGAAAAAGGCCCAAAATGGTGGACTTCACAGTCTACAGCTATCCAGTTTTGCTTTCAAGGGTAAATATCAGAGTTATTGCATTGTCTGATTTCCATGGATTTGTGAAGTCATGATTTTGCTTACAGCTGTATACCCTAGGAACAGAACATATGGCTCAGGACCTGAACAAGTGCTGCAGTTGAAGTAACTGCAAACATTTCACTGCTGTTCAAAAATTCTTTCAGATCAATAACCTTTGCTGTCTTTAGAAAAGGCTTGAAAAATTTCTGACAGGAATCTTGATAAGATGATGCTGAGGTTGTTGTTTGCTTGCATTTTTTTTCTTTTTTAATTTATGGAGTTTCTTCGAAAATACTGCAACATATTTTTCTGATTCTTGTGCTTGAAAATGAGTCAATAAAGCCATCAAAGCTTCTGTTATACTTTCTCACAAAGAAACAGAAGTCTAAAGATAAAACTGGAGGCTTTTGGGGGAGGCAGTTTTTGGGTTTTTTTGGTAAGGAAATTGCAAGAAGAAAATAAGAAGACATCCTTATGGGAATTAAAAAAAAAACAAAAAGGAAAATAAGTCGTTTTTAAGCCAAGGAAAACATTGAAGACTGCTTACCTGATCTTTCTTAGGATAGCAACACAAAGCAGGAAATCTCACACTGCTGGGAAATCTCTAAATAAGCCAGAAGCAACTGACAAGTGTAAAACCATTCTTGGAGTACAGCAAAGCTACAAACTAGCTAAAAAATATTTCAACAGCCTGTCTGACAACAAAATAAAAAAATTAAAGACCAGTTGTAAAGTCAGTGTTGGGAAAAAAATGGTGTTAGGCTGATATATGAATTTTACTGTCTGCAGAGGTGGTGTTTGGAGTACTTGCTGTTTATATTTGCAAAGTTTTCATCATATCATTCAAAATGAAACTGAACTAAGCTAAAAATATCCTTATAAATTAAAATGGACTAGAAGATTTGAAGATTTGTATGTATAATCTTTTTTTTTTTTTTTTAAAAATCACATTAACTGGAAAGGAGGATAGCATCATAATGAAGCAGCATTTATATTTAGGATTTAACATCAGTATCTAAATGTAGCTAGAGATATTTTTTGAAATATATGGAAAGGATATCATTGCTATTTCCAAATCAAGACTGATTTTCATAAAACTGTTCTTCAATAAATGTTTATCTATGGAAATGCCACAACCCTTGTGATAAATGATTCAAACTATAGCTATGTGACTAATAGTCTTGGTGTCTTCCAGTTGTAAAATTAAATTAACCCGATCCTGTCTTCTGCTTAGACTTAATATAAAATGAGAAAATTAACCATAATTTTATACTTTACCTATGCAGTTTAGTATCCATTTCTTCATTGCTTTCTAACATGTAGAAAATAAAGGTAGCAAACTAATAATGCAAAAATGATTTAATTAGCTGGACAATACATTGTCTCTTTCCATGGAATTCCTGCAATTTCTTTATTGCTACATTTAATCCTCAAGGCTAGGTGTTAAAAACATGGAAAAGAGCTTGCCACACCAAGCAAGATATTCTCACTTGATCTTGAGTGATTTATACATGCTGGCTACATAACATTCTGAGGAAGAATTCTTAACACTGCAGTTTATGCCAGAATCAAGAATTTAGGGGACTAACATGTTTCTTTAAGACAAAGATTCAGGACTTTCCTCTGTTTAGGCAGATGTTCCCACATCTTTCTTTCATCAAAAAAAATGTTGCACTGGAGGCTTTTCAAGGCCTAATTTCTGCAAGTTTATATATACAACAGTCTTTTATTTTCCACAACAGGATAAAGTATTAAGAAATAAATCCCTGCTGAATCAAAACAATTGTACAGACCAGTACTCTCTTCACTGAAAGTTAGGAGATCACATCTGCAATCTGCACTTGACACCTCCTCTAAGACTTGCCATCTATTGGTTTGAATGTTCTGCAAGTACATCCCGTGGGATAACTAGAAAAAGATCCACTTCATTGCTTCCTAATACATGTTCAGCAGGCAAAAGCTTCGGCACACTTAGAGCAGCATTGAGGGAAACGGGGAATGTGAGTTATAATTTGAGGCTGCACAGCAGCCTCTTCTGTTGCTTCATCTGCTTTCTACAGCATTTTGTTCAAAAATGAGTGCCATGGGAATGTCACCACGGCAGTAGGTTCTCACTAAAACTGGAGTAGATGAGGTGGCCACAAAATCAATTCAGCCAAAGACACTGCAAGTGTGGGAGCTGGGCAGAGTACCAGGGTGCACTAACTATCCTTTTCTCCCCTTCATGCACCTCCAGGCAAATGCAGTCTGAGGCTCGGTGAGACAAGAAAATGTTTAGTAATGGCAAAGGACAGAGATTCATCTGTTAAAAGCCCAGTTAACACAATGAGCATTACATAAGTCCCCAGATGAATTCATATTTATACTTCTCAGCCAAAACTTTCTGATTCCTTTGGATCAATTCTGTCTGGTAGGGGCAAGTTTTCTAATTTTTTAACTAGATGTATGTGACAAGTCTATGGTTGTTCTAGATTTCCATCTTTTCATTTTAATGTCAAACTGCTTTGCAGTTGATTCCACTGCATTTCTATCAAAATGGTGGTCCTGCAGCGGAGATTGCAAATATAACGTAGTTGGTCTTTTATCTTTCTTGCCATTTCATTAGTGTTCTGGGACAGAATCAAACTGCCATGGGAGTTTTCTTAATCCTTCAGGTCTAATTTCTTGCTGATCACTACTGAACTGATAATGGTGCTCCTACTTTTTTTTTTTCCCCTTGTTTTTTACCGCTTGGAGTTTTGGAGTTTTACACTTACCTTTGTGGCTTTTGTTCCCAAGCACTTACAAGAGACACAGATCCTTCCTACATTTTAGAATTATATTTTCCTTCTGACAATAAAATTACACTTTTTATGTTTTTTTTTTTTTTTTAAAGGCGTGACCATACTCTCCAATAACCTCTCATGGCTTATATATTTGAACATTTTCTTATTTACTTAACCTTTCACTTGCTTCTTTCTGTTTTGAGACTTTATATCTCTTGGTATTAATACTTCTATCTTCCTTACCCTCATTGCTTTGGAAATTTGCCTGTTTGTTCTCTGTATTACTAATACTGTGGGATACATTTAAAGTAGAAATGAGGGCAAAGGAATATTTAACAATGAAGAGAGGTGAGTAGAACAGAGCAGCAAGATTTGGGCAACTTATTGAAATTTCTTGTAGAAAAAGGACTGCAGATCTTTTCTGTGGGACTTTTTTTCTTTAAGTATCATCAAAGAATGGAGACATATCTGCTGAAAATTATTGAAGTCCCAGCAGTGCATTTGCTTAACGTGAAGTTCTAAACAAGAATGGGGAGAAAGAAATTACTGTATCTATTTAATGATTTCCAGAGTGATAGTATGATTTCCAGTGTTTATATGTAAAGTTGAACAGCATTTTCCATTACGGAACCTTGATGTTTAACCACTTTTATGAAAAGGCTACCTTTAAACCCTTCAAATGAAAGTTTTGCCCAAGTCTATTTATTATTTTGCAGTTAAAGTGACTCAGCCGTTCTGATCATCTAGATCAATGGAACTCAAAACAAGCAAAGAAAACCAAGAAGGTTTTTTTGAGTTTTGACAGCCATTACACAAATATGTTCTAAAAATTCTTTTTTACAAAGTAAATGTGACATTTGACATAGAAAGAAAGAGGGAAGAGATGGCACAGGGCATCATTTCAGGCTTTTGTTTGTCTCCATTGCAAATTCATCTAGCTTTGTTAGAAGGGGCAGTGATTTCAAATCAGGAGATAGCAACAAACTGTAGGCAAGAGAGCCAGAATGCAGCCAACCACGCTGCAACTGAGCCCCAGTGCTGAGGGAGCTGTCTCTGCTCCTGCTGAGCAAAGAGATGAACCCTGGGGGTTGCTCAGGCCCTTACTTAGCCCATGCCTCTCCTGGCTCTGGCAACTGGCACCTTTGTGGAGAGGAGAACAAAGAAGACCATTTTTCTTCACACCAGTGGCGAGGGGGAGAGGAAGGAAGCCATCATTCAGTGTGGGGAAAGAGGGGAGGGCAGAGCCCAGAAGCTCCTAGTCCATATAACTGTGGGTGGTGGGATGTTGCCTTTTCTTTCATTGCCTTGACTGGCACAGTTTTGTTTTGAGAGGCTGAGTCTCAAATGGCCCACATGTTGATCAACATCTCTGTGTAATAAACAGTGGTTTTGGCTTTCTTTTTGTTTTCAATGTGTCCTTTAAACAGCATGGAAGTTTTTATACCTATGTATTAACAGAAGACTCATCTGGGAGCTATTATCAGCTCATGTGGAAGACACTGCTCATCACACGTTATTAACTGTGGCTACTTGACTGCTCAACACCCACTATCCACAGTACAAGAGCAGTTCTGAAAATGCTTACACACACACTTCTACATGCGCTGGAGCAAGAGTCTATCACAGCTGAAAATGGGTCATCCGAGAGCAAGAAACTTCCAGAACTGAGGCTGCCTCTCTGACCTTTATTTAGCCACCTATGTTTTTGAATTATGCTACAGTCTTAAATTGTGTGATCAAAGTGAGCATCTCCTTGTTAGTGCATAACATGGTTTTCTTGCACTGGCAATGAATAATGTGGTTGCTTTCAGCACCCCAGACTCATTTGCAGCAAAAACTTCTCATCTCTAGCATGGGACTAATAACTATTATCCTGCCCAGACAGTGCTTTAGGAAGGTAAACCATGCTTAAGATGCACTCAGGTGCTACAGTAAGCTACCCTGAGAAAATCAAGCAAACAGGTGAATTTGGATTATATTCAGTAAATAAAGCATAAGGGTGGACTGGGTGATGAAGGTAAAAAGAAAACAGCAACATGCAGTGAACCTCTGCTGTGATACATGAAGAAAAATTGGATATTGATGTAAATTATCATGGGTAACTTTTCATTCTTTTCTAAATTTTCCAGTACTTCACTTAAACTTGATTTTGCATGCTTGGAAACATCTGGAAACATCTTTCTTTTTCTTTTTTTCTGTTCTTCTTTTTTTTTTCATTTTTTTATCTTTGTATGGAATGCATTTTTGTGCTTGGACAGGAATGCACTTTTAAAAATTCAAGCAATCAAGCCAGCAGCATATTCTAATTTAATTCAAGCATGAAATTTAAGCCTGAACTTTAGCTTGCAGTGATACAAGATTTTTCAATGGTCACAAAATTATCTTGTTGATTTTGCGGCAGCAGCAATTAAAAAATTACGTTATTTTCCTACCGGGGGTTTCCAGTACTTATTTCCACATACCCAGAGGAACATGCACTCTTTCTGGCACTTTGAAATGAAATTGGAGAGCAGGAGAAACCCGTTCAATTTTCATTATACTTTCCAGAATTTGGAATAATTCACTCTAGTCTCTTAAAAAAACCCAATGCTTTTCCAAGCACATTTATCAGCTTGTCATGCTGTTGTCTGCTGTCATGAAACTGTCATCACAGTCTCTCTGATGTGGCAGTACTGGGGGCACTGGCGAAGCTTCTTGGCTCAGCCGTGCTCAGATTTTGCATGACAAGTTGGGCTGCTCCAGTGAAAGTCACGTGGCTCTTCTGCCACAATGTGGAAGCCACCGTGCCTTTCATTGCTAATGTCATCGAATGCCATCTTGACATCTGGATACATTCCCACCCCATTTGAAGTATCAGCTGTTTATTCCCTCGCTGTCGACCTTTTTTACCTTCTTATGGTTTGTTGAGCTATCATCCTTTCAACAACCTACTATTTTTATTTTTTCTGAAAAGTGCTGGGAAAGGATCTGTGTAGCACTGAGTGTTTATCAAAATAATGTGCATGCTTTTCCATCTGAGTTGTGCATAGGTCATAATGCCAAGAAATATCTGTAAGAATCAAAGAATTGGAAGAAAAGCTGGGTTGGTAAAAACCTCTGAAAATCATTTTACCAAACATGCCTCTTAAAGTGAAGAAAAGTTCTGTAATCTGATGTTTCAAGGTGGCTTTTGGACCCACAGTCACATCGTTGGTTTTCTTAACTATATTTGCCGTATCTCCTAGATTCTTAGATCAGAAATTATGCTGCAATTGGTTGTGTTTATGATACAAGTTCCTATGCGTCTTGTACGCTGAAAGCCAGTTTAATTCCCTCATCGTGTATTTCTCAAGATTTTTTTAAAATGCTCATTTAATTTAAAGCTTAATAATCTCCTTAGATTACAGTTTGCTGAGTTAGGATTGTTATAAAAAGAATATGAGATCTAGCCTTAGCTTGAAATATCTACTCTGAACAATGGTCCTGAAAACAAAACCAAAAAATTATGTTTAAAGTTTTGTCAGAATTGTGTGCCATCTCTTCAGGACAAACTAGGGTTATTTAGACTATCTCAGCACTATGTTTTCAAATAATAATTTGTTTACTTTCCTCTCAATATAATCCAATTCCTGCATTTGCAAAGCTTTCCTGGTTTCAAATTTTGTAAAAGGGGTTGAGTATGTATTTTTGCCTTTTTTTTTCCTTTGAATTAGTGGCATATGGTGCAAAATACTTATACTCCTAACCTGCCACACTCTCATTTTATCTCAGTGCTTTGTTCATCAGTGTCTTACCTGCCTTCTTTCTGTTTCACTCCCAGTATCATATTTTTCTTTGTAAAAGAGATGCAAAAATGGTGATGGCAAGACCCATCTTCAGCGAGTGAAAAAAAGAGAAAAAGCGCAAAGACTGAGTCTATTAGTGTCTCAGCTGTAGCATTTCTTCCTACAAAAGAAATGGCACTTTTGTGGCTATACAGGCTACCCATGTAAAACCTTTTTTTGGCACCTTTGTGTACTGAAACCGTCCAACTAGCTGATAAGCAGGCACCATGCCACTGAAGCAGATGGGCATAGCTGTAGAGAGCCAAAAGACAATGTATGTGCATCAAGTGTGGATGTTGGTGGCAGGCTTCCCAGTCAGTGATGTCTTAACGATTAAATGTCTCGAGTTTTTTTGCATCTGTAGTTACAGAGGTGCCAGCCTGACTGCTGAATGGTGTTTGAAATTTTCTCCAGGTTGGTTTATCAATTATAGTGAATTTTCAATGAATGCTTGACCTAGAAGAGACTTGGAACAAGAAGGTTAGCAGTAAAGGAAATAGTAGCAATAACTTTTCCCAGTCCTAAACAGGTGGATGTTCTCGCCCAAAACTAAGCAAACAAAAGTTCCAGAGAGTGAAAGCATTCTTTAGGGTATTTGAGACATGCAAATGAGAGAAGCAAAAGGTACTTGAAGAGAAATAAAATCAAATACAATCAGAGATATAAGTTTACCATAATATTACCAAAAAAGGAAGGATTTGGAGGTGATGCCATGAAAGAAAGAGCCTCAAGGGCATGAATAAAGAACATTATGCTGTTCTTTGATTATATCACATATAGGGAAATAGAATTTGACCAGTCTATGTATATTAAGAGGGCTGGACCACAACATTACCTGATTTCATCTCTAGTTTCTTCTCAGAATTGCAAAAACCTAGGGCATGGAATATTTTTAGCTAATGTTTTTTGATGCAAGTTGAAAGAGGAGGGAAAGGCAGTTTCCCTAATATTGTCTGAGAGAAGGACTTTCTTTGTTTCCTGGGTAATACAGAGCAAACTTACACACAGAGGCAGGAATAAACTTCCCTGGGGAAGGCCCTAATTCAACCAATGAGCAAACAAAGTCTAATATGTTTTGGTGATTTGAGAAAAATCAGAGATTGATTGATTGATTGATTGATTGATAAAGAAAACACTTTTAAAACAGTATTTCCTTTCAGTATATGCAGTCTGATTTCAGCACAATTTTTTTTTTCAGACAAACACGGTGTTAAATCTCCCCAAAGAAATTAGAAAATTAAGTCCATTTTGTATTTTATCCTCTTTTTGAAAGTGGTGTTTATTTATCTACATTTATTTTTACAGTTTCAGGTTTCTCTTTTATTTAATGCAATGCTTTCAGGATTGAAAACGACTGAAAAAAAAAAGCCATGTTGCTTTAAAACATACTGATCTTGCCAAATCAGGCAATCTTGCCTGTCAGATTTACTAGAAGGGAATAAGGGAATTGGAAGAGTGTTCGTCTTCTTCTCTTCCTTCTCTGTGGCTGATTGGACTCACTCAGGGTGAGTTCCACAGAAGTGGACTCAGTGACGCTCTCGCAGATGTGCACTCCCTACACAAGGAAAATGCATCAAACCCTGGACTCCCCACACACTTCCATGAGGCTTGGTTTTGTGCCTCTAGAATTTGGCTTCATCCCCTCCAGCTACCTTAGCCTCCTGAACAAAATTCCGTCTGGCTTCATAGTATGGCTGGCTCTAAACACTCTGCATGTGTTTAGATGCAATTTCAGTGTGTTATCTGCAAAGAATGGAAAATGACCTTTGCCATTGACTGGTATTTCCAAAGCAGCTACTAACCTCCCAAAACAGAACTTCCAGCCAGTGAGTCTGAAGGTCCGTGTGCTGCATTCTGCAACTGTGAAACACAAACTCTCCTAGTATTTTAGTCATGTCCCAGGTTTTTTTCCAAAATTTTGGAGTGGTCTTAGGAATTTTTTAAAAATTGTGCTATAAAAAACAGCTTGGGGAGAGTCAAGAAAGAATTTGATTGTCCTCATTTATTTTTCCTATGACAAATATATCGTTATTTAAAATTATATCTCCTTTGGAATATGAACAATAAAGACCACACTCGTCTGTGGACTCAGCCACTAGGCTCCTCATGACTTTCGTTGTTAAGACATTAAGCCAAGGAAAAGTGAGGGAAGAAAACAATACCTGGGATGCTGAATACAAACATCTCAATTTATCAAAAAGATCTTATTATAAATGGCTTTGTTTTAACAGGAATTTGGTGTATTCTCTGAGGGAGATGGATTCCCTTTATAAATAGTTGTAGTTGGAACTCAGATACTGAGGCATCAATAAAAGAATCTAAATAAATGTCAGTAGACTTCTGTTCCTAGCAACAGTAGCTATTGATTTTATTTTTTGCACTCTGTTAAAAATGAACATTGAAAGAATTCTGATTGTTCTGATTTGTATTTTTAATAGAGAATTCAAATTGGAACAGCTGCTAAACATTTCATTAAAATAAACTGTTCAATGACTGAATTATAATCAAGATTTCTCTTTTTGGGTGTTTCTGAAAAACCCAGAGACACCAAGGAAACAGTCAATACATGTCTAGTTCCATCAATTGCTAATGTCTGAAGCAAATTACAGCTTCCCACTTTTCTACTGAGAAGCCCTTCTCATTACATTACTGTGACTATATATGCCTTATGTTTATTTTAGCTGACAAGAACACCTTTCCTTCCTCACTGCACATTGTCCAGTTCAATCTGGAGGAAGTGACAATATTCTTACTGAGGGCTGGCCACTCAGTAGAACAGTCAGATTCCACCTAGGACTGCCACCTATCACTTTTGTGCTAAATTTATGGAGTTTTTTTTTTTTGGTTTTTTTTTTTTTTTTGCAATTCATAATTCCATATATAATATCCATCTTAGTCAAAGCCTTGGAGAAAGCAGTTTATGGTATGCAATTATCTTTTTCATGTTTCTTTTTCATTGGTAATTAATTGATGAAATGTTCCAGGGAGCCATAAATTACAGTGGAATTTTACCACAGCAATTCCTTCAATTTTCCCCTAAGATTTGTTATTAAAAAAAATATCCATAGGAGGCAGTTTGGATTCCTGTGAATGCAATTTCTGCACTGATGACTAAGTATTAACTCTAATGAAACCCAGGGCTTGAAATACTTAGTATTTTAGGAGTGTTCTAGAAGTCAGAGTTTGAAAAAATTCTTCCAAAATATTTCTAGCCCTGTAACTGAAGAACCAAATTATGTCTAAAATCACATAATTTTGATTTCTATATATTTTTTTTTTACTATGCCAACTTTAATATGATTTAAACAGCTGATTAGAACTGGTCTAAAAAATATCACTTCAAAGCTGTCATTTCAAAGGCATTATTTCAAGTTTTTGTATCTTGAACAGTATTGATTTCTACTGCTAGTCGCTCTTGAGGTAGATCCTGGTGCATTAATGTTGGAATTGAAGCAGAAAGGTTAAAATAGGTTTAAAACAGCACTATTTTATGGTTGACTATTGTGTAACTAAGCTCAAGTTATGTCTTGAAATACAGAGATATAAGAATTCTGTTCTAAAGAAAGCCTTTTGAGTTCCATTTAAATGTGAATTATCATTTTCTTGTTACTTAGATTTGATTAGTAATTTTTATTTTGAGAGACTTTATAGTCTGCTCTACAAACAAAAGAAAGAATACTGAGAAAGTATGGAAGTAACATAAGGGGAAAAATACCAGTCTGTCTGTGAATGTATGCATGTATGTGTCTGCAGCTGGTTGGATATGTACTGTGTTGCAGTATACTGAGTATTCAGATATTTGAAGTTACTTCCTGCTGATAAATATTTCACACCAAAGATATGATCAAAAGATATACAGGAATTGAATGATGAGTGAAGCCAAACCAATTAAATTTCTACTTCTTTGTCAAAAGATAAAATAAATATATCCTGTTAAAATTTTTACCTTACCTTACTTTCTTTAGTACAAAAAGTACACTTTTGTTGAAAGCAAAATAACATATTGATGCAGAAGAATCCTAAAGCCACCCTCAAACCATCCCCCAAACAAACAAAAAACCAAAAAACAAAACAAAAAAAAACCCCAAAACCCCAAAACCCACAACAAACAAAAGGCAAGAACAAAAACAAACCAAAAAAAAAAAAAAACCACCAAATAAAACTACCCAAAGAAATAAACAAACACAAAACAAAACCAAAACCAACAGCAAAAAAAGCCCTAACCAAAACAAGACAAGAAGAAAATGAAAAAAAAAATGAGATGAAAGGAAGAAAATTTCTTTGCTTCCCTTTTGGAAGAAGAATGGCAGAAATACTGACTTTTTAAAGAAAACTTTTTAAAAGTAACTCCTCAGTTCCAGAATACTTTCATTTGAGGATCTAGACTATTTGCAACTCCCTACTATGGCATAGTAGATTGACTAAACTGTGTTACAGTGCTACAATGTAAATGAAGTATTTCTGTGTTCTTACATCTACATTTTGGGCATTCACTCTTTTAGCATTACATATAAAGAAATTTTTAGTAGTAGAAGAAGTAGTAAGAACAGAGTGATTACACTCAGAAAACGTTATTTATCTTCCTTAGGAAAGCTGTATGAATGGGCTGATAGATCTCTAGAGTTGTTGAGGGTTTCTTGGAATGGAAGTTTGTCATTTAGTGTTGTGGGTAATATTTTCAGTGGTATAGTTGAACACTGATTTAGAAGCTGAAGAACAAATGAAAGTGATGCAGTACCAAAAACCACTTTTCTCAGTCTTTTACACGAAAATCTAAAGAGCTGCGAATCCAAGAAACAGGAAATGAACAAATGAAAGATTCAAGCTTAAACATTAATGGACCATCAGTTAAGTGTAGAATATAAGAGACAGTAGTTCTCAGAACATGTCTCTTCAGCATGTATCACTTCATATATCAGTGATATTTTACCCTGGTGGTGTTTAAATTACTTTGTTATTTCTGTTTATGTGGGGGAAAAAAAGGAGTGTGTATCTGCATTACTAACTTACTTTTTATGTCACCAGTACAAGATTTTTAATGGGCTCTGTGACACTGAGAATTTTGCCTTTTAGTTTAGCTTTCCAAACAGCAAGGGTAGAGTGATCTGTGTCAGACAGTAGGAAGTGAACCGAGCCCTGAAAGTGCCTTTCCTCTGAATTGAGTGTAATGGGAATCTAGATGCTGCTCAGAGCAGGACATCTGCATTGCAGACATCTAAATGTGGGCAGATGGATACTGCTCCGACAGTAATGTGCTCTGTAGAAATTCAACTTATTTTATGCAAAAGGAGCTGGAGCCATGTCTTCAGAAGAAAAAGCAAATCTCTGCTGTGCTTTCTGCTCCCAGCATAATTTTGGCACAAAGAGGAGGGAACAAACAGAAGCAGCCAAAAGAAAGAAGCCCATTGAGTCCCACTCAAGCTAGAACTCCCTGGCTGTAAGTAGATTGAGGGCTGACTGCACATCTTATCAATGTACTGGGCTCTGAGCTGTGCCTTTGTCCATTTATGACCTGAGCAGAATGTGCCTCAACTTTGCTCCTACCTTTTATTCTTATGAATCCTTCCCATGCAAATCAAGGAGAAAATAGAGTTAATAAATTCATATATAAAATCAGGGTTTAGAACTGAGTTCAAGGAGCTTGAAAGTTTAAACATAGCCATGGGTTGTATGGAAGCCTCTGGAAAGAAATTTTAAGCAGCATTGTCTCTATATCTGCAATTTCTCAAGAGAAAACATTCCAAAACAATTTTCTGTTTGGTAGTGACCAGTTCTGATGCACATGACCGTTCACCATCTTTCAGTCCGTCTTGGCAGAAGGCACAAATTATTAAAGTGTAATTACAAAGAAATAAAATATCAGACAGGTTTTTTATCTAAGGCAACAAAGGGAAGGAGAAAAAACTACATAAATGTGTGACTGATGAAAGACTGAAAAGTCAAGGAATCACAAGGCCAATGACTTAAAAAATTTCCTGATAAACAAAAGCAGAGAACTAGACTGTCATTGCAATTTGAGATGGAAAACTACAGCAAATTGAAATGGATGCTGCAAAATCTATTCATATCTGCTTAGAAACAGATGCTCACAAGGATGGACAGTGCTCTGATACTATAGCCATGATTAAAAATAAATGAAAAAAAAAACCCAAACCTGGCAAGAAATATCTTAAGTCTTAATGTTAGGAAGAATTCAGCCAAGCAAAACTAGTGCAAGCTGCATGCTGTGACAATCAAGAAGCAATGAAAGAAATCCAGAGGATTATGTAATTATGCAAGAGCTTCCCAGTACATTCAGGAAAGTCAATGAACAGTTATTGAACTGGTTACACAAACTGCTGCCAGGAATATTATTTGTTGTCAAGACTACTGGTTTTGGCCCTGAGCTCTCTTCCAATGAGGCCTGTAGATAACTGCTCGGCAGGGAAGACTTTCATCTGAATCACTGAAAGCAGAACACAGTTGCTCTTTGTGTTAGGTTGCTGAGGGCAGCAGTTCTGCTCAAAACATCTGGTCCTCATGCATTCAGTCACTGAATCTCTGCCGGGTGAGAATTTGACTTCACGTTCCTCTTGGGAGTGAGGCTGGGGTTTCTGATCCTGCTCTGCGCTGGGAGCTTCCCACTGGTGTGTGGTTCCTGCTGGATTCTAGAACTGGACTCTCCACCATGCTGTGGTATCCACATCCTCATCAGCTCTCCAGGAAAAGCTTCAGGCAATGGGAATAGGAAGGAAACAGCAAAATGTGCAGAGCAGAGGTAATTGGAGATAGTGCCTACTAAGTAGCCACATTAAGTCACACTGTAGACTGATGTCCTTTCTGCTTCCCATGGGCTTCTCGCAGGGGAATCTAGGTGATTCTACCAGTTCCAGGCAGATGGAAACAAGCAGCAGAGACAGTATATTGATGCCAAGTATTCAGAATTTCACTTTTTATCATATTTGATGGGGAAGAAATAGATTTAAAACTTGTGTTTCTAGGTGATATGTCTTCATAGACTGAGGAAATCAGGGGAAAATAACTTTAGAAACAAAGATAATTATATTGTGGACAGTTCTTACTGCATTACTGGAAAGAGATGCTCTTACCAGACATGCTGGGCTGAAGTCAAGTTCTGTTGCCCAGATAGCATAAATAATCACATATTTAATTACTATGGTAAATGTAGTAATTATCAGTTTAGAAATTCCTTTAGTTTCTTTTTCCTGAATGTAGCACAGAAGGGTCTTGAGAAATTAAATTTTCAGATTTGGAAGAATCTGAAACTAATTTCAGACAAAAAATAAAAAGTAAATCATTAATCACAAGAACAGTTCAATTGCTTTGAATTACGCAGTGCAGGTCTGAGCCCTTGTATCCGTCAGACAAATGTGTTTGTAACTGACTCACATATCAGAAAAGAACCTGGGAACAAGAGAAATGCCATGCACAGTTCTGTGGATAAAGAAAGCAATACTTTATTTTAAAATACTCACAGCTATCAGAGTTGCTCACTATTTATGCTTGAAACGTATGTGACATATTTCTCCTTTAGGCAAAGAGTGACAAGAGTATTAAATGTGAGCTCTGGTGACCACGTGTATATCAAAGGCAATAGTGGCCTACCTGAACCTTTGGTTCTTGTGCCCTTGTGATCATATTTCCATTTGGCTTAGAAATTAAGTGAAGTGATTTAATTTCTTTGACCTCCAGTTTCCCTGTTAGTAAATTGGAGATAATGTGACTCAGCCAACTTTGACAGAAGTGTGAAGAGAAATGTATAGGTTCTCAGTACTGGTACAAGTATTTTAATATCTCAGTTTTCCATTCCCCAAGAAAAAAGACATCCTATATTCATTAGTGATGATTCATAGTGAATGTAACTACACAGTATCAATAAACCATAAAATACCTAATTCTTCTCAAAATTCTTTGCAGAGGCTTATAAATTTATGTTTACTTCAAGAATGGTGAGCATGTAAGAGCTCTATTTATAGAATTTATTTTTAAAATAAAAGTAACTTTTAGTGATTGGCTAAAAAGTTTCCATATAGTAAGTATTCAAGTCTTTAGTCTTAACCTTCTAGTTCTACCTCTTTCCAGTGTGGATCTCCATAAAAATAATAAGCTTCATTGTCATTGCTGTGCCCCTTGTCAGTATCTCCTGCTTGGTCAAGTGTGTATTCATCAAAGTTCTTGTCTTGCTATTATGTGACTGCTGTAGCGTTGTGGTGGCTTCTGTCAGATAATGCAGCTGTCTTGAACTCCCACACATGAGAAAAAAACACAACTATAGCCCTTTGAAGAACTCTTATAAAATGTGCTTCAAATTACATACATATAATAGAGAGTGTCAGAGGGATTTGTTCACTGTCACAGACCTTCAGTGCTGAATTGCTTCAACAATTTGCTGAAGCACATGGAAAACAAGAGGCATTTATGATTGCATGTGATGCAGAGATAAGAGATGTGCTAGATCTGAAGCATCTGAAATAAGAAGCAACAGGAAGCAGAAACATCCTTGTATTTCAAGACAACTAAACTCAGTGTTTATCTACAGAATTCAGGCAACAAGCACTTAAAATAACATTTCAAAAGGAAGAAGTTTAAAACATACTTTTGAAAGAAATTTTTAGCCTTATCTGTAATCCGATAACAAGAGATGATTGTTAAAAGAGTGTATCTAAATGGCAGATGAATTTGTCTGGTTTTTGGTGATAAACTTGACAGTGAAAAAGTTTTACTTCTTCATGTAACAAGGCTCTCTACTGGCACAAGAAAATCCAGGGTTCCTCGGAGTGTTCTGTTAAATGTGCTGTGCATGCTGAGCTTTTTAATCAGCTGTTGCTTACATGCAATGGGACAAGCTGTGCTATGAACAGCCAACCTAATGAAATCTAGTTTCCAGTGTCCCTCTCCCACATTTTTCCCCTTCATGTTGACTGATAAATGATGATCTTGTAACTCTTTCTCTGTATGAGGACTTAATAGTGTCTATTTCCATTTTCAGGACTATTTTCCTGAAACTTTTGTACATAAAATATCTTCAAACCTTCTTGTATTCTTTTTTTCCAATTTGCTTAAATTGTTCTGGAACACAAAAGATCCTTCAAGGGGGTGGACATTGCACATAGATATTACTGCTTTGGTATTTTTTTTCTTTGACAAACAAGAGTAAATGCAGTATTGAGAATTTTGACTATAAGGAACCCAGTTATCTTCATGTATCGGAAGGAATGCTTTTATTAAATACATCAGAATATATAACATTACAGTATCACAATAATTGGCAAAACCCAACAAGTTAAAATGCTACAAAGTTGGTTGACAAAGCCAAGTTAAGAATATTGAATCTAAATTAATGTTTCCTTCTCTTGTTTTGTTGTTATAAATTTCCACATTACATGTGAAGAGGGGTGTACTGTGAGAAAGCTACAGAAAAATTAAATGCTCAATATGTTTAATGCCTCAAAGTTTTGTTTGAAAAAATATTGTTAAGAGCATCCAATTGAACTAAATTCCTATTTTCCAAAGCTTTATTAGTAGTATTCAAAGTGTAGATGTGGATTAGCTGGGCCATCTCTGGAGATATTCTGACCTCAACTGGATAAATCCCTGAAAAACTTGGTCCACGCTGGTTGTGCAGAGATTGGACCAGGTGACCTCCAGAGAGTTCTCCTGACCTAAATAAATCTGTCATCTGTGACCAGAAAGAGCTGACCTATAAAGTATGTGTAATCTGTATGCTTTAAATTACCTGAAATTACTTCTGTGTAAAGCAATTCAAGCATTTATAGCTGTGTTAGCTTCCATTAAATCAAAACTATTTTTATCATAACTTTTTAAAATCTGAACGTGGTCCAATTAATAGCTAGGCTGGCTGGAAATTATTTTGTTATCTATAAAAATAAGACATTAGAACAAGTCTAAATTTTGGTCATATTGGATATAGTCTCACTTTAGATCCTGGGAAATGGAAGAGTTGTTTTATTTTCACAGTATCTAGAAGATTAGGTTGAAAATAGCATGTTGAGTAATAGACAATGTGATACAAAACAGCACTTGCAAGAGGAATGCAAGAAGAATCTTGCACAGGTTGTTACTGAATGAAGAGAAGGAGATTGGTATTCATGACAAATAATAGTTTTTCATATATTTTTTATATGGAATGGATAGTATACATTCAGAAATAGTCTGGTTATTCAGAACGCAAACGTGCGGAGGTTTGCATAAAATAGTCTTTCCTGATTTGGAGAAGGAGCTATCCAAATTTAGTCAGTATGGTTTGGAGAAAAGGCTGCAAGACATGAAGAATAAGTCTGTAAATACTTGTGAGAAGTGGGTATAAAAGGAGAAAGCTGCTCTCAGCTCTAACAGGTAGGGAATGGTGTCCTATTGCTGTTGTATTTCACACGTATGCCAGGCCTTGTGGAATGTAATTAACAAACATGCAGAATTGAATTGTGACCTAGAGGATGGCTGCAATAGCTATTAGAAAAGCATTTGAAGATTCTGAAGTTTGTTAGATGATGGAATAATTTGTCAAGGGAAGTTCTTAAATACAAACATTGGATAAGAGCAGCAACAGCAGGTCAAACTTTATTATATGAGAACCTCCGGCATTACAGCAGGGGAATACAGTTTCCAGGCCTAGCACATAAGATCTTATGAATCCAAAACAGAAAACAAATAGTGGACAGAGGGAGAGAAAACTTGTACTCCATTACTCACATCAAATACATGAATAAGACATTTGGCAACTACCAATGAACAGATATTGTTTAAACATGAATGCTTCTCCTATACACTCTAAGACAAAATGAAAAAAAATGAAAATAAAATTAAGAAACCCCAAAGAAACTGGCAGTTTAAAATGCAGTCTGCCTCTTGGTGTTGAATAATTATGAGCTGTGCCTTGGAAGGTCGCAAATAAAATTGATAAAGGCGGCTGTCAAGAACAAATCCCCCCATATTTTGTAGAAATACTGCAAAATAAATGGATAGATAGATAAATTTTCTTCAGGTTATATATATGTTTGGTTTCTTGAGACAAGTACTGAAAAATCCTGTGCTAGTTCAATTAGTCTGTTATTTAGTAAGTTATATTTGAATGATCAGCTCTGCAGTTCTAATATATAATTGATATTACATGTCTCTCTTTTGTAGTATTACCCATTTGAACAAAAGGAGAGAGATACAGATTTGTCTCAAATTCAAATGTCAGATCTATCAACTGTTTCCTGAAATGCAGATTTCTGGTGTGACTGAGTACTCACTAGGTAAAATGACACTGTGTCAGGGAAAGGGAAGAATTTATTCATGCTTCTCTCTTATGTGTAACATTTTTGTTCATAGGCAGCATACTTACAGTCTGGTTTTGTCTTGGATTGAACTAATGAACTAAGTTTAAGTCAGCTGAGAGTGGAGTTGTTAATTCTGTGTTTTTCTCTTCATCCCTACAGTATGCTGTCTGGCTGGTCCTTTGGGTTACATGGAATGTGTTTGTTATCTGCTTCTATTTGGAGGCTGGAGACCTTTCAAAGGTAATTTGCCCCTGGATAGATTTAAGCCACAAACTCTTATGTTAACATGCCCCAAGCTGTGCTCTGTTTTACTCATTCTTTTAGTGTTACCAGAATGAACATTGAAGTATGATGGAAATTTGGAGTATTCTGGGTATGTTAGAAACTTTTAAACCAGACAGTAATGAGCATATACATTCTAATGCCCAAAATAATAATTGTATATGTGCTTTAAAAGAAAATTACCTCTTTTTGTCCCCCTCAGTAGTCCTGCAATGCAAATTTCACCAGTGTGAGAGACATTAACTAATGATTTAATGAATAAAAAAACATTGCCATCTCAGGGGCAAACAAATATTTTTTGTAACATTTAGCTTGCTCTTACTTAGCTGGATTCCTTTCAGGGGTCTTATATATAGCACAATAATTATAAAAGAAGGGGGTCTTTCAGTAAATTAAGATGTAAACTGAGGTGCCAGAACAGATTGCCATTTGTCTTAATCAGTGTTTTTTAATTTTGTGCTTCTGGTAGGATTGTTATGCTTGAGCACTTATACACAGTGAAAATCCATAGGAAAAATAAATTTTCCTAAAGTGACATATTTATAGAGTTTTATTGGCAGTGTGACATCGCATAAAGTGGCAGCTGGTAATGGCCTCAAACCAACATTTCAAACCAAAACTCCTACTTTCTAAGGTGCTCCCAGAAAGGTGACAGTTTGTGGGATAAAAGATTAGCAGTGGCCACAAATTTTCTGTTAGAGAAATATGCTTCAATTAAATCTAGGTATTGCTGAATTATGCTCACAGTGCTGTGAACTGACCATCAAGGAGAATCCCTCGTGTCAAACACATCACATTCTCTTCTTGACTCAGATTTTAATTTTTCTTCCTGGTTATAGGGAGGTTAGCCCAACTCTAAATTACAGATATAATCCTCTGATCCTTTGTGAGTTACTGATATCTTATTATGCAGAAGGTTAAACAATTACAGGAAGAATAAATGAGGCAGAGATACTTCCCTGCCTGTTGTTTTTTCTCAAATCACCCCCAAAGCACAAAAACTACTAGCGACAAGGTATATCATCCCCATGTATTCTGTTTCTTCAAAAGATGCTGACTTCAAAAGGATCAGAATTTCATTTCCTGAGGGTGTAAAGTAATTTTCTGCAGGTAAAACGTTACACTTTCCTAGTTTTATACCTTCAGACAGGCCCAATCTCATTAAAAGCTTGGCGAAAACATAGCAAATAAAAGAACTTGCATATATTATCTTTTATTTGGTCAAAAGCCTTTCTTTGTTGCCAGGAGAACTAACACATACAACAAACCTGACACCTGTTGCACAATTATACTCAACCCAATCCACCCTCTTTCCACCTGCTTGTTTCAGCCACCTGCATTCCTAAACTTGTAAATGTTGGGATGGTTATCTTGCCTAGGGAAGAGAATGGGGGTGGGAAAAAATGGAGAAAGGAGAAGTAACTCTTTGAGCACTGGGTATAAAAGCAGTGTAAGAATACCTGTAAGTGCTAGTTGGAATAAAAATGGGCCACAAACACTACATAAATTTTGAAATTATTTTTTTCTGAAGGCTAAAAATCATCATCTAGAGTGTTTCCCAATCAACCATAGGGTTTAAGTCTATATTTGAAAGCAGTTTAATTTTTTATTTGGTCTTTAGAGGTATTATTTGTTCCAGTGACATGATCTGCCTTGAAATACCCAGTAGAGTATATTCTTTTCACTTCAATTGGCTTTCAGAGCACCAGAATTGGTAAAGACAGGGAGAAAAGGAAAAGTTCCCAGAAAATGGATTTAAAAAACTGGTAGAGATCAACTCATTATCTACAAAAGATCTAATTCACATGTGGGGCTTCACTCTCCTCTCCTTTTCCACTCAAATAGCACATCAAAACTTCCCCACATGGGAAATATTCTGCAAGATCTAGGGCTTGGAAACATATATCTAATGGAACTGTTTGAGTGGATATAACTTATCCTCCTATTCTAGATCCTTCAGAGGCTCCAGGTGTTTTACAGATTTAGGTATCTTACAAAACAGACCATTTTAAGTGTTATGTTTCTCAGGCATATTCATAAATCTTACACTGAATCTTCTTTGTAATTTATATTTACATCTGGAAATAACTTCAGTTTTAAATCTGTATTGATAAACCTGGGTAGTTTCTTTGTTTGGAATGGCACATAGAACCTAGAGAAAAGCTCTGGATCTGAAATGGTTCTAAATAGAGAATAAAAAACAACCTTTAGCAAGTACCAGAGGGATGCCTCTGAGGTCGTAAACCATGAGAGAGGATTCTGTGCAGCAAGGCTTTAAGAATTGACAGGTTAAAATTACAGCCTAATAATAGTTCAGATGGGTATAGTTTATTTTTATATGTATCATTTATAGCTTGCTATCAAATAAAATAAAGGCACTTTTTTCCCAAAGTTCTAAGAAAGCTTTTATTCAATGTGTACATACAAAAATGTTTCCATCATCATCTGCTGAGACAATGGAGAGGACATATTTCAATTGTTAATATTTTAGTTGTGGGGATGGAGGTCATGATGTTTTTACAGCTTCTTATTATACTGAAACAGGCCTGTAAAGACTCAAAAATTTTTAGAAAAATGAGATAATCATCTCTAAAGAGAATGAGGAGATTCAAGGACTATTGGTCCATGGAAATCTGTTTGCATTATACACCTTTACAATCATAGCTATCTTGTGGAAAATGTCATCACACTAAGTATTTTCTGTCCTTGAGGCACATTTATCTTTGCTGAAACTCTTTCACAGCAAGCTGGAATATTTATAGCTTTGTAAGAAAGGTTTGTAGCACAGAGGAAGTACAATCACTGGTTCTTAACCTTGATTTTTGTGTGGATCCGTGAATGAATGCCTAGAAAACCCACTTCTCAGACTTACTTTTCAGTATTATTCTTCAAAAATATTTCATTAGTCTGTGTGTTGTTTTGCTTGCTAGTGGGTGCTGTACTTGCTCTGGGTAGGACTTTAAGGTTTCAGGACTGGTAATATTTATTTTGGTCTGTGGCTAAGCAAATGTAGCATATGAAAAGTAGAACCTCTTATCTTGAATGAGGCACATCTGAAGTACACTAGTGAAACAAAAAAACAAAAACTAAAAAACATAAGAGAAAGCATTTCTGAGAAAGTGTAATATTTCTGTGATTTTTTAAACCCGGGAAAGGACACAAGGAGGTAGATTCAGCTATCTCAGAAGAGCAAAAAAAAATATTCATGTGATTAAGAACAGCACTCTTGATTCCAGGCGTTTGAGAGCTTCCCCTAATGATGTCCAATGATTCCACAAGCAGAAAATAAGCAGAATAAGAATTGTCGTGCTCCCATTTTTAGTTTTAAAATGAATAAAAAACATTTTTTTGCTGAAAGAAACCCTTTCCTGTGGTTGCACTGGTCCCATCACAAGCATGGGAGTGGAGATGCTGTTGCTGTCAGTAACTGGAACTCAAGACAAAGGCTGTGTTTGGGTTGCTGAACAAGGGGAACCAGCTGGGGCTCAGGCTCCAAAGCAGCCCTTCCTGCACAGGGTCCCATCCTTCAGTGAGTCCTTCTGGTTCACTTTGCATACAACCCTCTTGTGTGACCAGATCCAAGAGCTCTCCTCTCACTGTTGCCTGGCTGAGCTCAGGAATCACTTCACTGTAGTTCCCAGAGTACTGTGTGAGTATGACCAAGAGTACAGTTCTGAACAGCTCATTTTAACTGTCAAAATTGACTTAGTTTCTAATTGCATGGCATTCTTGACATCTTCCTTATTTAAACCTAATAAGATGCAAAAGTTACATTAAATATATTAAATCGTGAGGTTGTACTTAGATATTTTTGATGTTCAGACACCTGTTTCAAACACTCTAGTATCAAGAAATGCCAGAATTAAAATTGCTTGACTAAGCATTATTTAGCTCTCTTGCACATTCATTTTTACATAGCTTTTAATTATGAAATCACAACTGTATATTTTTCTTTAATCTCTGTACCATAGGCTAAAACCACATAGTCTGTTTCAGAGGTGAAGTTTTGGCAGTTGAGTGAGGATGCCATACTGGATCTTACTCCACATACTGCAACAGTCATAAAAAATTTAATAACAAATATAAATGTAAATCCTCTACTTCAATTCTGATCTGAAAACATGTAGAATAAGAATATGAAAGGTTAGATACAGAACTCTGGCACCTAAGATCTCTGAGCACAGAAGTGATATTATTTAAATAGATCACTAAGTGTAGTTAAACTGTGGTTCTTCATTATTCATTCTACAGGTCTGAGCAACTGTTCTTAATAAAAAGAAAAAGGAGTATCTGTTTGCATTCAAATCATGTTACTTCCTTTCCTATATCACCCTGTACTGCAACAGGGGGAACATGGAAAAATAAGAAAGATTAAAAAAGGCATTTATTTAAAATTGAAATTGTTAAATATGATTCAAAGAACTGAATGTGCTGTAGTTATTAAAATGCAAACTAAAGGAAAATATGTAATCAGGTTGTTTTCTGCCAGAAGTTTTAAAGGAAATCAAATGTTTCTGAACATTTTCTCTCCTACCCACTGAAAATAACTGGAAATATTAGAAAACTTAGACTTACAAAATCACAGACTTATTCATGCTGGAAGAGCCTTCTCAAGGTCACTTAATCCAGTCTCCTGCTCAGAGCAGCACCTGAAGTTCTGTCATGTTGCCCAGAGTTTTAGCCAGTCAAGTTTTAGAAGTATTCAAGGATGGAAGTTTCCCAACTTCTCTGTTTCTTAACCATTCTCATAGTGAAAAATTTTCTCCTGATATGCAGCTGAAATTTCCATTGCTGCAACCTGTGACATTGTCTCTTGTTCTTTCAGTGTGTGCCTCTGAGAAGAGTCATGCTCCACCTTTTCTAACATTTCCTTTAGATATTTAAGTGAAGTTGAGTACTTTGGCTTTCTATTTGTTCTTTCTGCAGTTGAATTCCTATTTCAAACCACAGGTACTTTGTTGCACCTCACAGGAATAAAGCTAATTATCTTGCAATAAATAATCAGTTCACTTTTCAAATTTTTGCTTTGCTATGGGAGAAAAATGAAGGGTCTTCACATATGTGTAAAACTATATAGTATCTTATTTAAAATGTGGAAAGATACAGGCTGTCCATGTTTGGAAGAAGTAGTAGCAATTCAGAAAGAATTAGAATTCTTTGGTCAAAGACAATTCTATTTTTGCTAATATTTAAGTTTCCTGCTACTGTATTTAACCAACTGCTGGAAATCTTGCATATAAACCTTGCAGTCCTTGCTGCAAATGTGTAACACTTCCCTCTTCCTGATGAGGTAAGTGAATCAGGAAGTTTAACTAAAACTTGGTGGAGGCTCCTAAGTAAGTGCTAGGGAGAAGTAGGAAGACATTATAATGACATTGTTGGGTAATACCCCTGGGGAGAGAGTCACCTCTGCAAAGCTGGAGAAATGAAGATTTCAGGAGAGAGATTGCTGCTGTTTTGTTATCTGCAAGTATTGCCCACTCTGTAGCTGACCTGCAAGTTAGTCTGTTTTCCACATCATTAAATCAGAGGAATAATGACAAATGTAAGAAATCATTTCCAACTGCCAATGTGCATTCTGTTTAGTCAGTATTTACACACTCATGGTTGATAGTAAAGTAAAGCCAGAAGGGACTTCAGGATACAGCCATCAATTCTCCTGCCTCCAGCCAGGCCCAGCCACCAACCTGTACTATGGGAGAGCACCGGATGCAAATGATCTCAAGGAGGAAATGAACAGTTTAGAAATCCACCTACAAATGATGCTCATGTATTAGCAACTCTTCATCACTGAGAAGTTCTCCTTTCCCTTGTTGATCGGAGATGTTAGTCTGGGATTAGCCAGATATGGCCTACATTTGGTGCCTGTAGGGTAGCCCACTTTCTTTTCCTTTTCCATTGGGTGACTAACAAGAAGAGGAAGAGGCAGCAATGGTCATAGCACCTCCTGGCAGCAAATTAGCACCAGTCCTGGATTGCTGGTGGAAGCAAATGGAAGGGGTGGGGGGAAATGCAGAGCCTAATTTCCTTCTACTGTTCCCACTTGTCCCTACCATCTTATTCTGCAAAATTATAAGGACCAACCAGAAACAAGCACCTTGTTTTAAGTAGTTTTTCCACTTGTATATCCCAGCCTTGGCAAGCACACATCCACCTATGTGTCTGACTTACATATACTACTGCTTGGATTCATATCTAGTTGCTCTGAAATCCAGTTTATATCCATATGCAAATGAACTGCAATAATGCAAATTACTTCAGGTTATGATTTGCATAGCTTGTCACTCATGCTTCTTAAAAAACATGCTGGCTCTGAGTGCTGAACACTTTGTGCAGCTAATATGTTCTGATTTTAAAGGGAGGGCTTGATACACAGGTGAAGCTGAGGAAAGAAGGAAAGAAATGAGTAATTCATCTTCAGCATAACTCAACTGTAACAAAGCAATGAACTTAGCAACAAGATTGAACTTACCCCAGTTATGTATTCATTCTACATTACTTTGTGTCCATTAGTATAATTGTTATGCTGCTTTGATTTCACATTTACTAATTATTTTTTGTAAGGCAGTGGTCATTAGCAGTTAAATGTCAATGTCATACATACTCTAATAAAACAACCTGCAGGATGGTTAATTTTGAACATATTACCTTCCTTGGATGTTGTTTTAACAGATGTCCTGTTAAGATAACAGAGAAATTAAATTAGTTTTGAACTCAAAGCATCTGGTTAACTTTGTAGGTAAATGCCTTTAAGCAGTAAATCTGACCAGGGTTTTCAGATAAATAGCTATCAGAATGTTTTAAGTAAATGACTTTATTTTTTCATTTCTATTACTAAGGGCACATTTGACATGCTTGATCATATATCGAACAGATGAAAATTGAAAATAGTGCTGGCAACCAGCAGTGTTAGGTTATTCAGGGGGTAGTTTCGTGGGTAGATACTATTAAGCATGCTTATGGTTTTAGAAAATTTAGTTCTGCAGCAATTTTTAAACCTCAAGATCTTTACCAGCTGGAAGAAAACTGATTATAAAATTTAATCTGTTTAATACTGTAGACATAGCATATGGTGCAATACATTTAGATGAAAGTGGAATTTTTCATCTTTTTAATGGTGAAGTAAATTGTGATAGGAAATCATTCAAAGTATAGAAAAATCTGAAATATGTCTGTATATTTTTTGCTAATTGCAACAATTTTATCTTTTTAAATCCTGGGACATATTTTATCTTGAGTTTATGAATAAACATACATTTTGTTGATTTATAAATGCTCACTTTTCCCATCATTTAATAGCTTTGCACGGAATACAGGAACACATGAAAATAAGTAAGTGTAGTGACAGGCTAGGTCATAATTCCATATGACGATTTGCATACGTGTGTCAGTGTTGTATAAATATCATATATGTTTTCACATATATATTGAGTACCTCAGTTATACTGTTGAGAAGGGTAAGCACACATTTAGCATGTACCTTAAAGCTGCTTACATTATGGTTTCATGGAGGCTTTCCTATATATCTAAAGGCAGTGTCATTGATATTTCTGCAAGTGTTTCAAATGTTACAGCCAAGACATTGCAGAAAAATATCCAAATATATATTTATGAGATTACTGTTTTAAATTTATTAATTATATTGCAGTACCATCTAGTGGCCCCATTTTGATATCAGGGTGCCATAACACTATGAGCCCTAGGCACACACATAATATAAGTAAATCTTATCCTAAATGTTGCATAGTCTTAGCATGTGATTCTGTGAGAATGAGAGGTGGAAACCAGAAAATAGTAAACTGCTGTGAGAATCCAAAACAGTGTTATGTGTTTGGAATTCTTCATGAAGTCTGGATTTTCACAACTTTCTGGTCCTCTTTTCCCCATGTTTCTCATCTCTTTGAGGATTGACAGTCGAGTGACACAAAGCCCTACTTTTGCAGCATTTCATGGTCCACTTTGGTAAGGAAAACACTTCTGTGTGCTGTAGTGCACCATTGGTAGCATTTCACCAGTTGTTTAAGGCACTGGGGGAAAAACTGTGGATTTTACTTAAAATGAAATATCAGAAGCTAAATTTATTTCTAGTCAGGCAGATGCTCAGAAGATGAGAGCTACAGAATGCATGTTTGCTATGACAGCTTGTCTGGGGCTTGTCTGTGCCTCTCATGTGCAGTACCTTTACTATGGCTGTGTGGATCAGCTAAGGACTGGGGCTGAAGGGGATTTACCATAGCTGGGGAGTCTGCCAGAGCAACCACTCATCTTTTGTGGAAGAATAAAAGCATGCAAAAATGTGCTCTGCTTTTTGATTTTCACTGTCTCGTGGTATCAGCCTTGTGTGTCATTATCTATTCTTTCAGGGTACAGATGCAGTACTTTACATTGTCCCTTGCAATTTTTTGTTCTAAATATGGATGCAGTGGTTAGAATATACTTTCCTCATGTCTACTTTTCCTCTAAATATAAGTATATAATTGATCTACTAATTAGAATCTATCAAATAAACTACATCTTGTGAAACAGGGGTCTACCAGAACTTTCAAGGCAGCACTAAACCAATACATTTTCTGAGGAGCTTTGTATTACTTGGAATTTCTGATGGAAACCATTCTGATCCTTATGTCACTAAAAACTATGCTGGCGTTAATCCAGTAGGAAATAGAAATTCTGTATTGCCTTCAGCATCTTTTTACGTATGAATAAGCATTTATTGAACCTGGGAAAGCAATGTGAGCTGTGAAGTACTCTCCTTTTTTGATCCTGTTTAATATTGAAATCCCACATGCCTGTCTCACCATTGCAGTGGTAGCAATGGGCTCACAGGCTGTGCACTGGAAATGACTGTTCACCTTGTACCACTCCATATTTGCAGTTGTCCTTCTGCTGGAGGCTCCCACTCCCATGGTTTGCCACTTGAACACTCATGATCTATCTCTGGGCTAAAATACTCAGGTGTGTCTTAGGGCACTTTGAACAGCCACATAAAATACGTCCTTACACTGACACAGCTTTGCACTGAAGCAGGTGAGCAGCTCCTACAAAAGGCACTAATAGACAGCTAAGGAGACAGTAATGTGTTTAAACTGTCACAAATATTTCAAAGTGAATGTCTGCCCTAGTCACAGAGTCATGCTATGCTTTCTGCACTGCAGGGGAATTTACACTCACTGGATGAATTTCCTTATACATTTAAACAGGTATTTCAAGAAGCATGTTGCAGTGTAACTGTTCAAGACAAAGCAGAAATTAATTTTTTCTCCTGTAAAACTGCTAACTCAAAACTGCAGAATTATTTTAAATATTAGTAATTTTTTCATGTCATTTCTTCCTTTCTCATTCCAATGGAAAGAATGTTTCCAAAACTGGTACTGAAAGGCAGGGATCTGTAGTATATGGGTAAGTGAATTAACTAATGTCAGCTTCAATAACAGTGTAGGACTAGATTATGATTTTTCATTAATTGTCCACAATGAACAGAAAAGATATTCTCTCATTTACTTCAGTGCTGTCACATTGCATTTGACAGCACACTCACAGCTGGTTTTGTTTTGTTGATTCTGTATGCTCGGAATGAAGCACTGTCTATGAAAAATATTTTTGTCCTTTTCTAATAACCCATTAAACTCAATGATTACCTTAATAAATTTATCCCCAGAGGATAAGTTTACTCAAGTGTTGTTTTCAAAACTTGCTGCTGCTACTTCAATGATAGTAATTTTAGGGGGCATCCTATCTATTCAGTATGTAGTATGGGGCCACATCCCACTTACCAGACTACCACAAATGTTTGTGTAGAAATTTGGTTCTATGCTTTGGGGGTAGGATTTGATTGACTGAGTAACCTTATGAATTGAACTGAAGTGTGGTTTATTGTGAGTTTCACTCTAAAAGCCTATTCTTCAGCAGGCCACAGTGTAACTCAGGCTATTTTTCTTCCTCCCTACAACAGTTGGGTAATTCAGCAATAATGAGGTGATCAGTAATGTGCTGTGTCTAAGAATCTCACTGGTATCTTTAAACTGCCAATGAATCCTTTTATAGGAAAACTGTTGTTTGCAATGCAGAGGGAGAATAAGATCAGAGTGCTCGAATCTCCTCTATGGATAATTTGATATACACCTCACTACTCAGATGGAAAGATAAAAGATTTGTCAATCTCTTGACCATGTCTTAAAAGTGAAGGGCTCTTCTTTCATAGGGGGGCCTCATAGAAGGGGCCCTTCTGTGACTTCCAATCATATGCACAAAGCAATTCCTCTCTTTCTCTCTTTTCTTAGCAGTTTTACACTGGTCACTCCTCTCTTTTTGTCCCTCAGCTTATGAAAGCTGAATGCTTTTTTTAATCTTGGCTTTGCTCACCTCTGGCACATTTCTTTGGTGCTTAGCACATCCAAAGGTATTCTAGCCTGATTTGGCTAAACTGGCATGGGGTGTTTCTGTTTGGGAGCACAGGGAAACGCTGTGTTTGAGTGCATGTTCATTTAGTTATTTCTCTTTAATCATCATTTACAAAATACACTAATTGTTCTTGACCACCCATTGTAACCAAATGCACTCGATTCACTGTCTCCCACTAATGCTCTTAAATCACAAGTACAAGACATTTGTCCTGCAGCTGCAATGACGGAGATTGATTTGCATTAGGTGGAGAAGTTAAGCAGTTGGAACATATTTATCTTAAAGTTTGACTTAAAGACATCTTTTTTTCCTCATTGGAATGTCAATAGGAAGTTTATGGAGGTGTATTTGTTCTTTCATACACTGAGTATGACATCATAATATAAACTGTAACAAAATGTTGTTAAATATATTGCTGGTATGAGCTAAATAAAATACAGTATAAAAACTGCTTGTGAAAGTATTCACATAAGAATTATGTAAAAACTGATACTGAGGCTTGTGCAAATATTATCTGTATTATCACCTACCCAATTGCCCTTAACCCTAGGTGTTCAAAGGGCCTTGTAAGAAACACTGCCAAAGGCAATACTGAAAGAGATTCCATCACTGGAAAAGCTTCTCCTGAAGCCTACGGAACTAAGCACTGGCTTTATTGAAAAACACACGTGTACATGTACACATACACATTAGATCAGCGTTTTCCACTTCCTTTAAAGTATTTCAAACACAAAACTTGTTCCAACTCAGCACAAGGATATACAACGTAGTGTAATTTGCATAGAATCAGAAATCTTTGGAGCTTCTAATTGTGCATTTCTCATGGTTGACAAACAGTGATGGGGTTAAAAGCATGAGATGTTTCCTAAAACTACAACTGCTGGCTGTTTTGTTTGTCTTCCTGAATTCTGTGCTTTTAATTTTTAATAAAGGAAAAAGTCAAGAGCTCAGACACGTGTTTGGAAGAAGAGGCTACAGGAGAGCTTAGTAACAGCAGACTATGATACTATATAATTATGTTTTTTTCTCTTCATTAGCATATACAACCTGCTACAGGAATGAGAATATAATGATAATTGCCTGACTCTTGGGTTTTCACATTTGGAAATAGTGTAAAGTACAAATCTGAAGTAATAGGGATTCCTTCAAGAAATGTCTCTGTCTGCATTATGAAAGCAGGAGGTTTTAGCAGACTGTGGAGACTTAATTTTGATGTTAAATTTCTGGCAAAACATATCCAGTAGATAATAACATTTATTCTCATTCTTCTCTCAAAGTGATGATGAGTGTAGCACTCATTCTGTAACTTGCCATTAAAGGATGTTTGTCTGTGTCACAGCATGTAGCATTAATGATAGATTCTGCAGAGAAGAGTTGCTGCTATATGAAAAGTCACTGAAGACTAAAGTTATTGAAAAAGCTTACATGGAAAATTTCTTTGAATCCTGTACACATTCTGTTTAGCTATAGGCGATATTTTCATTTTTTCACAAGCACAGTAATGTCTCTGTTAAAAAGAATTTATAAAAAATAATATCTTTTTTTTACACTGGTATTGCTCTGTGCTGTATAAGACAAATCTCCTTTGTTTCCTTTCATAACGAATCATGGTTTCAAAGTTGGCAAGTGTCAAGTACCATCTCATAGAGGCAGTGCAAAATACTAGACAAGTACATGGCAAACTGGTAATAAGTAGAGTGCTTTTTCATATATAACTTAGGTCTTTGGTAATCCTAAAACTAAGAATTATTTTCAAATAGTCAAATAACCTTCCTTCTAAGCAGGACATATCATGGTGTTCTGCTATCCTCCCATGTGTAATTCTTCCATGCCCCTTTCCCATGTGTAATTCTTCAGTCTCTTACTCCTTTTGACACTTCTCCTGTTTTCCTGGACACCTGCCTGGTTCTGGGCTGAAACATTCTTTGGAGATCCCTGCTTCTCTGCCTAGCCTGCCAGCATAGCTCAGAGGAGATACCTGACTTCCAGGCAGCTGAAGTTAAATGAGCTGAATCCAACCCTAAGTGCTGATCACCCACTGAATTCATGGTACTTAGACACGAATGGGGTACCTTCCTTTTACTCTGAGCTCTTAATATATTCAAAAATGTGGTGGCATGGAGGCTAAATTCCATTTAAATAGGAATTCGAGTGTTTAGTCTGTTAGTAATTTCTGAAAATGAGGTTTGAGCTCTAACAAAAAAATCCTTGTCCATCCTTGAAAATCCTGTATTTATTGATTTGTCCTCAAGAAAAGGAGAAAGAATGGCAATGGGGGAGTTTTCATTTACAGACATACTGAAAAACTGCTTCTTGTTTTCAATTGGAGTTACATAGTTTATTTTCCTCCTTCATTGATTATATTTTGTTTCAGAGTAAGGCAGTGATGACACACGTGAAATAAATTAAAAACCTGCCTACCATATCTGTGAAACAATGGGAGTCGGTTTTGAAAACCTAATAAAAAACATCATACTGGCATGCAAATGAATAATAAGCTTTCAGTTCAGAACATGGAATAGTTGACTTTCAAAACCTGAAAACCTTAAAAAAGCAAATGAAGTAAAGTGCATGTTTCAAAGCAAAGAGCAATATCAAGAATTTGCAACTCTGTATTGATTGGTGCTATAGAAGACACTTATAACAAGAAAAATGGAAAGACTGCATGAAAAATTCAAAGCAAAAGATCTGATATGAAGATTTCCAATACTGAGGAAGGGATATATATTCAGCCTACTGAAAAATTTAAGGCCAAATTTTTATTAATGGCTGTTTCTTTTCTGTAGCATTTCCTTTGTGGTGGGCTCCATGGTACATGTTAGATCAGGTAAAATGGAGAAAGAGGCAAACTTTTGCATATGTAAGTCCTTGAGTGGATAAATATTTTATTTTACTTTTTTAGAATTAAATATCAAACTGCAGAAATGTGAAACTCCTGTAATTTTATACAGAGAAAGTTTCATGAAACTATGTTAATTATAAACCCCTTTGGGATTATTTATTTTATCATTAGAGTGAAAAAGGAAAAAAACGACAAACAGATAATCAACTGGCATATTCATGTGTTGTTTGATATGTTAGAAAAAAAACCTGGGAGCCCAGAGTGTCCTGTCTCTTTTTCTCCTCTGTTAAGGTGATGTTAAATTGCCCAAAACAGGATTCTAGAAACATGAAGATGGAAGACATCTGCTTATAATATTTGTATTATTTCTTGGACATAGAAATGTATAATGATATTTAACCTTTCTTTATCACTTGGTTAACTGTTTTCTTATAAACTAATAAAATTAATTATATATCATTACTAAGTAACCTGTTCTTGCATGCATGTAGTCCTTCGTAGTATCCAAACAAAATTATTTTACTGACTATCTTGGACTTTTCCTGAATAAGCAGGACAAACATTCCCTTTATTATATTGTCCATATGTTAAAAGATATTTATCATGCTGATTCTTCATTTTTCTTCTCTTCTGTTGACAAGGTGGATATTTTTCTTTCACATTTTCTTATTGCTCATATTTTCTATGTCCTTTATTCATATTGTAGTCCTCTGGATTCTTCCCATATACTCTGCAGTCTTTTTAGTATAAAGTATTAAAAAAAAAAACCAAAAAAAAACCACCAGACTTTCAGTTAAGACTTCACCAGCACCAAGTAAAGCTGACCTATAAGACCTTAAGACCTTTAGCATTTTATTATAAAACTGCCTTTAAGTGTTACTGAATGAGATTTTTCTGCATTTTTCCCAGTGCTACAGTGTTGGTTTTCATTTCTGAGTCACTGTCACAATCTCCTGCAGTTCTCTTTGCCAAATTTTACTGCTTTTCCGAATGTTACTTACTCTCATCCTGTCTGATTTCTCCTGCCTGCTGGAAGCTCTTTCCTTTATTTAATTCACCTTGTTGTTCTTCAGTTTGCTGTGATTATTTGGATTGCAAATCTGCCCTCTGCAGCGTTTGCTATACTTTTTCAGCACGATATAAAGAGTGTTAAATTCTATCACCCAAATCATTAATTAAAATACTAATTGAGTTGAATATGGAGTAGACACCCACCTTTCCCTTCAAACCTTTTCTCAGTTTAACACCCAAACACTGGTGAATACTTTTTTGTGAACAGTTTTAAACCAGCTATGGAAGTTGTTCTGGTGATTTACAGGCACTATGCACTTTCTTTGTATATAAGGGACATCACACAGCCCAATGTCACAAGATGGAATAAATTATGTCCTGTCTACTGTTCTGCCTGTCCAAAGCCACCACAGCCAACTCATCGCAGAAGGACAATGATTTCAGTATAAATTGCTCTCGAAAACTCATATTTATTTTACTATTTCATAGGTGCACAGGGATTGATGGATTGATAATTTTGTTACAGAACCTCAGAATCAATTACTAATTCACTTCTCTAAAACGGTAAAAACAATGGCTATATTTCTGATACTCTGCGGTTGTTCTATCAGCTTTTTCTCTTTTTTAATTAGTTCTGCTTTTTTTTTTTTCCTTTTTTTTTTTTTTATTTAGTCAGAAACTTCAGGTGAGATCATGTCCCTATTGAAGCCAATACTTAGGGATTTTTAAATTCTATTTACTACAATGAGGCCAGGAGCTGACATAGACTCTTCAAGGGCTTCTCAAGGTGTCAAGTTTCATCCCTAAAAAGCATGCAGATGTCTTGAGAATTCTGCACATCAAAAACAATATCATAATAGAAGAGTTTAGTTTCATTGATATGGAAATCATGTTATGGAGCCTGCATTGTGAAAGAATTCAGTGTCTAAGCTGACACCATGTAAGGCATACATAGATAATTTCCATCCTCACCAAAACTTTGTTAATTTAGATTTAGCAAAAAAGATGTACTTATCATCACAAAACACAGACAAATGAGTAATGGTATGAGTTCTGTTTTGTTTTTTGCTTTCATATTTCAATGCAATTAGAATATAAAAGATGTGCAAATATTAGGGATCTGAATATGTACATGAAGAAGTAAACATTTATTAATCTATTAAATATCATCTGCTCACCAGCTAAGCCAGCTATTTAACTGCAGAACGGGAACATACATGACTTTGTAGCTCAAATCACTTTACTGAACCTTGGGGGATTAAAGTCTACTTTCCAGCTCTGGCTCAGATTTCCTGCAAATCACAGCTTTTACCTCAGCTTTTGCTGTCAGTTCTTGCTACTGTAAAACAAAGATGCTTGCAGCTGCCTGCATGAGAAGGACATCACCATAGTGAGGTTAAATTAGTATTCCTCAAGTGCCTTACAGTAGTGGAGACACCCCACTCTGCTGTTTCACCATGTCTAGTCCTGCTTGTGTTGTGGAGTTACTTGAACCCTTTATCATGGAAACAGGTCCCTTTAAGTTTTCTCATGTATGAATTTTTCCCTTCCTCAGTACATCTTCAGCCTACTGCTCATGAAACAACTAGCTAACAATATAGTTAATATTTCTGGTGCTAATGTTTATGATGAATTTGATTATCATACTTGTATATTCAAATTATTTATTTGAACTTTATGGGAAAAAATTTTTTTTAGAAACTGTTCACCAAATGACTGACAGTATGGTCCAAAATATTTTTGGTTTTACTGATTTGATTATTTTGATTGGATTAGGTGAATCTATTTGGCATATTGGGTTTACAAGCATGACAGTCATGAAACAATATTGGCTGTAAATGTGTGGCAGGGTCCTAGTAATGGTCTTTAATATTTTGCCTGGGAAACTTTTGCCTGGGTAAAAGTTTTGGGTGATCAGATCTGGAAAAGAGACACAGAGAACAGACCAACATTTAGGTCTGTTTTGTATTAAATACATGCAGGTGTGACAGCACCTTTTTTTCTTGTTACACCTGTGTTTGATGTTATAGAAGTGATATGAACAATATTTTTCTGGAAACAGTATACTTATCCACTTAAGTAAAGATAAAAACTCGTTCACAATGCAGTCTGGTGTTAAATGAATCCTCATGTTTCATTTCTTTTTGTGGCATGGAGGAATTGGGAAAAAAAAAATAGGATGATAAACTGAACAAGATTCTTTTAGAATTTCAGTGACAATTGCATAAAGGTATTAAATTATATTTACTTCAGGGATTATGCAAGGTAAACATTTGTAAAATGTTCTAAGTTCCTACAAGAAATATTCTGTCTTAAATCATGAAGATCAAAAGCAATCAATTTAAATGAATACTGATTCACTGAAAGTTTCTGTTTGTCATTTTTTAAGGTGTCATATTTTCCTATGGAAAAGGTGATTTTCCCTGATAAATACTATGGAAAATCATTTTAAATAAAGAAAGTTAACAGTCATTTCTATGGTGTGAAGTGAAGTACAGCTGATTTTTTTTATAAGAATCTCAGGGAAAAAAGTCTGAGTTATGTTTAGGCATAACTTTGTATTTCGAAGTATTGGAAATAAATTTGTGAAAAACAGATATAGAAATCACATCATTTGTAGCTGAACCATAGCCGTAACTGAAGGCAGAGGTAAGAACAATCATTTTTAGATTAAAGAAGAAGTGGGGTATCATCAGAAAAAGGATTTATATATGCAGAATATGGTTAAATCCTTCTGGGCATCTGCCTTAACACAGAGGCCAATGCCTCTCTACAGAAATATGGTGGGACCTTTAGCAACCACAAACACTTAAGCATTAGACAATTCATCAGAACCATCAGTAGAGGGAAATCAATCAGAAAATTGATTATTTTTCAGCCCAGTGTGGCCTCCACCTACAGCTACTCCTCCAGGAGACTTGAGGGTTTTCCATGGGAAAAAAGACAAAGAGAGTACTGTCATTTCAGCAGTGCAAATGTTAGAAAGCTGTGGATTTTGCTGTAATGTTTTCCTAGTAAAATTCTGCTTATTTTTTGCTTTTTTTTAAAAAAAAATTGAAATATTACTTGATAATAAATAAGCAGTTAGGATACAAAAACATAGGAAACAAAGAGAGAATTGCCTCAAGGGAAGGAACGGCCAATGGATACTAGCAAGATTTGTGCTAACCTTTTCTCCAGCAGAATATGCAGCACTGGTTAAGCAAAAATGATCAGTAAAATAAGGTGACAGAAATACTTGAGTATATCAAGAACTTCAGGCTTGCCAAAGTTAAGAGTCTAGGTAGAATTGCAGAACAGTCTCACAGTCCTCGTGTTTTGCAAAGTTGCTGCTAGGACAAGTTGGCCCTGATGATAAATACCTCTAAGTTACCTGTTACCACTTATGAAGTAGATCTATCATGTGACTAGTTCTTTGAAATCATCAATTCAACACTGAAATAGCAATGTTAAAACTTGGTAGGAAAGGACCAGATCACCATGCGAGTAATGTCATACTACTGACTTAAACCACAGCAAACTCCAGTATTACCTAATGCTGTGAATTCTGTTCATTTGCAACAGAAATAATGTGTGAAAGTAAGGAGGAATGGGCATGCTAGATTGGTTTCATGATGTATGAATGACTGTCACAACTTCTTGGAGTAAGGAATATTTACCTGGAGTATCTTTTTTACACTTACAATGTCAGGGCTATAGTTTCAGCTTAGGCTATGGTTCCCATGTGTTTTGATTTTCAGGAAATAGGATGTGGTTTGATTTGTTGCTTGTAAATATTGTCCTCTTAAATTAGCAATAAAAAAAAATCCATCATAAAAAACTGAGGGATAAAGACAACTGGACCAAATTATTCAGGAATTTTCTAGTAATTGGATTTTTGTTTGTAGCTGATGAATCACACTGCCTACCCTCCCTCTCCTCTTCTGCTCCAGTAAAGCAGAGAGGAAGACAGTGGTGATAATCCTTCTGGACTGAAATATTTTACACTTGTTTGGTAGGTGATAAATGTTTCATTCCAAGGGGATTAGCACAGTGAAGCTTCACTAAAGGAGTGAGCATTTCTCCATGCACACTAAACAATTCAGAGCCTTGTTGAATCAACAGTAATAATACATTTTCTGTAGGAACAGCTAATACAGGAGTAACAACCACATGAAGTTAATTTTTTTCTTTTTCTTTTTTTTTAAATTTTATTATTATCGTGCAGCTACTCTGTTGTGAACTTTTTTTAATGTTGTGGGGATTTTTCTTTCACTAGTTCACACTAATCTTTTCAGTTAAATCTTAACAGAATTAGTAATAAGTATTGCATTTTCTCAGGAAAGGAAGGCAATTTTAGGCAACTTAATGTTTTAAGCCAGATGAATCATTTGTAATGATCACCATTACAGCCACCATAAACTGTTAATAAATGCATATCCTAATAAATTCAAGGGGTATAATATTCCTAGTGAAACATACCTATTTTTTGTGGATTCCTATCAGTTCTTTAAACATTACAGTTTCATTAAAACCTGTCATTGAGAGAACATCCTTTATTTTCAAGAAAGGTAACTGTAAAACCATTCTGCATTTCTTACCCAAATCTATGCACATTCAAAAATACTGTTGAGAGCATTCAGTTTTTTTCTTACCTTAATGAATATAATGTTATAAGTACTTCATGCATAAAACGAGAAACTGATTTGATGATTATAAGCTGTTTAAACTCCCTTCTTCCTGATATGACACATTTATGCTTAAAAAATTCTGTTGCTTGGAATTTCTTCAGTCTGCATAGGCAAATAACCTATCCTAACATTGAATCCAAACAATATGAGATTTAAAGGATGATATTAAACAAGTAAAGTGAAATTGTTTTCTGATTTCTTGATTTTTAAGCACAGAATGTAATCAAAATTCTTATAAACAATGTTAATTTATGGACTTCTATATTTTACTTTGTTTTTCCTGTTGTGTCATATACTATCCATAGTTATGTCCTAAAGCACAATCAGAAGGCTGCAGTAGAACACCAGGAAAAAAAAGAACCCATTAACCAATCTAACTCTAGATATTTCTGCTACCAGATGGTATCACGTGGACAATTTTAAGTTGTGAGCTTTAAGCTGGAGCCGAGTTCTCCATCTGTGACAGATTAGCTCCCCAAGCTGGAAATACTGCTTTCAGTCCATTTCCCTACTGGAGGCTGAATACGTTACCTTTAAAGGAGCTGTGCTTAGAGCACAATTTTACTTTGGAGAACCATTGTAAGATAGCGTCCAGCGAGTTGATGCCAACAGATTGAGCTGTGCTTTTCTCACTTGAAGACTGCTTGTCTTGGTAGTCATCATCCAGGTTATTGCCATTCATGATCTCAGTATTGAAAGTGTTGGGGGAAGGGGGGATTTGTATTTTATTCCCCTTCCTTTTAAAATGCAGTTTATGCAGCTCTGCCTTCAACAACATAGGATTGCAGGCTAAGGAAATGGAGCCACCTTGCTGATATGTGATGTAATAGAGAAGATGAAGGAATGATAGGCCAGAATGATAGAGAGCATCAGTTTGGATGTGAGATGATTGCTGGGAGTCTTGATACATTTTCCCTTCAAAATTGAGATACCTTCCCTTCACCAGTTCCTTTTGCAGGTTTTGTTTCTAATGACTTAGCGTGTACAGAGCACTGAGAATATATATACACTGTGGCTGGTTTAGGAGGAATCTCAATTTATTTTTATGATTTCATGGAAATGTTAAAAAAAAACCAAAAAACAAAAAAAAAAAAACAAAAAAAACCAAGACTAATGAAGGTAGAATTCAGAAAACAATAAATTAAGAGTCTTTTCTGTCTTCAGTACCTTGACATTAATTGCACAGCTGAAATGATAGGCAATGCATTTGAAATAAGTATTAAGCTAAGAGAAGAAAATCCTAATAAGTCACAGTACTTCATTTTTCTGAAGAACGTGTCATTTTTACTATTTGAAAAAAAGTACCAGTGTTGACTAATTAGTTCTTGAATTTAATGGTAAAATATTGTAAATTTTTTTAAAGCCATTGTGTATAAAAAGCCATCAAAAACTGCGTTTACAGTGCTTGGCTTATAATTGGTCATTTCATGGTTTTATTTAGGCTTTCCAATAAGCAATGCATTTATGATGGCAGAAGATAAAACCATGCCTCCTCTGCTGATTTAGGCTATAACATTTAAGTGCTGCAGTAACTGGAAAAACTATCTGCTTCCTACTGGTAATTAGTAATTTGTTGGACTGCTAAAAATCTTTTCGACGTATGCAAAATAGAAGAATAAAATTATTGTACGCTAATGGTGCAACACTAAAAATATCTAAATATTGTCAGAGAATTGATTTGGTGTTTAACATCAAAATTTTTCTTTTTTGTGGAATGTAAGGTTTTAGCACTTTAGACATAAATAACACTTGTGGCAATAAAAATGCACAGTATTGGAAAGTCCATTGAATATATTTTCATGTAGATGAAATATTATGTGAATTTTTACTTTCAGATTTCTGATTCTAAAATTGCAATAGTTTGTTGGTTTTTTTTTTTAACATAGGATGATATCTCACAGACAAAAGTAGAACTTAATCATCAGCCTCAAGAGTGGGGGAAATGTCTGGTGGAATTAGTCTAAGTTTCTTAAACAAGTCATGTAATAAAGAAGTCTACACATTTTATCTCTTTGCTTAGGACACATTACTAATAGTTCAAATAATGGATATAGGATTCTGGATATGGGTTGTTTATTTTTGTGAGAATGATGAGGGTTGTGCATGGGGTGACTTGTGCAGTTCACATACTAGCACAGGAAGAATATAGGGGGCAGATTCAAGATAATGAAAACTGGTGTATAAAATATTCCATGCAGAAAAACAAAAATACAAATAATATTTTTCTTTAGCCAGTTTGATATTTTGGGGTATTCCTGTTTTATTGACAAAATTGGGGTGTGTTCTTCTGTTGTTGCCTTATTACACTGTTGGTACAAATAGATGAACAGGTAGAGGGGATTTAAGTATTTTCCTTGTCTAATCATTGGCATTATTTAGTGAATTATACTTTTAAAATTCTGTGAACATTATTAGACACCAGTCTGGAGACATATTTACTGACAATTGGGAGCTGAAAAGAACATAAATTGCCTCAACAAATCTTTGCCTGGGTAGTGGCATGATGAAAGAAGGCACTGTTGCTCTTCAGATTCTATACTGAATTTTGTGTTCCTTTATACTTTTATTTACCAAAAAATTAGAAAAATTAAAATTGAAGCCATGCACTGAGTCTTTGGTAGTTCTAGAATCAGATCACAAGAGTTGTCATAGATATGTACAGATCTGTTGTAGCACATCTTTTTGTTGAAATGCATTAGTGTTCTTTTTTACCTTGAGGACCATAGAAAACAATGAAGTTTTTGTAAGAATATGAGGTAAAGTTTTTACTGATGAGGACAAAATCTGTGATTATTAAGAAATTTCATTAAAAACCACTTTTTTCTTCTTATGCTTTTCAAAGGTTGCAGGCTTAAATTTGAATTAAGAATATTCTCAGTAATTATAATGTAATAACAATACTGCAAGCAGTCTCCTGCTTTTGAAAATTTTAATATATGAAAGGAAGGGAAGTTAAGGAAAAAAGGGTGTTGAAAAGTATTACAAGAGATCTGGGATGCTGCACAATAAGAGCTATAAAATTATTTTAAATTAGAGGGAAATAGATTTTTATTGTTACTGTAAAATAATATATTTAAGTTTAAAATATTATGTGCCTTGTTTAAAAATAATGTGACTTGTCTTAAGAAAAATATGATATTTATGGATTTGTGGTGCTTTTTTAATAGGAAAATCTTTTCATTTGGCCCTGCTTTGCATCATCAGATATATTGTCTGTCAGAAAAAGTAATTCAAATGGTAACTCCTACTGAGGAAAAAATAGAGCCATATTTTGTGGAGAAATAGTAAAAGGGTCAAAGGTATTTCTTGAAATGTTATGGCAATTTTGCTTTTACACTTGCTATGTACTCTTCTGTTTAAAATTACATACTTGTAAGTGGAGATGTAAGTAATCCATTTTAAGACTGTGAGAGCCTGTTATGATGCTCTAGTTTGATCTTTTGAATAACACACTCCTTGTTTTGAATAACACAGTCCTTCACTGAGTAATTTTTCAGATTCTGATGGAGCTTATCTTTTTGAAAGAAACTCATTGTAGTCGAAAAAGATTTAAAGTGATGGAAAATCCATTGTTCTTTGTTTTATTGGGTAGGTATCTCTGGAGTTAAAACAGTGCTCCTATCTTATCTGAATTTATTTAGCTTCTGCTTTCATCCTGTGCTTCTTTTTATACCTTTGTCTGCTAAACTCAGTGTCTTGTCAGAAATTTTCTGTTCATATTTGTATTGTCATCCTCCTAGTACCACTTGTCCTGTCCAAGTTTCAGCTATAAAATTATTGCTATTAAACAACCAAGCTAAGTTATATAGATTAAAATACTTAAATTTCTCACAGTAATTCAGACTCCCCACATCCAGAATAACTTTTTAAGCTCTTTGAAGAACTCTTTTTGCTTTTTTTTCCATTTCCATTTGAAAGTGAGACATGAGAGCTGTTTCCCCATAATGGTCTCAGCAATGTAAAGAACAGGGTAAATAAAAATTCCACCTCAAACATAGACATCCTACATATGTGTTCAGGGATTTCTATTTTCTTCTTCATGTTTTGATTCTGGGAATTCTGGAGTTCACTGATCTCAAGGTCTTTCCTGAGAATGATTTTCCTTCTCTCTGTATTGGAGAAAGATGTATTCCATGGGTGGGCTGCTAGATGGATAAGAAAATAGTTGGATGTTGCATGCAGAGGGTAGGGATCAATGGCTCAGATTCCTAATGGACATCACTGATAAGTTGTGTCCCTCAGGGGCCTATAGTGGGACCAGTGCTAATTAATATCTTTATCAAGGACATAGATTAAGGGATTGAGTGCAACCTCAACAAGTTTGCAGATGACACCAGCAGAGCAGTGTTGTTGACACACCTGAAGGACAGGATGCCATCCACAGGGACCTGGACACTCTCGAGAAGTGGGTCCATAGGAATCTCATTATTTAACAAGACCAAGTGCAAGGTGCTGCACCTGGGTTGAGGCAACCCTGGGTATCAACACAGGCTGGGGGATGAACAGATGGAGAGCAGCCCTGCTGAGAAGAATTTGGGAGTACTGATGGATGGAAGCTAGACATGGCCCAGCAGTGTGTGCTCCCAGCCCAGAAAAACAGTGCTTTCCTGGGCTGCATCCAAAGCAGCGTGGGCAGCAGGATGAGGGAGGGGATTCTGCCCCTCTGCTCTGCTGAGACCCCACCTGCAGTGCTGCATCCAGCTCTGGGGTCCCAGCACAGGAAGGACATGGTCCTGCTGTCCACAGGAGGGACACCAAGTTGATTAGAGGGATGGAGCACCTCTCCTGTGAGGGAAAGCTGAGAGAATTGGGTTTGTTCAGCCTGGAGAAGAGATGGCTTTGGAATGACTATAAGCAGCCATCCAGTTCCCGAGGGGAGCCGACAAGAAAGACAGGATAGACTATTTACAAGAGCATGTAGTGACAGAAACAGGGGATGGTTTCAAACTGAAAGAGCACAGGTTAAATGCAATTTTAGGAAAAAATTCTTTTCTGTGAGGGTGATGAGACACTGGAACATATTGCCCTGAAGCTGAGGATGCCTTGTCCCTGGAAGTGTTCAATGTCAGGGTGGATGGAGCTCTGAGCAATCTGTGGAAGCAATCAAGTAGAAAGTGTCACTGCCCATGGGAGAGTTACTTGAACTGGGTGATCTTTAAGGTCCCTTCCAACTCCAACCATTCAAGGATTTATGATTCTGTGATTCCAAAATTCAGGCATCCATCAGAAAATTTGTGATGTGTGTTCCTTCTTTCTCATTCTAAGATATTAAAATGTATTATTTTGAAAGTCTGCTTTACTCTGTAGTGCAAGTATATCTGTAACAATGTGTACTCCTCATGAGTATTCATCATTCCACCATTTTTTTATCAACTGCAAATTTTTGCTAACATGAATGTGCAAATTCTGGAATAATGAGTATTATATAGATCAAGATCTTTGCACAAGCGCACTAAAATTTTCTTTTTTCATCCTGGTTCCCAATTAACAGCTGTTTTCTGAGATTAGCCAGTGAACAAGTTTTACAAAGGATTATTATTCGCTGCAGGGAATTTTGCATACTGCTAATTTTTAATCTGAGTGTTGTGCAGACAACTGCCCTTACAGAAGCCATATTATGTCAACACACTTTCCTCTACGAACTGAACTTGTCACCTCATCAGAAGTTCTGATGAGATCTGTTTTCCGTAAAACTCTGCTGATTGGCACTAATTATGCCCCCATCCTTTATTTCTTTAGTACTTTTATGTTGCATCAGCTTTTCTGCAACTTTCCTGAGAACAGAAGTTCATCTAAGCAGGCTATAATTATTTGGGTCATCTCATCTACCCTTTACAAAATATGCTACAATAGACAATTACAGCTCTTTTTCCTTTCCATTATGTTTTACAAATATAGCCTAAGATCTCCATACACAATGGAAAGTGCAGTTTTGTGTAGTATGTCCTTGAAAAAGATTTGGATTGCAGGCCATGGGACAGCCTGTCCAACACAGGGCAGAATACCTGCAATATATATGCAAAGGCTGAATATCACTTTTCCCATGACAGTGTGTACTGATGATGCTGCTGGAAAGGTTACAGCCTCCTTAAACTCTTCTGCTCCATTAAATTGCTCTATATCTCAGATAATCTCTTTCAGTGGTATGTTTGCAAAGCCTTTGTCATAGTTCAGTGTCACTGCCCTGTCTGTTAGGGCAGGACATCACAGAAGGCTTGTCCCAGAGACACCATGAAGATGGATCAAGATCACTACACAGCATGTGCTGCATTCAGTGATGATGGTTCAGACAGACTTGTTTGTATTTAGAAAACAGAGTATTTATCAATTATGGATCTATAGTTCTCAATCTCATGATCTTTGTGTAGTTATAATCTCAGGGCCAGATGCTCAACCAGGCTAAAGTAGTGTCAACAGGCAATGCTCTTTTAAATGCTGTGATGTAATTATAATTTCTACAGCAGCTGAGCTGTAGACATCTTTATTCTGAAATGACATTAACACAGTATGTTGCTTTTACTTCTGTAACATAGTTACAAGAGTGGCATGGCATTACCAAAAACCTTTCTGATGTCTTTAAGTATTTAGTATACATTTGGACTATTTCCAATTTTTTTCAGATTAATATATCAAAAGGTTCCCTGTGAAGTCATACCAAAGAATAAAACCCAGAAAAGTAGCACAATCAGAAAAAGAACACTTTGGGGAAAAAAAAAATCTAATATTTTCAAGCCTGCTCTTGCCCTTTCAGAGGTACACTTTTAAGGAAAAAAGCTAAATTTTTCCACCTTAAAAACCCAGTCTACTCTTGAACAATAAGTGAGGTTGGCACATATAAAGGAAGTAGCTATGATTTGTAGTGTTATTTTACTAGCTAATCAGACACACATTTTGTTGCCCTTTTGATCTTGGAAAATAATTGGAGGACTGAGTGTTTTTGAAATGTGCCAGCAAAAAGTAGTATTTTGGAAGTCTTATTTTGAGGTGGCACTGCAATCCATCAAGCATCAGCAAAACTCTAGAGGTATTGAAAATACAGTACAATAACTCTGGTTGCTGTGTGGAAGAAAAAAGGTGTAATCAAAATCTATTTGACTATACATATTTATAAAAAGTGTATTAAGATGGATAAGAACCATAAATAAATTTTGGAGAAAGTAAAATATGATCTGCATTCTATGCTACAGTTGAGGATTCATAGCAGATGTCACCTTGAGCAGCTGCTAACAAATGTTCATGCACATGTACATGTACAAAGCCTAATCAAGATATTTTCCAGACAAAACCACTACCAATTAAAACTTTTCTTTGCAGTTATATGAAAAAAACATGGAATAGCTTATATTTTCTTATTTAATTCACATTATACAGCAAGGAGTCTATGAAATATTTCTGATCCAGAATTCTCTGAAAGAGATTTTGTCTTAGGAAATTTCTAGTTCCTATTGCTATTAGGAATCAAGCAGATTACTTTCTTTGGATATTTATGTAAGATTGTTTCCAAGAAGCAAAAACAACAACAACAACAACAAAAAAAAAACTCCCACTTATTCTAGAGGTAATATATTTGGATTTGATTCCATGACCTGGGAAAAGCTGAGATATTGTGCTTTCAAAAATGGTACTGCAATTGGTTTGCAATTTCCTCAAAATAGGTTTGAGGTATTTTTTTTTAAAAAGTGATTTTACTAAATATTAATTTAGTATTTTTTCTACTTACCTGTCATATTTTTTTGTATTAATATAATTGTCTGGTCTTGAACAACATTGACTTACTTGTGACTTATCTATGATCTGTAAAGAACATAGGTATTATCTGTGTATTATATTAGTATCTGTGAAAAGCATATGTGTTATCTATGATCTGGGCCAAGTAACTTTAAGATTAATTAAGACTGATAAATTTGAAGCATTATGACTCTCCTTCCAAGGTATTAAAATTTGTGATTAAAGAATCCTGCTCAGTTTCCTGAATCTGAGACAGAAATTTTCTTTAGCCTATTCATTATAAAATATCATAACATGTGTGATGGGGAAATTCAGTTTCTAAATTATGAAATGCCTAAAAGTCCTTGAATTTCACCTTTGTAAAAGTAAATGTATTATACTGGTCAGTTTTAGAGAAGTTCTAATTAACTCCCACCTTTACCTGAGACCTACTTGCAGTTACTCTGTTTATAGGTTATGTTTGCCTACTTCCATCTAGAATTAGTCTGTACTTAGTAGTTCTTATTTGTGGCCAGAGGCTGTTGTGAATCTTTAGTAGTAGACCTCAGTGTGGTGTCTGACTTCCTGTAAGTGTGCTTTGCATTTCAATGGCAGTTTCGTGTTTTGAAGACAACTATTTAACCTGGAAAGGCAAACACAGTCTCATCCTGGATTCATCACCTGAAACTCTACCTCTCTGTTCTCCATGGAAACTGCATGCCATAAAAATCTGCTTTTATATCAGTACTATTAACATATTATCTTTTAATTATAATCTAATGAAGATGATAGACATTTGTCTGCAAATAGCATCAAAGAACCATGTGTTCATATGGTGATGAGGTGATCTATGAATTTTGGGAGGCTTTTTTCTTTTTTTTTTTTTTACCTTAGTTTTACTCAGTTTTCTTTTACTATTTTTTCATTTGATTGTGCTGCAAATTTTGGGAGTTATTTTCCTACTGTTGGCTAGGATAGAGCTAATTTTCTTCTTAACAGCTGGCACAGTATGTAGTTTGGATTTAACATGAGAATAATGTTAATAACACACTGGTGGTGTGGCTGTTGCTGTGTAGCCTCTACTCTAAATTGAGGACTTTTCAGTTTCCCAGTGAATAGCCAGGGCAGCTGACCCAGACTGTCCAAAGAGTTGTTCTACATCATGGAATTTCATTTCCAGGAAATCAGATGAGTGTAGGGCAGGTAGGACTATCATGGCTTAACCCCAGCAGGCAGCTAATTACCATGCAGCCACTTACTCACTCTCCCCAGCAGAATGAGGAGGAGAATCAGAAAAAAGGTAAAATTCATTGGTTGAGGTAAAGACAGTTCAATAATTGAAACAAAAATGTGTTACTATCATTACTCCTACTACTGATGATGATAATAATAATAATGATGATGATGATGATGAAAATGAGAGAGGGAGAGAACAATAAATCTCCCAAAACACAAGTGATGCACAAAGAAATTTCTCACCACCCACTGACTGATGTCCAGCCCAGCCCCAAGCAATCAGCCCCTCCTAACCAACTTCCCCTAGCACAACAGAAAATTCACCATGGGTCAAGTATTGTATGTCAATGCAGAAAAAAGACAGAAGACTCTCGTATATTTTCCATTCTTTTTTGTAAGACTAGTTTCTCTTAAGTAGACTGACTAGTTTTTCTTAAGTCTCATTTATTTTCATTAATGGTGGTTGGAAAAACTGATGAAAAGCTTCATTAACAAAACTAATGGTATAAAAATTGCCCACAAAAGATTGGAAAGAAGGCATATTTGTGGACTAATTTTCATAAACTGCTGTGCTCATATATTTAAAAAACAATTGGTCCAGTTTTTATAGTTTTTGGTTTTTGAAGAGCAAAAAGATTTGTATGTTTGCTTTTTTACTGTTAAAAATTATGAGTGCTTTTCCTCCCTATTTTCCTTTCTGTAGAAATCCAGTATATAGAAGATATTTTAGAGATTTGACAGCACTATGACATAATAGGCGTGGTGGAATTGAAACCTAATTAGTTAATATAAGATGGTTTTTTCCTTATTCAGATTTCAGTAATATCAGCTTAACAATTTCAGGGGAAAGACAAAGACTAATCATGGCCCTTGGCTTCATATCTATGGATAGGAAAACATATCAGACAGTTTTGAGGGAAGAGGGGACTAAAACATTATGAAATTAAAAAAAAAAAAAAAAGGAGAGACTGCAAATTTTTGAGGAAAATGGTTGATGAACAGGCAGTTTTTTCACTGATACAAATTTAAGGAAGTTTTTCCCTTTATTCCTTCCCACATTTTATTATTTGGGATGAATTTCTAGCTGTTGGAATGTGGTTTATCATATTTCATTAAATTTTTGTGTCATAGATTCAATTATTTTCCCCTTTGGGAGGTAAAAAGGGGAAGTGCAAGGAAAGCAGGAGAAACACCCTCAGTGCTCATTTTTAGTGAGAGGTCTTTATTCCTGAGATTCAATTTCTGAGAAAATTTACAGGGATGGATGGAGACTTGTTACTTTTACTGCATCTTGTGTAGAATTTAGAGGACTTCAGCTGCCTTTAGGTTTTTATGTTCACTGGAAAGCATGGGCCAAAAGGACAATTATGTCAGGGCAAAACTCCTTTTTTACAGGGTGTCTTCCCATTTTTCAGCTTTTGAGATATAATTGCTCAAATATGAAATTCCATGATGCAGATGCAAATTAATGACTTGAAAATGTTACAGTGCCAAATAGTTGTGGTACCAAGGACGGTGTGATTTTTTTCTCTGCCTTTTTTTCTTTGATTTTAATAAGGTGACAAACATTAATTTTTATTTCTTTTTCTGAGAGACAAGAATACTGCTATTTTTAACAAACAAAAAAAAATTTGAAAGATTAGACTGAGCTTCTTGAGGAACAATCACAAACCTCAGCAACTCTTTCTACAGTGGTATTTCTCACTTAGTTCTTTCTTAATATAAATACAGAGCAACATCTATTTTGAGGAAGTGCACATATAACAATAATTTTCAAATATAACAGTAATAATACTGCCAAAAAATGATATACCACTGCACATTTATCTCTCATTTTTCTCTGCCTTAGATCAAGATGATTAGAGAAACACATGGGGTAGCTGTTAGTTGCATGGCTTAGAGTATACTCAGCATAAGAATCAAAAAGTATGGAAAGGCTAAAATTATGTTTAATTTGCTTCCCCCTGAACAATTATTTCTATAATACATTCACGTAATTTTCTCTTAAGAAAATTAAATCCAGAGAAGTGGTGGATTTATGAGGCTAATGATAATTCATGTCTTAAATACCTGTCTTTTCTGTGGGTCACCTTTTAATACAGAAAACATGTACTCTTCATTTTCAGTCTGTCCTTAAGAGTTGTGCTCACTGTGGTTCTAGCAAGTAAATGGTCTACTAAATGTAAAATCCAGGATACATTATAGTCCACAATTACACTCAAAATTTTCAATTCCACATAGGTTTGCGTAGATCTCCAGAAAAAAAAAAAAAAGGTGGCCAACCCTACAGTATTGCAATTCATGTTATTGAATTATGAAGACTAGTATTCAGGCATTTGGAAAAGGAAGCCTTTGTTTATTGTCCTTTTGTGAAGGTAATGCTACACAGAATGTGATTAAATGGTTATACACAACTTTTACATCAAGTCCATTGTTACATCAAGTGCACTTTGGGGTCTAAAACAGAACCATGTTATTTCTGTTTGTGACATAACTTATTTGTTACACATTTTGCACTGGATATGGATTTAATATGCATTTGCATATTACACACATGACATTGGAATGGGCTGACCAATTGGTGGTGCAGTTGTCATTCCCAGAAGTTTCCCAAGAAATTACTGGGCGTGGTGTCGTGTTTTGGTTGGCATGGTTGCGCTGTTAGTCAAAGTTTGGACTCCATGATCTTGAAGATCTTTTCCAGCCTAACTGATTCTGTGGTTTTCCAGTCTCTGCATAGTGTAATAGCAATGTCCTCTTGAAGGCTGCCTTTATAAACACAAAATTTTCTTGTCATATAGAAATATGAATATTTCTTTTCTTATCAAACAGCAGAATAGTCAGCCCTTTGACAGAAACTAATGTATGCAAAGGTACCCACTGAAACATCTCATGCATAGATTAAAAATAGTTATGCAAACTGCATCCTGATAAGGCAGTCCAGTTTTCTTTGCAAATGGTTTGCCACAGGCACAATATTAACAGAACAGGAAGACAAATCAGGCATTTCGGCTCCCTTGCTACTCCTTGATCTGATGGGAACTGTTCCTTTTATCTAAATTACTTATTTTAAGGGTGCCTAATAATCCAATTACACTACATCTGAAAACTGTGGCCTATCTTTCTAGGAAGAATGCCAACAGTAGTAACTAGGAACTAATGCCAACAATAGTCCAGAGTAGTTTTCATTAATTGTCCCCAGATATTTCATGGAAGTTTGTGTGTTAATGTTGTTCATTCAGTGCTCTAAAACAGACTTTGCAATGGCATGTACCAAATCCTCCTAGCCAGTTTATCAGTTTACTGCACAAGCAAATCTTTGGTTTATATCCAAAAATGCTATTTTTTCTCCTCATATTGCAAGATATACCCTAGATATTTTCTAACTGCAAGTCTTGTCTGCACTGATTGTGTCTCCCCTGGAAGCTGGCACAGTGAGTTACCAAATGGTTTCTCAATGTTATGCTGAGACAGTGGTCTGCTGCTCAAAAGAGGAAAAAGTGCCAAATATTGAATCATCAGTGCTACTTTCCTTAGCACCTGGGATTTTCTTTGGAGAGTTCCCAACCAATTATTATGCAGGCCAGAATCTGCTTACCTTATGAGATCTGACGAGATCACAACCTGGAGAGACACAGATGGTGAGGCATTCCCATCATCACCAGCACCCACAAGCAAATGAACTGCATTTTGTTTAGATCTGCTTCCAAGAAAACTTAATATTTGATGGATAAAATTAGGTTAATTGAGCCCAAATCCAGGATGTCATGATTTATCATGACTGGACCCACTATACAGGACTAGATATGGAAATATATTTGCAGTGCATAGACACTATATCTCAGTTATGGACACATGACAGTTCTCATATCTAAAATTCATGTACACAGCAGAGGGATGTATAAGAACACTGTAACTCATTATTTTATTGGCCACTGATTATAGGTAAAAAAAAGATCAAACCAGATAAAGAAAAAATAAACAAAACCTACAGTCCTTCCAAATGAAAATCAAAAATGAAACCAGCTTTCTTTGTGGGAGAATATGGAAAGAAGAGCATATATATATATGCAAATGTATGCATATAAAATATATTAAATCAAAGGCTGAAGACCTGAAAGAGTCATGGGAGAGATACAGGTCCCAGTATTGGAAAAAACCCTTAAATCTCCCCTCTGACACAACTGAACTAACAGTGAACGCCACAGGAGTGATTCCACTCAGAAGGCAAAGGAGATATAAGAACAGATACAGCCTAAAATAATATGGGAAGCCTAATCACAGGGCCATAGCAGTTATTCCCACTTTGTGACTCTGTGAATACCTTCTCTTTTTTCAAACTGGAATAGCTCCCAACTGGAATAGTTTCCAACTATGAACTTACAAGGAGGTATTGCTATTAGATCCACCTGAAATTTCAGCCATCAAGGCTGAGCCACTTGTGTTTCATCACACATTGCTGATGAGAGATTCTATTTATCTGAGTGATGGGACAGACTACAACAGGTCAAGGGGATTTCAAATTCATTTTAAATCTTCTAATCATTATACTATCAAATACAGAAAAAGAGGCAAAAAAAATCCCTTAAATTTTGCATGTGATATATCGTGAGAGAATATTCTGCTAGGCAATGCTGGACTCAGTTGTTTAAACATGCTCCTCATTTGGTGTCCTGAAAATACAGATTCTTGGATTCTGCAGCAAAGATAAAATGCAACAACAACAAAAAAAGAATTTACAAAACTGAAGAAAAAGAATATGCTACAAGTGAAATGTTACTGTCCAAATTGCATATACATAAAGACAAGGATTTGTACCATCTGCCTCCTCTGTTTGTTTGAGCTGCAGAAATTCCCATCTTTTCTAGGAGTTGTTGCTTTGCAGTCTTTTAATCTTTCCAAAATCTCTCTTGATTTTTCGTTTTTTGAAAGATCTATTTTTGTTTTCACAGAAGTCATTTTGTGATTCTTATCTCCCTCCATATCAGAATGCCTTTCTCATATAGTTGAATTGCAGTGCTTTGGCTCAGAAATTTTACAATCCTTTTCATTGATCACAACCCACAGCCCTCATGGAACACCTGCAATTCATCTACAGCAACAAAAATGAGTCTGCCTTGATACCTTTTACCTGTCTCCTTTTTTCAGTAGCTTTGTTGTGTTTCAGGGCTATCATTTCAGCAGCAGTGAAGCTTTGCTTGGAATATACATATTTCTATCTGGAATGTAGATGAAAGGAAAATCGGTCTGATTAATATGCTAAGAAATGTTATCTTTCTGACTCACTTTAGGGTGGGAGCAGACAAGTGTCTGAAGAAAGATGCTTTTTGTTTCTCTTGTGTGTTCTCCAATCCATAAATAAATACAGAAAGGAATATAAGCTACCCAAAGGAAGAAAACACTCCCATAAAATGCTAAGACAGACTTGCTTGTATACCATTGTGTCATAGCCAGCATCTCAATTCTCTCTGCAATTATGACAACATTTTGCTTTACAAAACTGCTGCAATTAGCATATTTAAACATAGTAATTTCAAAGTATGCTGTTTAGCTCAAATTTATCAGAATGTTCATTGCATAAAATTTTGTCTTAATAATCCATGAAGGTCAAGCTATTAGCAAGGCACACACAAGCTCTCGCAAACATGCCTGAAGCACAGTGGAAAATTCATGACACTTAAGTGACTTGGCTATTATTCCTTTTCATCTCAACAGCCTTTAAAACTCTCCACATGAAAACAGCAATAGCCTTATGACATTTGCAGGGCAGTGAGTTTTCTGAACATTTACTTACTTGACTTTTTTTAACCTAAGGGTAGTGTACAATGTCAGCATATTTGCAGAAGTTAAAGGCAGAAACAGAATTCAAAATTGTAATAATTTTTCATAAGAGCCTTACAATATTTTTTAAAAAGGTACACTTGAGTAAGTGAGCTAAATTTGCATTTGCACTGTATTTTCTGTGGATATCCTGGATTTTTATGACCAGAGAAGAAAATTCATTTCAGTTTGTAAGTACTTTTTTATGCCCCACAATATTATTTCTTATAAATATTTGTTCTATTGACTTTCTGAAATTGTTTCTGTGAAGTCTGCATGAGGCTGTGAACTTTATACATTAATTTATCTAAGCGGAGCAGGATTATTATTAATTCTATCGGGATTATTTTGACAATTTCCAGTTCAATAATAAGATAAGAAGATTAAAGATTTGACCACTAGGGTTCCCTGTGTTTTGATTTTTGCAATTTAAAATAAACAAACAAACAAACAAACACCCCCCACCCAAATAAAAAAAAAAAACAACCATTCAACATTTTTATCTATACCTTTCTTCTCCTACAAATACCACCACTGAGCATCCAATTGCATTCAAATTTCACACACTCTTAGTTTAGGTTCATGTCATGGATATAAATGCCTTCTCAATGCCTTTAGCATTGGATTTAATAGGAAACTTTTGAAACATTTCATGGTGTTCGATTTATGGCCCTAATTTTGATCTTCCAGGAAACTCCTTTTTTATTTTTTTTTTTGTTTACATTTAATTCAGATTAATCTCAGATGTTTTGCTTTTCAACCTTACTGATCCATCAGCTGTGCAAAATTCTGTGTCATTAGTAGAGTTAATGGGCCAAGCAAGTGTCCATTGTCTAATGATAGATGCAACCTGATACAAAAGCAGATGAAATAACATGTAGCAGAGTTTAGTAAAGAAAGGTGGGGGAGGCTTCTGCTGCACAAGTGAGTGTTAAGAATGACAGTAGTCATTGCTAAGGGAGTAGAAAATGGGCAGCTGATGTCAATGTTGAACCATTTATAATAATTAAGACACATGCTCATTACCTGCTGTGTTACAAGTGTCACAGAATCATAGAATCATTTAAGCCAGAAAAGACCCCTAAGATCATTGAGTCCAACCATTCACCTGACGCTGGCAAGTCCATCAAATTTAAATACCGTTTCCATTGCAACTTACTGATATTAACATGCCTTCTAAGGGGAATGAATTGGTGTTGCATGAAGTTTTTTCTCTTGTTGAACCAATTTTAAGCACATCTTAGGAATGCATTACACTGTGGCCTAAACATTAATGACTAAAGGATTTCAGTTTTGAGCTGTGGCCTTTACTTTGGTGACTTCAGTTTATTATTTGATATAACTTGCGTTCTAGTGTGAATTTTTCCACAGTAAGTGTAGCTGGGAAGCAGGAAGAGCTGCAGTTTGACAAAATATTAGAGTGAACAGGGAACATGTTAGATCACACAGGTTCGTTGTATCACCCACCTGTAGCAATTACTACCTCCTGTCTTGTCACTTATATAGAACAGTTTACTTTCTTTATTACCTACCCACAGGAATCAAGAAAATAAAATTTTATGTATTACTTCTAGAGCTAAAGATAATCCATTGGAGGGATTCATTCATCTTAGAGCCCAAAAGAACCCAAAATTCAGCTATTTCAGCTTCGGTCATCATCTACTATATTTCCAGGGGTGCAAGGAAACAAGTTTTAGTTTAATGTAATCAAACAAAAAAATCTGACTCCAAATAATAACTCGTGTTCCAAGTCATGATTTATGATTATGATGTGTTCCTTTGGTCATCAAATCTCCAAGTTTCCTTGAAGTTACAATGACCAAAGTCAATATATTTTATATCCTTACATATGTTTCTAAGTGTCTTTGTCCTTTGTTGCTTCATGTAGAGAGTCTGCGGTCCTAGCTTGATGTCTTTTACCTTTTTAAGAGAGATGGCTATTTGCTTAAGTACTTTAGTTCACTAAAGTGCCCTAAAGCACTTAGTTCTTTAGTGCTAGAATTAATGAATACTATTTACATAGTACATATAAACTCACAGAATATTGTTGAAAGAAGACAAATTATTAATTTGACTGGTTTTCTTGTGCTAATATCTTTGACTATATGTAATTCTTACATCTTTGCTAAATAACAAAATCATAAAAAAAAGTTTCTAGATTAGAGTTGAATTTATACTAAATTTGGCTTTAATATACTCATCCTATTCTTCTATTTTGTACCTTACTAAGAATGAAAGCAAACAAGAAGAGAAGGTTTCTTTTCCAGTGAAGTAGTATTGTGTAGAGGAGGATTTTATTATTTTGTTGGTTAGGAAATATATTAGAAGACTTAGAAGTCAAAATGAGGAATTAACTCACCAAGAACTGAAAGTGATTGTAAATTTTAAGTTCACATGAGTCATAAGCTTGGATTATTTGCCCAGCAAAAGCAAGCCTGATTAGCTTTCCTTCTCTGTCACATGTCATGTGTGCGCATGTGTCTGGTTAGTGGAAGTCAAATTGCAATTTTTCGTGGGAATGTTAAACCTTGCAAGATGCAGTGCCCTCCAACAACAAGATCAATTGTAAGTCTTATTTCTACCACCAGCCTCTATGACTTCATATAAAACTCCAGAATTCTGATAAACTGTCATGGGGAAAAATGATAAAGTGATTTATACTCAATTTCGCTGGAAGGGAGAAATGCAGAGGCTGTCAGTCTGGGTCTTCAGAACAAATGAGTTACAGTTCATGAGGCAGCTCAATAAGGCTATCATTTCCCATCAACTTCTATCACTGACAGCCACAGATTTACTGGATGGGGAAAGAGAAAATGGCTGAGTTTTTGTGCCAGGTGAGTTGACACTATTACTCCATCAACCAGACTTGCCTAGACAAGAGGCTACCATGAATATTTGATAATAGCATCTTCCCATAAGTGCCTGTAGAAAGTAGTAAAGCTGTTCTTTCATTTGTATAAAAAAAGCTCTCCATCTCTCTGTTTGCATCCAGTTGAAAATGTCCATTTGTAAACCGCTAAGGTTTTTGTGATTTATTTTGTGAGTGTGCATTTGTTTCATTCAGCAGTCTGTTTTGTGCCACATGCCTTATTTATAGCCCTTGCCTAATAAAACAAAAAATCCTCAGTCTTCTGGGATTTTGTATACAATGGATTTGTCACTATCCGTCTCACAAGACTGCAATATAAACACAGGCTCAGAGCCACCTGTGCATGCCCAGAGGAAAGAGAACTTTCATCTGCCACAATTACAAATTGCTGTGGAAATATCTGTGTTCCAGTTCCAGGCAGAAAAAGATTCAGGTCAGAGCTGAAGTACTTGCTCTGCATGTGCTCATGTTAAAATAGACCAGTATAAATGACTTCTCTATTATCCTGGCTATCTCTTGCACTGAACTTTCCTGGCAATTGTTGGTGTGTGTACAAAAAGCTACTATGGATACTACCTGCATTTTTTATGAGGATGCTTGCACTGCCAGATTTCTTAAAGGAAATCCAGATTTGCTTTACTGATACATGCTAAAATATTAGATTTTCTTTAATCTTCATTATCAGTAATGGATTTGGTCCCTAGATGTCAGCATTAATCATTCTCTTAGGCTGGACTGTTGTTCTGCAAGGGTGAGATAATAGAATTATAGAATCATAGAATAGCCTGAGTTGGAAGGGACCAATCAGGATCACCGAATCCAACTCTTAGCTCTGCACAGCACCATCCCCAAGAGTCACACCATGGGCCTGAGAGCATTGTCCAAATGCTTCTTGATCTCTGTCAGTCTTGGTGCTGTGACCTCTTCCCTGGGGAGCCGGGTCCACTGCTCAGCCGCCCTGTGGGTGAAGAACCTTTCCCTGACATCCAACCTAAACCTCCCCTAACCCAACTTCAGGCCATTCCCTTGGGTCCTGTCACTGGGCACCACAGAGAAGAGATCAGTGCCTGCCCCTCCTCTGCCCCTCACAAGGAATTATAGACTGCAATGAGTCCCCCCTCAGTCTCCTCCAGGCTGAACAGACCAAATGACCTCAGCTGCTCCTCATTTGGCTTCCCCTTCAGACCCTTCCCCATCCTAGTGGCTCTCTTTCAGATGCTCTCTAATGTCTTTTCTTGTATTGTGGTGCCCAAAACTTGCAGATGTTATTGCCAGGCTGCTTTTTAAGATAGAGATATACTCCCAAAGAACAATTTAACATGATACTTAGAAACAAGGCTGTGATGTTCTCACTCTCACTAATATGTCTTGTTTACCTGATTTTAGGTGCAAGTTGTGTTAGTCTATGTTGTGAATCAAACACTACTGCACCTGTATCAGTCAACAGAACTATATCTCTGTGCCTTAGTTATCTACAGAAATGAGAGAGACTCCAAGTCTTGGCTTGTGTCCATAGCTTAGACAAAATATTGTTTAAATATCTCTTCAGTTACAGAAACTCCTTCCATCATATGCCCACTGAAAATAGAAGTTGAAGAGTTCACACACACACACATAAAAATTCAATTATCAAATTTGTCTTTCATTATGTATTGGTTCTGGCTGAGATGGTGTTTCATTTTACAGTGCAAGTCTATCCAGACATTGCAGGTATGACTAACCTAGTGCCAAAAGAGTTAATGATGGCAAACAAAATTTATTTCTTTTTATCTTGCTGTGAAGATTTAGAATAGCATTAAGCCTTTCTACGTTTATGGAAAAGTACAGATAAGAAAAATATTGCTAATATTAAAATCATGGTTTCTTACCTGAATTTTTAAACCACTGCTAGTTGTTTTGTTTTGCCTAGGTTGTTTTCCCATGTGCTTGAGCCATTCCTGTCATTACTAATAGGTACCATTTCTTTTTTCAAATACTGCTCTGCTTTCATTTGCTTAAATGACTGAAAGCTGTGTACCAGTTCTATCTTTAATCTTTTTCTCTTAAGCTTTGAGAATCTCAGTAAATACACTTTTGAAAATAGAAAAAAAAAAAAATTCAAAGTCAGATTAGATTAACAGGTTTGTCATTTCATAGACTATTTTTCATCTAGGAATAATAAATACAAAGAAACATTGTCTGATTTGTATTCCTCTCTCCTGGAGCTGGAGAGGGCTGGAAGGCAAAGTGTGTCATAAATAGATCAAACTCTGTGTAGACAGAATAAGGAAAGTACAGGACGATTACAGTCACAGGGTCCTCATGTTTCTTATCAGTCATCTGTCCTCTTAAACTCTAGGGAATATAGGGAAATACACATTAGTCTAGTCTTGAGGAATCCTAACATATCACCACATGTTTTTCCACTCCTTTTGTTTCTTCATTTAGCTGAACATGGGAGATAGTGATCCTATGGCAGAGCCTTAAAATTCTCTATGCAAGGAGCAGGAACTCATAGCAATCCCTGCATCACTTCAGTTTTTGACTTCTTTATGTTCATATAACTGACCATTAAAAGGGGTAGCAAACTGGGATACCGAGGCTCCATGAGTATTATCTCATGGCAACTGCTCCCTGCTATCTCCAGTGACTGAAGCACGGAGCATGAACTGGAAGAACTGCATTTTTTCATAATATCAGATGATTTTTCACATTCTGGAGCATCCTATATCTCTGTGTGTGAATATTATGGCTGAAAGGCAAGGCAAGGAAATGGAGAAGGGGGCGAGGAAAGAAGGCAAAAATGGAAAAAGCAGGAGGAAAGAGCAGGAAGGGGAAAGGTGGAAAGAGAAGGGGAAATTGAAGGAGGAAACCATATATGACAGGTTTTTCAGCTAGCAGAGAGTCCAGAAATAATCTTTAATTATAATTTGAGTTGAGGTTATTGTTCAGGAGTGATTTCCCTTTGAATTTCATTCAAATTTCAAATTGATTTGTGTTTCTCATAGCCTCAGCTATGAAGTATGAAGTGCAAATCATAGATTTATGAAGATTTACAAAATTTGAGGTGGCATAAATTTCTCATTTGAGCCATGATTTTGTCTAATTTTATCCTATTTTCCATTTCCCTAAAGAAATGCCCATGCTCACTGAGAGTACTAGCAAAGTATTTTCCCATCTTGCCTAATTATAATTATCAGACAAATCTGATACATTGTTCTGAAATGTTCTGAATCAGCATTTGAATTTGAAGAATGTTCTGAAATATACTTTAAAAAGCTCTGTTGGTAGCTGGTACAACTTTAGTTTTTGTCATATTTCTCAAATGACCTGCATCCTTTTTAAGATTCTGGATCTCAAATGAGATTTGAGATCTGCAATGCAAGATGAAATGAATTTTCAGTTTTAGACCACAGTTCACATTTGAAAGATATTTGTGTCACAGAACTGCTGTGAAAGCTGGCAAGACTAACAGCAGGAGGAAGCCAGAATTGAGATAGGCAGGCAGGATGAATGTATAGCTGAAGAGTATCACATGGACATTTCCACACTGCTTGCCTCAGTGCCTGCCCACAATTTCTGGCACTGGTTCTAGTCTGCTTTTTTAACATCCTGCTGTATGAGAGTCTTATTCTTTGCCTCTGATTTTGTACTCTCAAGGACAAAAAAACTCAAATATGTGGGGTTTTAAGCAAAGTCTGCGGAGAATCAAAGGGTTTGAAGGCAGTGCCAACAATACCCTGCCTTCTGTACTTGAATCATGCTTTCTGTACAAATACTACTTATTAAAGTTATCTTCAGGAAGAAGAAAATATCTTGTGAATCGCTCAGTTACAGTATTTCAGGTGAATACGTGCATGATTATATGACATTATCTCCATTTTATTTTCTAGTAAAACTTTAAGAGCTGTTACAGGTAGAGAGCCTGTGAAAAAAAAAGATAAGAACATACTAGAAGGTATATTTTCTGTCACAGTTATTCATGGATTAATTATATCAAATCTGCTGTAAAACTGGGCTTGTAAGAATGTAGCTGCTGAGCCATTTTCAATCTCTATGCAGTTGTACAGCTAGTGATAGGTGAATCTGTGATCAAATTGCATCACTCCACTTTTCTCAAATAGACTAACATGAAAGTCCTTTACAGGGTGAGAAAGAGCAAGTGTCTTGCCCAGGGATCAAATAATTTACTTTCTAGTAGTTGAATCCCTGCTCAGATTTCTTTATTGTATTCCAGTAATAGAGTGCTGTTTCTCTACAGCAATTCAAGGTGTAACACAACAACTTCTCTATTTCTTGAAGTAAAATCATAATGGATAATATTTAAAGAAGAAAAATGAACCCAATTCATGGTCCAGCTAGATAAGAACCACAGTAGCTATGCTGATGCTTTATTTGTTTGAGCCTTAATAATCTAGATTTTTCAACAATGTTCAAGAATTAGAAAAGAATTGACAGTAAGGAAAGACTGAAGTGTTTATAATAAAGCTGAGTAAGTCCTTAGAGAGTACCATCCTGGTTCCAGCAGAAGCCTTGAATGTGTGTTTATTCTCTTAACTTAAAAGGAGACTATGAAAGTTACTTTCTTTCAATCCATAAGAAAATAAAACAAAACAAAACAAAACAAAACAAAACAAAACAAAAAAAAAACCAAAAAAAAAAACAAAAACAAAAGCCA
>VXAC01008060.1:611136-654811 GCA_013399225.1 Rhipidura dahli
AAAAAAAAAAAAAACAACGAGGCCACAAGTAACAACAGTTAAACATTTAATGCAAAGGCACGTCTTGACATGGTTGGTTTCTGTAAGGGTGCCATCATGCTTATGGCACAGAAAATTCCAGTGAAAGGATAACTCTTGTCCTGTCTTTTCCATATCACCTGATAAACAAACAGTAAGGAAATGACACAGGGCCAGATTTATTGAATTTATAATAAATGAGATCTAGTTATACATATACACCACTCCTTGGACATAGTTCTGTCAATAGCTGGATGGTGCAAACCACTATGAAATGCCTGTCTGTGAGATGTAATCCACTTGAACATTGCAATGCTATACACACATGAAGCCTAATTAATAAGAGTCAGGGCCCAGAGTGGAGCCCACGTCTCTCAGCTACATTTGCTGCTTAGGCTAATATATTTCTGGAGATACAATAAAAGATGCTGATCATCAGCAGGAGGCATAAAACAAACTATTCCAGTTTGTTTTAGCTGGTTTCAGAGGTGCAGGTGTAACAGGTGCAGATGTAACAGCATTTCCTCCATCCCCTCCTGTCTCCAAACCCACAGCCCACAGTACCCTGTGGGCTATGTCCCCACTGTCCCCATGCCATGGCTCCAGCATGGCTTCTTTCTTGTCCCCAAGAACTTCTGCTCATGCAAACACTCAGGTTGACTCAATGCACATCAATAGTCTGCCTGGGGAAAAGATGTGAAATGCCTGGCAGTCCTATGCAATTCCTGTCAGTAGGCTTCTCAGAGCATGATCCAGACACCATCAAGGGGAGAGGCGAGGAGGGTAACTACTTTAATACTGGTGATGTACAGGAGGGAAGGCAACATGTCACCACAGCCTTGATGTCATCTGCTGATATGAAGCATGTTCTACCCTGGGCAGTCCTCACCAGGTCAGGCAGAGAGCCAGTCCACAAGAACTCTGGCTCTTCATTCAGCACTGGGGTTACAGGGTGATACGGCAGTCACCTGCCACGGAGGATATGTCAGATTTTCCTTCTGTCCTGGGAAAGTCAACCCTAAGCCTCCAGCCATACTAGAAAGTGATTTGGCAGAGGTATTCTCTTTTGAAATGGTAGTACTCCTTGTCCTTCAAGCATAACCTGTTATACACCATAGAATTCTTGATCATTTAGGCTTAATAGATTGAAGGTATGGCCCTATAATTCAGAATGTGGGGACCAAGAATGGATACCACAGGGATCTGAGGAGTGCTATCTCCTTCCCTATCTTCAAAAGTCTTAGTAGGAATTGGTAGTTTTGTATGAAATCTTTTAATCTCTTCAATTTGATGTTTGCCAGTGGCAAATACTTCATGTGGTGAATTTGCATCCAGCTCCCTTTTGCAAGATATTGAGAAAAATCTGACAAGAGACCAAATTCATGTCAAACTTCTTTTTTAAATGGAAATCTGTCACGTCTGTTGGCAACAAGTACTAATGGTTTGATTGTCACATAGAATTTTTAACAATCCTGTTCCAACAAGCTGGAAAATTCACTGACATGCGAGAATTCTTTGTCTGCCTAAACATGTAGATATATTCAGAAATCACTGATGAACATTATATGCCATTATTTTGGTTTGGCCAAAATATGCATTTAAAAATAAAGAGAGATTTATGGTCCCCTTTGTTCCTAAAATGACAGGTGCTGGCCACATCATTTAATTCTTCACTGAGTGGTTGGTATTTAGCATGACTGATTTCCTTCCCACTTGTATCTAGAAATAAGTCTTTAATCCTAACCAATCTACTCTTTTGACAATCATTTTTAGGCTGTCTTAATCACTTTGATTTCAACAGTACCGTAATGCTTCTGCACATGCTTGGACACACTAATATAAATTATTGAGTCTATTGAAGGTCTTACCTGAAACACTCACAACTGTTCTTGTTTGTAGCTTTTAACTGTTTAAACAAACCCCTTTTGGTCTTTGTCAATGGGCTCATGGGTTCTTTAGTAGGTGTGTTTATTCTTTCTTAGGAATCTTGCTGTGCATAATGGATATTACCAGAGCTGTGAAGTATACAGATTTTCAGTTCTTTCATAAATACTACATTATTAGTAGTTTATTTATCTGGAAATAGAATAAGAGTGCTAAGAATCTTTTTTTTTTTTTTTTTCAGTTGAAAATTTTGTTTCCTAATTCAACTTTTAAATTTTGTGTTCATGAGTTACAGTAGAAAATGTCAGCTGCATTTCAAATCAACTAAAAATAAAGATATTTTTATTTCTATCTAAAGCAAGCTTGCCTAAGTCTGCCAGTGCTTCTCATGAAGCATTTTTATCATAGCAAGTGAGTATATTTGTAACATAAAATGTTTCCAAAATCATGGTATATTTTTGTTGCCTTTGTGTATTTCTGACTGTGTTATGGCATTTTGTGAAGTTCCTCCACCTTTCTCTGAGCTTTTGATGGTCTTTTTATATTCTGTTTAGACTTTATTATGCTACACTGTGAAGAAATGAGTAAAGTAGAATTACACTCTTACTTACACTGTGTTAATTCTGTGCAATTTCTACTGATATTAATCTGCTGACTTTGCAGCAGATAATTTGTGTCATATTAACTTATGTAGTTCTTTGTGAGATGTCTTTTGCTTTTGTATTTTTATTTTCATAGTGGCTTTACTGTGCTTTACTACCTTTATTTAGCTTTGCTTTTCGATCTCAAATCATCAGACTTTTAGAAAAAATTGTACATATCTTTCACCATAAGTCATTCATTCATTTTCTTTAACTCTATGATTATTATTCTAGATGTTTCACTTTTCCTAATTCATGACATTATCCTCATTAAAGGATAAAACTTGACTACTCATACTTGACAAGACAATTAATGCAGTGCTTTTTGGGAAGATAAACTCTGCTTGTTTAATATGCTTGGCTTGTAGTAGTTGGAATTTTATTTCTCTGATTACACTGGCAGTGGAAAAAATTGAGTATTAAATCTTCAGTGTAATGTCAGATTTTACTTATCTTTTTATGATCTGTATCTTGCTCTGTCCCTTATCTAAGAAAAAAACCAAACCTCAGTGAAGTGCATGTTATTGGACTGTGTTAAATTTTAGGGTTGAGGCTTTTTCCTTTTAGAGTGATTTAAACTCTCAGTGTAGGTGGTCTAGTTGCTCAGCTTACTATTCTCTGACTCACATAGCAGGTGATTGACTGAAATGTTATGAATTTTCATTCCGGCACTTATAGACTGTTTCAACAGTGGTATAAACTGGGCTTGTCTGCTCAGAGGAGACCCAAGAGTTATTTTTTCCCACACAAGAAGCTCAAAAAAAGTTTGTCCTTTTTTATTTTCTTGATTCATGTTACTTTCTTCCCAATGGGCTGGAATAATTAATTTTGTTCTTTTCTTTAAGAGAGAAAATTGTTTTGATTTCCCAATTGGAAATTAAGACCGCCATGAATGCCCAAGCTTGTAAGGGGCTGTGAATCTTTTTCTGAGAAACCTATTTCTCTTTTTAAATTTGACTTCAGGGAAAGGCATCAGAATTCCAAGATTTTTTTCAGTGCCCTTGAAATCACAATCTGGATCATCCTGTTTTGTAGAACTGGGTGACTTCAACTCATAGAATCACAGTATCTCAGAAGAGGTGAATTTGGGAGGGAACTCTGGAAGACATCTAGTCCACACATCCCACACAACAGACTCACTCTCCCTACTCAGGCAGGGTCAGCTGTAGCAGAATGTCCAGGATGATGCTGTGCCTGATGCCCCCCAGGGCACAGGTGGCCTTCCTGGCTGCCAGGGCACTGCTGACTCATGTTCGACTTTACATCGACCAGGACCCCCAGGTCCCTTTGTGTGGCATTGCTTTCCAGCCTCTCATTCCCCAGTCTGTCTGTACATCCAGGGTTGTCCCATCCGAGGTACAGAATCCATCACTTCCCGTTGTTGAACATTGTAATTCAGGTCCATTGCCTCTTCCTCTTGCACCTGATCCTCCAGAAGACTGTGGCTCTCTCATCTTCATTCCTTTCCAGTAGGTAATTTCCTTTTCTTGCTTGGTTGATGAGCAGAAGTCTTTGCCTCCCTCATTTCTTAGGACTGCTGTGAAGAGGATGGGTCTCCACGCGTGCCTAAACTCATCTGGCACCATGAATCAGATTTTAGACAATGGTTAATGCATTGTGGGTGATTAGGAAGCACCAGTCTCATAACAAAGGCAGTGCCTTTTGGAAATAAACTGGAAAGAAAAAGGTAACACATGAATCCTTTTATTTGAAATATAAGCAGGTTATAAATACACACTAAGCACACTAAGAATATATAAATATTGCTATTGCTCTGTAACTCTGAAATTATAAACATTTCTAGAAAGTAGATTTAACGAAAGTGTGATAGCATCTGCTTGTACTTGACTCATTCTGAACAACTAGTATTAAGTTCCTGTTCTTTAAATTTAGTTTCAAATCACAAACTCAAAAACATGCCCTGAGCTTAAGAGACTGGAACTTCTCTTAAAAGTAGGTTACAGAAAAAAAAGGATCTGAATCATAAAATTATGCTATCCGTATCAGAAGAGGAAAATCAGAATGTTATTATGTACTGTTCCAGACTTTTAAGCACTGAAACCTGAAGCTGAATTTTAGTTAACTGACAACACCTTTTAAATCTGGAGTAAACACAAAAAAAATCTGTCGGCAAAAATATATGGATCTTTGATAAACTCATCTCTCAATCTCAATCACATTCCATACTCAATGCATACATAAACTTATAGGACTTCCACACAAATATTAAGGGAATAATAGAAATATAAATTTATTTTATGTCACTGAGTCTAATACTTCAAATGCTGAATATTCTGATGTTTATTTAGGATAAAGTATTTTATCAGAGAATATTCATCTGGATGGTAAAATAAACTGAGAGATCTATTATTAGAGACAGAACATGGGTTTCATGATGCAAAATGCTTTGGAGAAAACATTGGAGGTTTGTTAACAAATAAGAAGGGAATGGGGAATGCATAGCAGAATGGAGAAATAATTATTCAAAGATGTTAAAAGTTGTTTTTATAGAACAGATTGTTAGAGAAAATAAAATATTTATGCTATTTATTTGGTAATTTGCTATTTTCCAGAATTGCATCCAGCCTTTTGCATAATGTAAAGGTATTTATAGCAAAGGGTTTTTTTTTTTAAATTTATTCTTGCATTTTTTAGCAATATCACTGTACTTCTTAAATGGCCTTATGGTGTTTCAGAACTTCAGGTGTGTATGTTTCAAATTGCTCAAGGGTTGGAAATCTGCCATTTAGGAGCCCAGTGTAGGAGTTTGTAGTGATGCATGAAAAATAGATGTAGCCCAGCTGTGAAGCAATAGAGAAGGACTTTAAAATACATCACGAAAACTGTCAGGGAAAAAGCCAGTTAAAATCGTAACCTCAATCCAACCTGAATTGTTCTGTGTAGTAGTTTTATTGGGATTTTTCAAGTTCCCTCTACATATGTACAGGCCTTGAAATATGATCCAGTTATGTTCAAGATTAGTACACTTTTGTTTAGTTTTCCATCAATTATCAATACAATAATGTATCTTCCTTTATGTAGAAAAATTATTTTCATTAACACATATGCAATCTAAGGGAACAAAGCTCTCTATTCTTTTTTACCATTTTGCTGCTTCTTGACTTTGGGAAAACCAGTTAACACTTTGGATGAAAATTCTGAAGAAAAGGTCTCTGAAGTTTGGATCCTACATATTAAAGTGCTAGTGACATGTTTTTGGAGCTACTGAATACCTGTTTATTGTGGTATCATTTTTATCTCAATGGATAACTTTGACATAAACAATGTATTTTCTAAAATTTATAGAGGTATGTTCATCTTCACAGTGAAAGACTGGAAATACGGCTTTTAGAAACACTGGGTTTGGTTGAAAATTGGGAAATATTTCCAAGGAATAATTTTATGGTTACATTTAATGTATATGTTTGCCTAAAGGAAATTATTCTTCCAATTAGAAGGCTTTGGGGCATTTTTTTTCTGTGTCTGTGCTTTGATCAGTCCAGGAATGATTGGTCTTTCTTGGCTAGGTTTTTCTCTCATATGGAGGGAAGTTTATACTTGAATGTTTTCAAAATCCTTGCATATTTCAGAATGCTCTGTGCTACAGGGTCTGTCTTAAGGCAAGAAAAGGAGGATGTAAGGCAGAAATGAAAAAGCATTTCCTACCTCTCTGTCTTTCTTAGCATAGATTCAGATAGAGTTCAAATGAAAATAGAGTTTAAATGAAAACTCACATTGTCGTAGAAAGTCTAGTCAGCCATACTTATGGCAAATAATGTCTAACACTGTGCCAAAATTAATTCTGTATGTAAATGAAAATACTGGCATGTCACATCTATGGTCATTTAAATCTAACCTGAGGTTTTAACCACAATTAGAAGAGTGGTTTAGGGTTATTACCTGTAAGACAGTAGTCCCCCATTATCCTTAATAAAGAGAACATAATTTATCACACTTAGGCTTAATTGTCAATTCTCAGTCTGTGTTCAGCAGAGTATCAGGACTAAGACAGCATGGACAATCACTTTATTCCCTTCATCCTCAAAGGTGATGTGTCTTAGGTCAGTGATAAATAATATGAGGATCTCATTTTAAAAAATAAAAGTTATGAATTCTGAATCAGTATCTATAACATAGTTCACTCTTCAAGTTAGACATACTGGGTAGGTCAGTTAGGAGACATGACACTGAGAAGATATCTCAAAGTGTATTACATTAGATATACTGAGAAATTATCATTTCTTCTTGGGGTTAAACACAGTATTCACTTGCAGGTGCTGTTCTTGCCAACAGTCCATTTCCATTACACCAGCATCACCTCTTTCAGCCTCAGTGAGGACACTTGTTAAACATGAGAAGCTTATACTCAGTCCCTAAGAAAAGCAAAAACAGATGCAGATGTGCTGAATGTAGCCACATATTATGATAAGCATTATTTATGCCAGATTGTATTGTTCTGTAAATTTATGGAATGAGGAGGGAATAATCTCCCTCAAAGCACATAAATACAACATAGTGCAGTAGCTGAAGAAATTTATATAATGAAGAATCAATATTTTACTCTTTCACTGGAGACATAAGATCTGTGTCTCAAAATGTGCTGGTTTTGACCTATGAGCAATGGAGAATTTAAACAGTCTCTTCAGTGCAGTAACAATGCAATACATTTATACAGCATCTTCCCCAAAAGAGTCACAAGGGGCCTATCTGTGATCTTTCAACATGTCAAGCATACTGGATCTGACTAATTCCTTATGTGCTGAAAGGGAAAATGGATGTTGTTTAGGTCTCCTAGACAACAGACTATGCTTCAAAAGCAAACCATGCAATAGGTATTTATCTGATTCAAATCTAAAATTCAGTTTAGGAGTGAAATAACATGAGCATATGGCATTGTTTTACTGGGCTGCTTCAGATGGACAAATGAAACTCAGCCAGGCCTCAATACTGTTCAGTTCAAATGATATTTTTTTAATAAATATCTAGATAGAAATATCTGTCCTCCATTTTCCTTATAGAAAAAATAATTCCATTAATTTTAGTGTATTTGTTGTTCTTATAACAGTGATTTTGCTTTGTGTTAATTATATTTTCCAAATGGGCAGAAGCTTACTATATACCAACAACTAGTAATGTATTTATTTGTGGCTCTTTAAATATTATTTTCTAAAAAAATATATTATTCCTTTTTTAAACCCTTATAAATAGTTTTACTGTACCAATGAATATCTGCTATCCTCAATTGCCAACTCAGGCAGCAGAGTAAAATGGATCAGAATGAAATTTTTGTAACTGTCTACAGAAAGGGAAATATTATTCACAGAAATTTAAAAAATAAGTAATTAAATCATATATATTCATAAATATATCATATATACTGCTGATGACATCTTTAAAATCACAAGTATGAAAAAAGCTCCATGTGATTTCTAGCATGTATTTTATCATATATAAACATTGTTTTGCAGTGTTGAATTGAGTAAAACCACATGGATTGAATAACTAAATAAACTGATTTTCAGCCACATCCGATTTTAGGTGAAAATCCAATTAGTGGAGGCAAATTTAGCTTAACTTTTTTCCAGGATTACTTCTTGAGGAAAGAAGGGAAAATAAAGAATGAAAATGCTCTGAATTATAAATAATGCAGATGGTTCTGTAAAAGTATTTTATCCTAAAGAAATAATTTTCAATGTGAATTGTTGAATTTTGGCATTGGAAACTCATTCAGAGGCTCCATTCTGCCTATTAAATAATGCTAAAGTAACATTAAAAAGATTGGTTGCTCTGAAAATTAGTGGTTTTAGGCCCCCCGGATTAAGAAAAACATTTTATAATTTGCCACCCAAGTAATATTGCTTTTTCTCTATCAGGAAAAATAATGAGTTTGCTTCTTAATTAATTAATTGCTTTTAAAATTTGTCATAGCCACAACCTCTAATGTTTAAAAATATTAATTAAAGAATCCCTAGAATTTAAATTTTACCTTTATAAAATTAGTTGGACTTGCCAATTTATCTTTAATTTAAAACACTATATGTGAACATATAAGTAGATATGCTGTTTTGTAAATTAAAATGTAACACAGATGGGCATTTTAGCAAGTAATCTGAATAGAAAACAGACCTCTTTTTACTGCCAGTTCTTATTTTCAGAAGCAAATAGTTGCCATATTTACATGTCTGAGACAATTCTGATACAAAATAATTAGATAATTGTAATTAACAGGTATCTTTTTTCTCTCATTAAAGATTTGACATATCTTTCTAGAGCAGCTGTTTGGCTGTCAAAATTGGCCATGTAGCTTTTTCCTGTTAAGAAGTGTTTGCAAGAATCTTTTTACTGCTGAAAATAGTTTGAAAGTTTCAGCTGTTTCATCTCAACGTTAACTGCACTGCACTTATCCATAGGAAATAAATGTAAATTATTGGTTTATATAATTTTAATTGAAAAGTATGTGCACTTAAGGATGAGAAATGAAAAGAGAAAGTCAGAATAAGTGATAACATTTAAGCCAAGTAATCTTGCAACTACAAATTGTTAGTAACTTTTTAGATGAGATTGCTTTGAGATATACATATAAAAGTGGACACTTTTTCTTCCCTCATACTGATTTTCATAGTAGTGTAATTCTGTGGTATTTGAAGGATTTTTATAAAATGATATCCTAAGCTTCTGTGCCATAAACCCCTGACAAGATGAAAAGAAAATGCATATAACTTCAGTGGGACTCTATCTGGTGGTATTCTGATATGGGACTGCATTTGTGTGGGAAAGGGTGGGGAAGGTTAGGATGTGGGGTCAGTGTCTAAGTGAGAAGACCCCAGGAACTTAGGGATTACAAAGGATGACAGACTGGCAGGTCACTCACTGTTGTCCCCACCTGCTATGATCCCTCTGTTAAAAGATGCCTCTACCCGAATTAAGGTGCGGACAAGATCATAGGCTGAAGTCAATAGTATGGATTTTATTTAACAGCAAACGTGAGGTAGAGAGATAGAAAGAAATAGGAAATATAAGAGGGCCAGAGGGGTGGGGGAGGGAGAGAGAGAGGGATGGGGAGATCAAGCAGAAGATAGTTGCCTGCCATGGATCCCGTGGCATGCTGCTGGTCCTCCTTCACCCTGGTCTTCTCAGTGGTGGAGAGTCATTCTTCTGGTGGTACTATCTTTATACAGTTCAAGTTCTGGGTGTCCACAGGGTGGTTGCAGATGTTCCTACAACGTGGGCTCACATGAGTGTAAGCACTTGTTTCCTCTCTCAGAGTCTGCACACTGGGAATTTTTGTCCAGTGTGCTAACCAAATCTTCGTCCCCATTAGGACAGGAATTAGAACCTTCCTGGTGCTGCCACCTTTGCTTATCTCAAGTTTCTGCTGTGGTGGCTTATCTTATAGCTCCCTCTGAGACCTTGACAGTGCTTTGAGACAGGCAACTGCATGCTTTAAATCCTTACACCACCCTTTGGGAGAGCTGTTTGCTTGACCTGGACTGTAAAAATCCTCTGCATTCTTATGCAGTTTCCACATTTCACAGCTGTGTGTCAGAGACTCTTGGTGCACAAGAGCAGATCAGTCTGTAACCTGTTAAGTGTTGAAAGCTGGAAGAATGCACCAGAGAATGACTGGATATATGTGTGCACATGTTCTCCTCTGGAGCTTCTGAAACTGCTCTGTCATAAAAAGAGACACTGATGCTCTTACTGTTGAGTGTGATATGGATGGAAAGAATTTGTTTGCACTCTCTGGAAACTGAGACCTCAGAGCTGTAATGTATATTTAGTTGCCCAAATGCTATTAAAGGCTTTTTCAAGGTAAAAGGCTTTTGCAGTAGCACAGTCTTCATCTCATATTGGCACGACTTAAATTGTGTCATGTTACACTTAATGCCAGAGTGTTAGAAGAACTTCAGAGTACACATGGTTTAAGTACTGACATTTGGCCACAGATGCCACTGTGAGATCCCAAATTGCCATTGCAAATATCTAGAGTATTAATGGGGAATTAAATCTCTAGACCAGTACAAGATGTAGAGAGCATCTTCTTTTATGCTTCCCTGCCCTGTCTGAACTACTTTTCTTTTATAACGGCCGCATTTCTGCCAACTGCCTCTTCTTTCCTGCGAGGAGCTATAAAAGTGAACTGTCCTTGCCATTTAGGGAAGACATTGACAGGAGGTGGATGCAGCAATCCCCTGCATACTTATGGCATCAATTCTTCCCCATCAGCATCATACATGAATAAGTGACTGCCAAATGCCATTCTCCAGAATGGAGACATTTAGACTGTGCTGAAGAGTCTAGTCTGGATCCTTAAAACAGCAAAACTCAGTGTCTCCTCTCTGCATAAGAATGAGCCTAAATAGTATTAAACCCAAGTTTATTACTAAACAAAGTAAATGGGCTTAAATCAGGTGTTAAAATGAATGTTTACGCTTTACAGGTGAACTTCTACCATAGATCTTCCTGTCCCTAAGTAAAACAGATGTGTGGGCCTGATAAATACCATCTACCAAGTGAAAGCTGTGTTTTCTCAGTGCTGAGTGTGAGATGTGTATGTAACTGTAATGCCTGGCACCCCAAGCAGGTGGCCAAATGCAGCTCTGCAGGTGTCAGTGTATGAAATATACAATGGTGGTTGATCTAAACAGCCGAGAACTCCAGCAACACAGAGGCAGTGAAGCAGCACCTGAGTTCTTCAGGCCATTGTACTTTAAATGCTGTAGTAGGTTTTCAGATTAATAATAAACTGTTTTGCATGAATGAGAGTAATGTGAATGATAATAGCTGAAAAGCTGTATTATAATGTAGGTACAGTTTCCATGGAAGTCCCTGACGCTAGCATGCTATTTGCTAGGAGTTATTGGATAGCATGTGCCAGACAGTGCTGTGTAGCCATTAGGGGCTTCAAATGGCACTGCAGAGACAGCTATTGGAGAGAAAAAATGACAGTATCCTGAGGCTGCACAAAGTGAAATGATGGTTGCCCACCAGAAGCAAAATCACTCTCCTTACAGGAATTTATGTGGCTTCTGTTTTGGCACACAGCACCGCAAGGTGTAAAAGCTAAAACTCCTCCCTGATCTCACTTTCTGTGTAGCCTGTGTTGCCTCTTAAACAACTGTAACTTTTCAGTGAAGAGAGAAGCTAAGTCCTTAAGAAGAAAGGTTTTAGAAATAAAAATGGCAAACATTTCACACTGTGTAGAGGTGTGACATGTTACAAGTCATCTTGGAAGAAATGCAGTAGTGGGCAGAGTGCAGGTGGAGTGTTCAGAGCTGTATGTGTAATTCACACTTAGTTTGGTGGGTGCTATAAAAAAAATCAACACATAAACTGGAAGGCAGATGGAATTCATCACATATCTCTGCCATTTGTCACCTGAATATCACCAGTTTGTATAGAATACATCTGTATGACTTAGTCTTATTTTCCTTCTAAAAACAAACGTGCTAAATGCATATTAATTTCTATGCACAGAACTAGAAGTGTTTTGTGTAAAATATGCCTAGGATGCTGGGAAGTTTTAACTGGAGATAACTTGCACAGTGCCAGACCAAAATGCGTCTTTCCCAGGATCACATTGACTCCTTATTGAGAGATCTGTCACATCAGAGCTTCATTTTGGGTAGCTCATTCTGTTGAAAGGTACAATAATGACCTAACCTGTAATACAAAATATTACAAGACAGCAAAATGATTAGTAGTAGCAATCATTATCACATCCCTGTTATATATATTATGCTTCCTTTCCATATCTAGGCCAAATGCTGATTTTTGAAAAGTAAATATTCTGGTTTTGCAATTTGATTGGCATCTGCAGCGGAGTCCTAAAAGAATGAGGAATGATTGGGATATCTGTGTATGTTCTTGCTATGGTAAATAAAAAGTGGCCTTCAGGCCTTTCAATTATGATATTGAAAAATGACCTATTAAAGGGGAACAGTAGGAATTTGAATTGCAATATAGAATTTTCAGTTTTCTGAGAGGTATCTTCCTGCTATTTTAAATTGTAAACATCTGAAAATCCAGTGGAAATTGACGTTATATTTACTGTGTAGCAGTCACTTTAATATGCTTGCCTTGAAGCCTCAAAAGCAAAATCCTATGTATTAATCCTATTGCTTCAGAAAAGCAGGGAGAAAAATAACCATTGATGCTTATAAATATGAAGCCTGCAGAGTATAAGTAAAAGAAATTTATAGAGAAACCTTGAACAATTCCTACTGCAACATCAGCCCAGTTTCATTCTGAGCTGTCGAGCCAGAAATGTGAGAAAATGAAGTGACTGAAGCCTGTCAGAAGAGAAAAACAGCTAGTGGAGTGATGATATGAATCCACTATCTCCACTGCATTGATTAAAACTGTTACAATTCAGGTGAATTGAAACCTTCACAGAAGCCATGTTGGAGAGGAGCACAATCAAAAGCATTTTGTCATTTGTAATTCAGTAGGACTCTGAAGTAAGGAACTGATCTCTTCTTTTTTTTTTTTTTTTTCCTTCAACTGGGTTATATTAGATGGCTTATGGGGAAAAGTATATATAATGTACATTTCTTCCAATAAATACCTTGGTTTATATAACATGTTAGCAATCAGATTAGGCAAAATCTACAACAAAGCTAAAGTTTCCAAACATAACTCCATCTTCTTGGTATATCTTATATTTTGAGTTCATCCAGTTTGTGTAAAACAGTGCATAACATTTAGCCTCGTTTGAAGATGAAGCTAAACCTCAAAAATACCACAGATTCCAACACACTGGTCTTTCGTGATTCAAATTGATACTGATTTTTCATCCCAGTTGTGACAGAAAGCAGTCCTTTTTCATGACCAAGAAAAAAGAAACTCAAAATTTGTTCAGGATTTTAACCTTTGTGTTTTTCTTGGTATTCAGGCATTGATTTGGTTTTTTAGTGTACTTTGGGGGGGTTTTGGTTTGTTTTTTTTTTGTGAGAAGGCATCATTTTTTATTAAACCTTCGTTTTTATAGCATTTCACAGCTTGTGGACAGATTACCTGATCAAAGCCAGAGACATCACCCCTGGGATACTCCTGAGGTGCAGATGACTACTAGGGGGGAGGCATTTACATGGAGCTTTTTTCCTGACTCAAAGCTGAGTACTTAATCTGGGTCTCCCACATTTCAGTCACACCTCCTACAGACACAGTCTCTGGGTGCTTGTGAGTAGGTCTTCCCAGCAACTTAAGCAGGAACTTCTCCATTTCAAATAGATAATTCAGGGAAGTTGTTTCAAAAGTTAGATTTTTCCTGGTCTGCCTTCATTACAATGAAGATAGTATTGACATCAAAATCTTGTTGTAATAACCTTATTAAATATATCATTCATGGCAGGCCAGGACCTGTAAATATCAGGCATGTGGAAAATGCTCAAACAGACTAAAAGAATTATCCAAAATTGGAGGCTTGTCAGGAATTTGACACAAGGTTCTGCAAAACGCTATAATAAATCTTTCTACTCCCTTAATATGAAATAAGGCCTGCAGTTTACAATATTCCATAAAGAATGATTTGGATATACTCTCAGGAGCAGAGAAAACCTCTGCTCTGCCGCTCAGGTATGCATAGTAGCAGATTCACTGAAGCCTAAGTGTAAAATAATTATTTCTTCCAACAGTTCTTAAATTGAGTTGACACTATTTCAAATTCATGAAGTTAAATTAATTCAGAATCCTTTCTGTTTCTCAGTCAGTTATAGAACAAAATATATATTTTATTCCTTATGCCTCAAAAAATATGGAAGTGAACAAAAACCGCCTTCTAATTTATGTGAAACTGATTTGTAATGTGACTTGTAGAGTTTGACAAAGTATCCTCAGCCTGAGAAAATCAACAAAACCACTATATTCTATGTTACTGTCTTGTTTCTACTGAAAATCTTTCAAAAACTGGGGAAGAAATCCCCAGTGATTTTAAAAGATAATGTCCCTTTAACAGTAGAGAACTCAGCTTTTTCTATTCGTTTTAGCCTCTCTGAGTATTCTTTTGGCTTCACTGCAGAGGAGACATGAACATTTTGGGAGATATTTATTAAACTATTAGAATATGAACTGTGTTTTGAGTTTGCAATATGATATTAAAAAAGTCGGTAATTTTTCAGGGCTTTGGATGGAAGGAGTTTTTATTTCAAATGGCATCAGTTAACAGTACCATGTGATATCAGTACATAATCCTTATGGAATAAGGTTGTGAGTAACTCAGCCTTCTCTGATATGCATTTATTTAATTAAATATGATTATTTAGAATTGATTAACTTATGATTAAGAAAGATCTCTCTAGCATTTTTTTGGCTGTTAATATTTTCTTTCTTTTACTGCTTAAAATTGTTTGCGTCATTGCAGTTAACTCTATCCCTCCTTATTCAAAGCTTTCCAAGAATAGCAGAAATATGTCAATCCTACTAATGCAAATTCATATATCAGACCAAAACAAACTGGCTGTTGCACGTCTGTAGTTTATATCTGCTGCACCTGAATGTAATTAAATGCAAATTGTTAGTTAAAACCAAAGTGCTGATAAAAGAATATCCCTTCAAAGTAGTTTCCTTAGTCACAAAATTTGACAGGTTTTTGCAAGATCTTAAAGACAAAAAAAACCAAAAAGAATGCCTGATCAGGAGCTTGAATCCTGTTGATTCTTTCCTCATGAGCTGACCTTGCATCAGCAATTTAAGAAACTCATTACCACAATGAGTTATTCTCATGGTAGCAATGGGTAACATAAACTGGATCACCCTCCTTCACAGGCTCTGGAATGTCAGCCATATACTTCACTGGTGCTGTTGCTTTTCCAACAAATACCAGTTAACCTTAGAGGAAATTCAAGGTGTTTGTACATAGCCCTAGCTGTTCATCCTCTCACTTCCTGCAAGATAGCTTTTCAGTCTCTGCCCTGCCATGTTTCCTGGGTTTAGTCACCAGGCTTGTGAGGTTGAAGTCACGTGCTATTCATACTGCTTGCCTTATGTTTCTGGAATTGATCCTCCATGGATAAGTGTGACTACTTTTAGAACCTGACATAAGTAAGATATGAGCCATGCCAAGTTATTTACTTTATATCCTTTACCATTTAGATTCCTGATTTTTTTTTTTTCTTTTTTTTTGATACTTTGATCCTTTCAGGATGTAGGGCTTGCTGCAAGGGGTCTCACAATAAAGTATTCCCTATCATAAAAAAAAAAAAAAAAGTCTGCTGTAATTTTCTTGGTGGTTAAAACCTTTAAAGATCCCAGTTCATGGAATGGGAGTTTTATAAATATGGATTTTAATAAATATAGATTTGATTTGATCTGAAGCAGTTGCTAATGGCCTTTGAGAGAAATGCTTCTTATTAGTAAGCCTACCCCAACCACTTGTACCAGTGCGTATGATACCTTCCAATAGATCAGGTGGATTAGAGTTGAGTGAGGAGAGCAGAATCTATCTTCCAAATCTGAGTTTCTTATCACCGGTGTTTGGAGATAGTATCAATTTTCTTTATTTTTATCTACCTCATGTAAGATATGCAAATGAAAAAAATCTCAGCAAATTCACATTTTATCTGTGTCTGGTGCTAGGCAATGCCTATTACAGCACAAGCAGACTTATTTCTCCCTGTGTATCTTCATGGATTCAGCTAATCACTCTTTTAAGAATAGTCTGAACAAGAATTTGCTTCCATTCTATTTTGTTTGGTAGCCTATAACAAACATTTCTTCCATAAGTTTCTATGGTAGCTTTACTAATCCGTTGAAAATTCTGGCATTCGAAGAACCTAATAGCAATGAATGCCACAGATTTAATGTGTGGAGTAAAAAATATTGAATTTTTTTACTGGTTTCAAATTCATTTAGCATCCCTAGTAGAAAAAAGAAGGAAAAAAATTATTTCCTACCCCCTCCTTCATCCTGTCTCTCACTGCTTACAACTTTCTAGCCCCATTTTTTTCAGGCTGTAGAGTCACAGCCTATCAACTTCTCCTGCCACAGTTATAGCTTCTTCTCTTATGGAAGTCATTCCACTTGTTTGATCAGCCTTATCCCATTTTCTGCATTTTTTCAAGGTCTTCTTTCAGCTTCATATACTTGAGGATCAGCTGAGTAGAACTGTGCATATTATCAATAGTAAGGCTATGGCTTTAAAGTGACATAGTGACATTTTGGGCTGCTCCCTATTCTAATACATTCTAGCACTTCATTTTGTCTTTTAAGCACCTTTGAGTGCTGAGATTTGAAAAACTGTCCCCCAAGTCCTCTTTCTAGACCAGAAGAACTAGAAATATAGAGATTAAAAGCTACTGTCAGGTTTTATCAACAATGAATTTAATCTGTCATTTCATTGCTCAGTTATTCAGCATTGCAGTGCCTTGCAACTCTGTTGGCAGTCTCTGTTCCAGCTCTGACTGTCCTGATATTTTTTTTCTATTGTAAAAATTAGAAAAAGTTTACAAGTGTCAAACATTCACATATACTACTTGTGCACATTCTTCAGCAAATGTAACAAAGTTCAGGTGAGTTGTTTCTAGTTTATCCTGTATGGATTTACTTTATCACTTTATTCTAAACCTATTCTATTGGCTTTCCAGTCTGACATTTTATAGCCATATCCAAAAGAAAAAACAAAGGAACAAAAGGAAAGAAAAAAAAAAATCCTTGTAGTAATCGTCATTAGAAAGAAAAAAAATTATCCTGTTTTTCTGCTGTGATCTTGTCTTCCCTCAGTGCTCATACAATGCACTGACATCTATAGGCACTGAAGGTATTTGTCTGGTTAAGCTCTTCTAATAAATCTGAAAAAAACGGGGTATTTTGAAGTTTAATGCATTTACAAAGTACTTCCTCACTCTCTCTTTTTGGCCTGTGTTGTCATACTTCTGCATTTAAATTACCAGATATTATATTCTTTCTGTTCTTCTAGTCTGGACATGAATTACAATTTCTTTATGATATATTTTGCTGCAGATAACTTCCACTTTTTTTTTTTTTTTNTTTTTGGTTCTGTTTAAAATCTTGATGGCGTGTGTTCTTACAATAATACTCTTTGGGGCCGTACAGAGTCACTCAAATTCATGGACAGCAGAGAGCAAGCCAAGGACGGATTGCAGCACAGACTCTGGATTGATGCACCACACCACTTCGTAATGGCTAATGTAGACATACTCATTGTTTAATTTGAATATCCCTCCTGTGATTTGAACACTACCCATGAAAACAGCAAGCATTTTGTGTCTTAAGTTTTACCTTTTCATTTGCTTTTATAAAACATCCTTAATTTCTCTTTTAGAAATTCTTACCCTATACATTTTATGTTTTTAATGTGCTCCTTCAAGGATGCAGATAATGAATATTTTACCATGACTATTATAAAATGGCTCTTACAGCCATTATGCCTTAAATCAGATTCTTCACAGCAGTACCATTTACCACAAAAACCTAAATAGAATGTGTATATATGTATGTATATCTCTCTATCTGTCTATATATATATGTATAGATATAAAATAAGAATTTAATTAATTGAAAAAAATAATATCCCTAGCAATGGAATGTATCAGAGACTGAGGATTCCACATTAAAAATTAGGTATAAAGTTTACTAAAATTGTTGAATGCCTTCAAAGGAAAAAGATTTTAATAAAAGCACTTACACATTCATCTTGTATAGGAAAAATCCTAAATCCATCATAAATATAACTGCTATTATTATATGATGGAACAGTGAAAAGCAGATGGACCTTATTTGCAACAATGTAGCTGGGCTGAATTTATTTTTCTGCCTCTCTTCCTGCATTAATAATGACAGGTGGTGTTGAAGATAATTTTAACCAGATTATGATGAGCTGTAGTTCAAATTCAAAGACTTTTTTCCCAGCTTCTCATACTTGGTATATGACTGAACATACTTTTAAATGCAATTCTTCAAAAACAGCATTTGAAGATTTGTATGTGTGGGAGCTGATGAGGTGCTTGCCTTTTCTGAAAAGAATTCTTTGAAAAACTTAAAAAGGACATATTTCAAAAAAAAAGGTTCTTCTGACTTTCATGTGAGGATATCTATTTTGATATGAAAATGCTTGTAAATGGAATTTCCAAATAGCAGAGTCCCTCCTTCTGAAAAAAGGATCAGAAACTAGGTGGAGAACAAAAAAGAACTCTGTGCTTAGTTTAGACCTTGCAAGCTGAAAAGGTAGTGTATTAATTGCAATCTGCTTGCAAGGTGGTGCTTCTTCTTTTTAAGAAGAAAAGAAGTATATACATTTATGTGGTACTTGGTTTACCTCACAGCTCAGTGAGTTACCTTCAAAGCTACCACAGCCCTTCAAGAGAATTTCAGTTTCTTACTCACATTCTTTGAGTTTCACCTTCTGTGTTATGTGTATTTATGCATATGAATGTATGCAGATATATGCAAATAACTGCATATGCTCAAACTTTCTGTAGTTGTTTAACTGTATGTAGTGGGAAAACAAAGTGCTATGGTGCTTAGTTTATGGCTTAAGTAGGCAAAGAAATGCTTTGTGAAAGGGCTTATACTCATAGCAGCCCTATTCAGCTGCATGAAAATATATATCAGTGAAATATTCAATAGAGAACTTGTGCTTCCTATCATTTCTTTGTGATGAAAAGTTTCATTTTATGAAAAGAAGTGTGTTTTCAAACTGCAGGTATAAATAAAACAACAACAAAAAAAAAAGCATTGAGTCCAGTCACAAATTTTTTTTGAATGACATCTGAATTACCAGGCATCAGTAGCTGAAAAAATGGTAGCTACTGTGATTTATTTGATCATTTCAAATGTCTGCTTGAGAAAAATGGTATAAGGAACTGTGGCCATGAATCCACTCATAGAGTCTGAATAATTATAACTTCTGTGAATGTTTATTTATTCTGCCTGTTTAAGCTAAAATTTGACACAGTTTGATTCTGGCATCTGATGTACCTCTGCAAATGTTTATATCTCTGCAAGTACATTAGAGTAATAACAAGGTGATGCCTCAGCATGTACTTGAATTCATTTTTGTCATCAAGAACCTGAGGGAAAGCTGGTGGCAGATTCCATTGGAGCCCCGATTCCAGAGAGCCCAATGCTGAAGTTAAGGTCAAGGGCTCCTCCTTTCTCCTATTTGTGATCAGCTGATTTCTTTACTAACTGTTCCTCTCAGCTGAATTCTCACCCATACTTTCAGCAAGCTTTCAGTCTGGTTAAAAATGCAGTTTAAGCAACAAGTCACACCAGTAATGAGTTTTTACCACCTGGGCTAGGGTTACTCATAACCATGACTTTAGAAAATCCTTAGAAGACTCGTAGCGAGGCTCGCCCTTTTCAATGGGAGCTCACTGAGACCAATGAAAAATGATTCAGAAAACAAAGATGTTTCTCCCAGATCAATTCTTGTCATAAAGAGGATCTTCAAATACTCATGTTTTTTATTTAAAACACCTCGTAGCATTTGAGGATTGTTCAAATCCAGTATTTCAACTTGGTATGAAGTGTTTGGTAGATCTTTGTAAGGTGCTGTTAGGTGTCACAGGCATGGTGCAATTGCTTTGCACAGTAACCATTTTCAGACTTGGGCTTTGTTAGTTACTGCCCAAGGAAGCAAGATAATTAGCAATACTGGGAGATATCTGCTGCTGAAATTGAAAAATTTGTCAGATGACATGCTGCATGTTAGCTTAAAATTTCAGCCTTAATTCTATGACACTGTTATCTTGGTTCAATCAAATGCAATAAATCCAACTAATTTAACTAAACCACTAAATGAAGTTGTGCAGTTTAAATGAGGCATTTTTCAATGTAGCATAAATTGACATCTGTTTAAGCTAAACTGAAACACACTGTTTTTAAACTGAGTTATGCATACACAATGGACTTTAACTAATTCATTTTATGAAAAAAGCTTAAGTTAATAACCCACAAATACCTTGTGTGAACAAAACTTTATTCTTTCTATACAAAACTGATAAAAGATTATTAAATATTGTTTCCACATCTTAATAGAAAAATACAAAAGAAGTAATATTTGACACATGGTAATCAGAGCACATATGTACTTCACTGAAATACATCAGGTAGAATGTAAAAGTATGAAATAAAAATATGGTTTTGCTAGAATACAATAATAAGTGTAAGCACAAGAAAAATATTTTGTGAGAAAATACATATAAACTAATCAGCTCTCTGAAAAGCAAGTGATTCCATCATTAGGGAGAGGTAAGAATAAAGTGTACAAAAGATCTTGGTTCCAGTGATAGATTCTTCACTGTAATAAAGCTGGTGGAACTTACTACTTATACATATAAATGACTTATTTATATTATCTAATGATCTACCTTCTTCTAACATACTACTTAAGTGTGATTTCTTTCAAACACAAACCTGAATACAGACTAACAAAGTTTTAAAGACAAACGTTAAAAATAAACTATCAATATTCTTCAAGTATGTGCTTCGCTTCTATCAAACTCCTGAGTAAAGAGAGACTTAAGCCCATAGTTATGACCTTCTTCCAGCTGGGACTCTGCACCACTACTCTCTTTAACTGTGCAAGTACATGTTCTCCTGTGTTGTAGTGGAGTATGACTGAGAAATGAAATTACTTTTGCATCAGAATAACAGTGTACCTTGGAAATATTTTTCCTACAGCAGCCTGAGGCCACTTTGTGGCCAAGAGGCATTTGGATTAGTATAGCTCTACTGCAAAAGAATAACATTTTCTACTGGTATAGATACCATTCATGGATCATACTTACAGGGAAATTGTATTGAAGATCACTTTCATCAAGCTTTTATATATTTTTTTTTATATTTTATTTCACTGAACTCTTGCCCAGCAAACAGGTTTATTCTAGGCAGCTCAACAGCACTCTCACATGTGCCAAACACAGTAAGGTAGATGTCCTCATTGTGACACCAGGGAAGAATAAAGGAAGAAGAGATGCTTCACAAAAAAATCACAAACACTTCATGTCTGGGGCCATGGAGTTGTTCAAGCACGATTCCTGACTTAGATTTATCTTGAAGCCTTCACTTGAGAAGCCCTGCCCTTGATATTGTCTTGCCAAGCAATCCAGATCTTCTGGAGTTGTTTACATGAAAAAATTCTGGAGAAGAAAGTGATGGACAGTTTCTCAGCAAGATGAGAGTCTCCCCTTCTAAAAGAAGAGCCTGCCCTTGATGAAGCATGGATCTGGAGATTATACCAAGGCAGGGAAAGGCAGACCTGTAGCTGTATGGTATGATTACCCTGTAAGACTATATCAGACTTTAGGGACAAAAGGGCCTGAGGCCATAAGTAAGATCACCAAGAAATTCTGATTGATTAGTGATGGGAAAACATTTTTAAAAAGTCATGATCCGTCTTAAGTAGGTACTGTGTTTTCATTGCAGAGGGCTGACATGGACTGTCTAACTCTTTTTTTAACTGTGTGTTTTATTCAGGATAAAATGTTGCCAGAATTCAGTTATTTAAAAATAAATAAGCAGCAGCTTGAATGTAGATAAAGGTACCCAACTCAATTAGGAAGGATTTTTTTTCTCCAAGTCTGAAAGCAGGCATTATCCTTCTTTGATAGAAAAACACAGCTGTGCAGTGCTGAGATACTAATGCATTCTGCATTCAGCAGATTGTAGGGAAAACAGACATTCTTATTTTGGATACAATTCAAACTTTTGGCAGTGTCTTCCAGCTTCTGAGGTCATTTGCATCACTTCATTACAATGCACACACATTGTTCATACCTTGTTATATGCCAATTGAGTATAATTAAGTATTTGCATATTATTGCTCCACAGCTTATTGAGAGGCATTTCATTTCAGAATTTTAAATATTTAGTGACCAGGTGTTTAACTGCCAAATAAAAATAATCACGTCTGTTTCTTATGAGGAAAAAGTCCAACCAATCCGGTAAGACATTCTCAGTACCAAGCCAGTGAAGTGTGTAAAAATGTAGTGAGTTAAATTCTTTTCTCATATAAAACAGCATAAATGTGCAATTATTCCTCTGAAGCAAAATGTACACCACCAGATATATTTTATTTTAATTAAAATTAGAATGTGGACTCTAGCAATCAGTAGGTTAGTGATGCTTTATGTTAAAACACAAATGCAATGGGTAAATCACTAGTCATGCAAAGACTAGAAACAGAAGAGAAAACATACTTAAAGATTCTTCTCCATTCTTATTTTAATCTTTTTCCAATTATTTACATTTCATATTTTTTCTGCATTGTTTTCAGTGGATTTTTTTTGTTTGTTTGTTTTTAATTGATGGCTGACTGTTAGACTCTTTGACATGTACCTAAATGAAAATAGATTGATTTTCAAAGTCATAAAGCATCTTCTGCACTCCTTGATTCAGTAGCTTTCATTATTTGACCATGGAATGACTATTAAGAAGAATGTAAGGGGTTCATAAAAAAGACAGATGTTGCACTGGGTTATGTCAGGTAAGGTTTTTCCACTAGAAGTAGGCAGGTATTGAAGCTCTTTTATAATGCATGCCTGAATTTTCCTACAAAATACAGGGTATAGTCTCAGTGTTTGCATCCAAGAACCAAATATTCAGAAATAAAATGTGTAAACAAAAGCTTCTGGGATGATCAAGGTTTGGCGAGCTTGCAAGAAATGACTGAGAATTCAAATTATTCAGTTGAATACAGAAAAAATGTAAGAAAGAGGGCAAGAGGAGGGTGTTATTGTCCTGATATCTCTTCATGACTCTGTGACTTATGGTATTAGAAACCTCCTGAGCTGTAGAAAGCTATTCCATACTACCAGCCATCCTTGTCACTTTATGTGTACAGTGAATAGTATCATAACCTCGTGTCTGAGATAAGTGTGCAGACAGGAATTGAGATTTCCATGCATTATGTATTTGTACAGTGGCATAATTATGTTTTCTAATTTTTCCTCTTTTGTTTGGTTTCCTACTTTGTATATTAGAAAATAATTCATATTTGCTGTCTGCCTCTCCATTGTTACTGACTTTTTTAGGTCTGCAACCATTCCCAAATCTCTTTTCTGACGAGTAACACCTAATTCAATCATCAGTGAGTTTATATAAGTCAAGATTTACTTTTTTCTTTATATGCTTTACTTTCAGCAGTGAGTACTGAATTTCTTTCACGTGTTACTTATTCAAAGATGTAACTTGTTCTGGTCCTGGTACGCAGCCCATGTCTATATTACGAGACCTAAAAGAACTCAGACAGGGGCTGAATCGGTGGCTCAAGTCCATATCCTGTCATTGTTCAGCCAGGTCCCTGACATATTTTTGTCCTGTGCCATCAAATCATTGACAAGCACCATTTTGGCCCCCAAAACAGGGCTTTTCAAATGCAACTATACCATAGGAAATAATGTAAGCAAGTTTATTTTCCAATTCATGGCTGCATAGCTTAGCTTTAAGATTAAAAGGTATTTATTATATTAAAGGAAAATCTTCTACTTAAATCTGCTGGGTTTGTTCTATTTTTACATAGAGGCAATAGACCGATTGCTGAGCAGCAATTTTTACTGTGTTCCCACTCAGAGTTGCCTTTATGTTGCTGAAAGTCTTGAACTTTCTCCTCAGATTTTCATGATTGCACCTCTTCATCTCTGCTCTGCCATGGGCATCTCTGCCAGCCCACAAATTTTTGGGGAGTTATTGCTTAGAACAACTGTTTACAATACACCAGTTGTGTCATTCCCAGTTCTGGGATGAGAAAAGGTTTGCCTTGCATGTCTTACAGAAACTCCTTTTGTTTCTTCATACGGTATTTGCTACTTCTACAGCTGTGTAAGGAAAATCTTTTCCATTGGTCTCATGGTCCTGAGACCTCCAGCAAAAGTAACATAAGTTTTGTTTGCTTCGTTTAAATATCCCAACCATTTAAAAGAGATTTTCTGGGTGCCAAGACTATCTCTTTTTTTTTTTAGTATCTTACCAGATGCCAATATTTCATTGCAGTGTATAGATACTCCTTCTTTATTCATGGACTTTGAAAGAGAATGATTGATGAATGAAGTTACCCCATCAGAGCTAATTATTAAAGCTTCAGCTTTTAATACGTACTCTAGACTTCTTTTACTATTTTAAGTTAAAGCACTGAAGTCATAAATGTTTCATTAGATAAGTTTAGAGTCTTCAAATTAGGAAAGTATTCTATTAGGTCAGATGACAGATAAAAGTTTGAAAAACTTCTGGTGGAAGTGCTGAGGGCAGGTTTATGAACCTTTTGCTTCATGATACCTTATTTTGGACCCATTTTTCAGCTAAATGAAAAAAGAGGATTTTGGTCTGAGAGACTTCTACACATTTTCTTTCCTTTTCTCTAAATCACTGAGGAAAATAGAGAGGAGAGTGTGTGCATAAAGGAAGAATTGAGTTCTCTGTAAAATAATCTACCCCTCTATGAAATCACAGCATAATAGTAATGACATCTAATGTTCTCCTAAATCTTCCAAATATAAGTAGATATTTTGTTATTATGAAAATAACTTTTCTATGGTGTTTTAATTTTTCTTTTCTGCATTTGGTGTTCTCCTGCTTGAAAAAATATATATGTTTAAATCTTCATCTGTTGATGAGCCATGACCTGGTTAGATATATAGGCTCTAGCCCATACAGAGAGGATTACCAGTTGTTTCTTGTTGGTTTATTTATATCTGGGGATTTTTTTTATTATCACTATCACATTTAGAACTCTAAGTGTTCTGTTTTACATACCTGCAGTGTCAAAACATTTTAACACTTTTACTTTTTTTTTTTTTTAATTTAGAATTAATCTTAAGGGCTAACATCTTGATCTTTTTTTAAGAGAAAAACAAATCTAAAACAGTCCATCTACAGGCAATTAAAAATAGATTTTAGGATAAGCTTGATAAAGGATCCATAAGAAAGGCTGTGAAACTATTTGAGCACTAAGATGATATAACTAAACACATACTGAGAATTACTATTTTCAACATTTTTCCTGGGATTTCTTTAGAAAGTAATTGCTTTTCTAAATTTTGCTTGTCTAATTTTCTGTATTTTTCAAATGCACAGAAAAATATTCTAAAAATAGATGGAACTAGATTCATCTTCACACATCCTGTTTGCCATACATTTAAAAATTTGTCCTGTGTATGCTGTTACACACAGCACAGAGAGAGCAGCTCACTGGCCAAAGGCAGTTTATTTAAACTTCCATAAAGTTTTATATAACAAATATAACAAATCATTCCGAAATTGAAATTAAAATGCTGCCTAAATCTTGCTTCTTACCTTTTAAATTTAAAATTCCAGGATCCCAGCATTCTTTGGCCTCACAGGCAAAACTGAGGTTCCCTTTTAAACTGAAACTATTAGGATGCAATGTTGTAAATATCAGAATGTCAAAAGAATGGTTATGTCCATGCTAAGCCTTTAACTGGTCTTGATTAAAATTATAACTCCTGTAAAATTGTAATTTCTCTATATCCTGTTATAGTATCTAAACTACTGCATAGTATCCCATCTTCCAGCAGAGTTATGATAAAAGTGCTCTGAAAGTTTCTGTGTGGCAACAGATGCTGCTCTTACCTGTTGGACTTAACACGAGTCCTGCTTTGAAATGTTTCAAGTTTGATGGCCAGCAACACCTCATGTCCACAAACTGTTAGAATATTGATTTGAAGAAACAGAAATAGATGCTCATGTTATCTATTTTTTTTTTATTTCTCTCTCTACAAGGGAAAAAATACAATGGAAAATAGAAATGTCAGCAGGTATGCCTGGGCCTCTGGTAATTCATTAGCCATGTTGTGCTATTATTTATGTCTATTTGATTGCCAAAATAAAGAGGATGCCCTAGTTAGGTTATGCTTTATTTTTATTTTATTAACTCCAGCCTTGGTCTCTTGTTCCCTTTTTCTTGCTTAGTGCCATTACAGACGTTTCATTTATGAGTACTATCAGCAGTTATGAAAGAGCAATAAAAATGATTGAGGGTCAGGAAGGGACTGATTTATGAGGAAAGGAGAAGAGCTAAATATGGAGTGCCTGTCTAAATAATGATCCATGAATGGCATACTAAATGTCTGTAAGCATTTTAAGAGGGTAAATGAGAGAGGAATCAGGGAGGGTGACTCAAAGAGAAGTTACCAGGAGTGACAGAATGGAAGAAAAGGAAGGATTTAGGCACATTTTCTTTTATAGCCATATTTTTCTACCAGTAAAACTGCATTCAACAGGAAACAATCTCCCAGGGGTGCTCAAAGCATCACTGCCACTTGACTGGATCAAGTGCACCATCAGGATTCTTTAGAAAAACAGTCTTTGAATCAGTCATAGCCATAAGAGTTGCTTTTTTATATGTATTTCAAGGTGTTCTGCAGCAAGTACTTAATACCTTGGGACACCTTTTGGGTCAGATGATGAGTGTTAAGGAGCAAAATCAAGGACAGATGTTTATAAATTATGACATAAATCATGCCTTTAATCTTAAATGCTTTAGTTTGAATCACAAAATTGAGAAGAAAGAAATGCTTTGCCTCGCAGTCTAGTTACAGGGATCAGGAGGTCCCAGTCCCTCGTTCCATTCTCTCCTTTTTTATGGATATTTCATGCTATGTCTGTTATCTCCTAAAGGAAGACCTAGTCACCCACATTTAGAGGTAATGACTATGAAGGTTTTGAGGTGCATGATTCCATTTTCAGCTAATTAAGCTATCATGCTTCTTAGAGAATTCTTCTGCATGAACTGCAGACAAGCACTGAGAATGGCTCTGTAGCATGACAGCCCTGGCAGTCCTTTGGAAGTTGGCCTTATGGATGGGCTTACAGCTGAACTTGTGTAATGTTTCCCCTGAGCAGAGAAGGAAGGGAACCTTCCAAAACCTGGTAAGTCATCTGACACTGGCCATTCTTGTCATATTATATGGATATTCTTAAGCTGTGTAGAAGGAGCCAAAAGAAATAAAACGTTTCATTCATTCCCAGTGACATTTTAATTTCTGTTTTGCACATAAAATTTTATTCACTTTCATTTTCAATTTCATTTTTTAAATTTGTCAGTTCAGCTCCCAAAGAAAGATCTCACTGACAGCTGCTAATCATGTGAAAAACTGCTTCCATTAATTTTAAGTCCTAAATATCCACCTACCTGCAAAGCTGGATGACTTAGAAACATTCACAGCACTAAGATTAGGGAGAGAAAGCCAACCACCAAATATATTACAAGAATAATTGTGACACAAATAGGAGAGAGGGAATTTGAATTCCAGGGAAGTTGCTCTCCTCTTTTTAGAAGATCCAGCATTCTCTTGTTATTACTAGGTACAGTTAGAAAGACAAGGATTAGTGACTGTGTTTTCCCTATTCTGATATTTTATAACTTCTCTATTAGAACATCCTGCTGGATTCATAATGATCAACAAATGTAGCTCCATTTCAGCTGCTTCATAAGTTGCATTCCTTGGGAGGTGAGGGAATGGTCCAGGATGCTGCCTCTGCAAAAGGATATGAAACAGAATTGCAGAAACACAGAGGAGCTAAGGGTGAAAGAGGACTCTAAAGGTCATCTCATCTACCCACGCTGCTCAAGCTGGTTCACCCACAGCCAATTGCCAAGGACTCTGTCTAGACAGCTTAAGAATATCTCCAGGGATGGAGACTCCACCACCTCCCTGCACAACCTGTGCCAATGCTTGGTCACCCTCCTAGTGAAAAAGTGTTTCCTGATGCTCAGAAGAAACCTCCTGTGTTTTGGTGTGGCCCCACTGCCTCTGGTCCTCTCACTGAGCACCACTGAAAAGACACTGATTTTTGCACCCACCCTTCAAATATTTATATACATTGATAAGATCCTCCAGAGCCTTCTCTTCCCTAGGCTGAAGAGTCACAGTTTCTCAACCTCTCCTAATTTGATACCTCACTCTTGATCACCTTTGTGGCCATTCTCTGGAATCTCTCCAATATGTCCACATTAGCCTTGTACAGGGGAACTGAAAACTGGACTGCACACCCCAGGAGTGACCTCACCAGGTCTGTGCAGAGGGGAAGGATCATCTCCCTTCACCTGCTGACAGTGGTTCATATTCAGCTTGGTGTCCACCATGGTCCCGCTTTTCTTAAAAGAAGCCTTCCAGATAGTCATCCTCCTGCACATACACTGGTGTCTGGAGCTATTCTTCCCCAGGTTCAGGAACTTACACCTTGTTTCACTGTGAAGAGGTCAGAGTAATTTTGCTCAATTTTTAAAGGACAGATACTTTTTCTTCCCCATAATTTCTTTTTACAGACATCTTCTCCTCAGTTTGCACTTTAAGTTTGGTCCTGCACTATTAACAAGGAAGTTCTCTTTTCACAGTTGGCCTCCTAACATACACCCATTCAAGTCAAATTCAAATGGATTTTGCCAATTTGGACTAGAAAAGATCCAGTCAAGATCTGTGAGCCAATCAGGAATGACTTCATTTGGTGTGATTTTTAATTTTTTCAGAGAAGAAGCTGATAACTAAAGGTCTTTGGATTCTTAGCATGCAAAGATTATTAACTTTCTTTATGACTGCTAATTTTGTGTCTTGCAGAAAAGACTCCATTAGCTTTAATATTTTTCTTCTTTTACATCACACTTATTACAAGAACTAGAGGAATTGTTATTACCATAATAAATTATGTCTATCAGTATCCATGAAACAACTTTGAGAATTTTTTTTTTTTAATCATAAAATCCTGAATTCTAAAAGCTATTTTGGACTTGTATGGGTTTATGTATTAGTGTTAATTATAGAACCAAGTAATATATTAATATTTTCTTTCTAGAATACAGCAGAGGTGTAGAGGTTGCACCATATATAATCTGTTTTTGTAGATAAGTGTGACTAATGCAGTGTACATCAAAAAGAAATCTATCCTAAGGCATGAGTCACAGAAACCATAGTATTATATTTAGAGTAATAACCAGACAAGAAATAAGACTCCTAAAATTTAATGAGTTCATTTAGTTAAAAAGTATATTTTTAGTTTGTGTTAAGATACAGACCAGTGCTATCTGTGCTTGGTTATTTTTCTTTCTTTTAAATTCTATTAAACAACCACATGCAATGGAGCTATAGATTACCATAACGTTAGTCCATAATCTCAGTGAGGTAATGGGAGGTGTCTGCAGTTTTTGTTTTGTAGTCATATTGCCTGCATAATATAGGAATCATTGTGGTGAAAATAAATATCTCTGTAGCAGTACTGCCTGCCTTATAGATGAATAATCCTTATTGTATCACTGTAAGTGATAGAGACAAACAAGAAAAAAAAGCCCAAAACACTGCTTCAAAGAAGACCAAGTCCAGATACTCAAACACAAACAGGTAGGAGATTTTAAGAAAGGTCAGGAGTCAGCAAACCTGCATCGCTTCTTTCTTCTGCTTGTTAAGGAAGGAATAATACAGGAACTGCTGTCATAGGCTCCTCATAAATCACAGGGGTTTCTTTTTCCTTTTCTTTCTGGAGTAGCATAGCTCCTGAAGAAAGGGTATTTTGAATTAAGTGCTTCTTTTTTGTGCTGTCCCTCAAATATATCTGAAAAAAAATACTTCTCTATTTTTCCTTTTCTTTACTTTTTTTCCTAAGGTGGTGGACTGACAACAAATGGATATAATTTTTTACTATAAACTGCAGTGACATGTTACTTCAGTTTGGTTTGTACCTACCCCCAATGTGCAGGAAAGCAACTACTGCAAAGTCCTGATATTTTGAACTATTAGTGAAGTTTTATATGGGGAGGAAGTCTAGGTTTATTCAAGAACATGCTTGCTCAAACAAGAATAATCCACTATAAAATTAAAGGATAATAAAAGTTAATGCCATTGTTCCTTTATATATCCCATAAACTTGAGAACTGTCAGGCAAGAGTCTCTTCTATACAAAGATAAAGATATTTCAACACAGGTTTTGAAGTAATAATGGGGAATCTTTTTCCACTTGTCCATTTGTGTCTTGCTTTTTGTTTTTCTGAGATATCTGTCATCTACTAATAGCATAACCATACACACAGGGCAACATGAATTAATGATTCTAATATTTCAGTTGCAAACTGTATTCTTCACTGATCCAGTCCCAGAGCCAGCAGCCAGTCCTGAGTTAGTTGACATTGTTGGCTATTATTGACACTACAGAGATGGACAAATTGCTTTAAAAACAAAGAGTCAAGTTCAGCAAAACAAGAAGCCCATAAGTTAAAAAAAAAAAAAAAAAAAAAAAAAAAAAAAAAAAGAAAAAAGAGGAAGAGTCTTTTTCCAGAAAGGTTTTCTATTTAGGCCATTAATTACCTCATAAAATAAATCTTAAGAAGTCACCTTTGTGATGTGGTGTTTGGCTATCCTTGTCACTGGACATGCAAAACAGGAGGTTAATTTGAAGACATTTAGTATAGGATGCTCTGTACTTTGAACAGTATACTAGATACAAAGATTCTGATTTTATTCTGTAGCAGAAAACAAAATGCATTAACAAAGTACTTTGTTGATACTTATCTTATTGAAGAAGAGGACTTCGGTCTGGTGCCAGCAGGTTTGGTAATTAACTGTGGTCAAAAAACACAATGCTGTCAAAGACTCAACTTCTTTATAATGCTGGTGTCTTTTTATACCCCACAGAGATAATGACTGGGTTGCTAGGAAACTTACTTGAGTTTAACAAAGGGTAATGTAGGCATCTCTTCTATGGAAATGATGCATGAGCCAAAAGCTGTGTTACTTAAGGAGCTACTTACCCTAAAGTGCTTTTATTTTGTTTTACAATGAGTGGACAGGTGCACTTGCCTCGTCACTGAAACATTTTAATGTATTTTACTGTTGTTAGAGTATATAAATATACTTTAATCAAACTCCAAAGAGGATATTTCCCAAAGACTTGATGGGATCATTCTCTTATCAGAGAAACACACAAGTGTCCAAACTGTGAGTAACAGTGGAAGAACCATGGCACCTTACCTGCCTTGCCTGAGTCTGTCTCTAACAATGTAATTCTGCAAATCTAAATCATGTAAGCGGGAAGTTGGAGGGGGAGAGTTATCCTTTGGTTTTGTCTTTTAGAAGGAGAGCCTTAGTTCTGAACCTCTTTTCCTGAAGACTAGACTGCTTTTGTGAGTCTTTTGGTCCCTTCACCTCTCCAGCCTTTCCTCTGCAGCTTCAAAATAGAATGGGCAGCTTCAAAAATGTTCTTGAGCCTTTCCTCTCTGAACTACCGCAATGCCCACAGTCATTCAGACAGCTCTGGGGTAGGTGGCTCACCTCAGTGATGGGGTCTCTTAGATGCTGCCCCCATTTCAGCACCACCCTTACACAGGGTTTAGAAAGAGTTTCTATGCAGGGATTAACCTGTACAAAGGCAGTGAAGATGCTGATATGCCTTTTTTCTTATTTTAGGGACATTTCCAACCAGGCCACAACTTTACTCTGATTCATATCTATTGCCCACAGATTTAGGCAGACAAAGTAAAGGTTATAATCTGACTTTGTTACATTTTTGTAATAATATTCTAAATAGACCTTCTATGTCATGGTTGAATGGTATTGGTTTTATAATTTTTGAATTGTATTAAAATTTGCTGTGAGCTTTCTCTTCTCGGAGTAACCATGGCAGCATAATTACCTTACCTGCTATTTCCTCCTTCCCTTGTTATCAGTATTTTTTCTAGGGGAACATAAGCATATATAAAAATAAACCCCCACATTGAAATAATATTAGGAGGCTTTGCTGATATTTGCCTTCACAGTTTTATGACCACTAAGACTGGAATTGCTTTTGTCATTGGGAGTATAGTAGCCATCACTTGCACTGTGTAGGCCACTTTAACATTGTTGAGATCATGGAAATAGCATTAAAAGTGATGTCTGATGCTCTTCAGCAGAACAATTTATATCTATTTCTTGCTGTCAAAAGAGTAATGATATAAATTTAAAATAACAAGTCAAAGAGAAAATGAAAACAGATCTTATGGACTTCAACCTATAATCAGGATTCCTGATTACAGTCAATATCTGAAATCATAGATATTCAAAATACTGAGCATGGGTTCCAAGCTTACTTAGAGGCAAAATTGTTACTTTAAATGTCAGTCAAAATTTCACACTTTACCTATGAAACAGATTATCCTAAAGACTCCAGAAATTCCTCTGTAGTACTCAAATTACATGCTTATTTCCGGTTTGTTTTGTGTTTCTCTATGTGTAATTGCTGTCATTAAACCTATGTTTAAGTCAGGAATAACTCCTTTTAGAAAAAATATATTTATTTTGAACAAGATTAATCTAAAATAGTGGTAGGAAAGAAGTATTCCAGTCAGAAAAGGTAAATATAAGATTTAATCAGTTTTTAATCTATATTAAAAAAATCCCCAATTAAAACTATGAAAGTAATGAGCACAGCACTTTCATTGTTATGAAAGCAATTGCAGAACTCGGATTTGATTAAGAAAATGAATGTAACTGTCCTGACTTTAAGAGAAGAAATGGATAAGGTGAGAGAGGGGAGACTTGTGAAATTCTGGGGAAATAAATCTGGTGAACTCAGAAAGGTCATCTAAAAAATAAGCAGTTTATATCACACCACCTGTCTATATATAATGTATGCTATGCTATTATTCAGATTTTATATGTAGATACGTAACAGTTCTAACTGTAAAAGCAATAATCAATATTGTAAATGTGATTATTGTTTAGTGATTATCATAAAAATTAATTTGTGAATTTATTCAATTCTGCATTACTGTGTTTGAAAGAAGGAGAAAGAAACAACGAGTTGTTTTGAAAGAGGATTGAACTAAGAAACACTGATCCTTCATGAGACTGACTGAATTTGTGTGGAACTCAAAAAGCCCAGAAAATAGGATTGTTTGAATTCTGCAAGATCTAATGTGCCACTGACTGAAATTTTGTCCAGTGATGAGGAGAAAATTGATGAGTCTGATGATCCTGCAAGACACTTTTATTTCATTGTCTCTGTTGAAACACAGTCACATGTTAATTAATGTTTCTTCTCAGAGCTTTCAGCAACATTTTAACATCTGCTGTATTCAGTAGTAGTTTTTATTCATTTCTCGCATCCAGAACACTGCAGAGATCAATCTGTGCTGTATGGCAAAAACAACTAGAAGGCAAAAGCTTCAGCTTGATCAAAAAGTTAAAATTTCCTTTTATATTAATGAAATTGCCTTCAACTGAACAAAATCAACATTAAAAATAGTGGCTGGAAGGCTTACATTTACACATTTGCTAACAGATTTAGCAAGCAGAAAAAAACATAGGCAGCAATAAAGGAAGAACTGAAGCTTAGGTCTTGTGAAGGCTGTGATGATCTGCAACATGTATTAAGCAACAAAAGAACAAATTATGGTTTTAAACAAAATAACTATTATTCAGGTTCATCTGATCACAAACGAATCATCAGACACACCACTGACTTAAAAACTCTTTAGTGGTCAGTGACCCTGCACATGTCCAGAACTGCTGTTATTTGAGGGTCCTGCTTCCCACCTAAGCTCTATGATTTATGCCTGATTCTCCAAAGAGCCTAATCCCTAACTTAATATAAACTGAATATTTTACTGGTGGCAGCCTGGTGTCTAGATTACTTGTATAGAAAGTAGGTCATCTGGATTCAATTCTTTCCTTCCTGTAATAGCATTCAAAACCGAAGTCTCTAGAAGGTACCTTAGTCAACAAGCTAAAATTCTCCACCATTTTAAGGGAGTGATTCTGCAGTGAAGAGCTCAAGAGCGGGAATATGTAGAGGAGGGAGCACGAGCTACAGCTTTGCAAATGATGCATTCCTTTTCTAAGAAAAATATACTAATTCTGTTCTGTTTGTGCACTTCGTGTTTCAAAACCACTCACTAAAATATTAAATAGCATCTTTTAGAAAACATATCCAAACCCTGATCTCTTCTCTCCTGATGATTGTCTTACTACTGAACTTCCCAAAGCCCTGTGGGTCCATACTTTTTCCCACAGTGACAAAACTTCAGAAAGATGGAAGGAACTTATCTCTAGCATGAATAGCAAATATCATAACTCCTGGTGCTTTTTATGGAAATGCAAATTTTAGGTTGGAGTCCCTCTCACTTTTACATTCAAGACCTGACAGAAGGAGGTGGATATCAAAGAGAAAGAAGTGCTTAACATAGGAGTGAATATAAGATTAACATAAGGTGTTTTTTTATATACTGCCTTTTTTTTCCAACATATGACCTAACTATGCTTGTTCATTGTGTGAGATTTTTAGGTTACAGTTGTACTACTTTTAACCCAGTAAGTCCAACTTTCATTTGTGATCAACATGTTTAAAATTCAAACTTTCCAACACCCAACTTGTAGTCAGCCAGGTTGTTCATTAGAGTTATCACTACTTAACAACTAAAATAATGACAGATGGTTAATCAGGCATGACATTTGGTCTAAAAATCCATACTGAGATCCATAGAGTTAGCTGTTCTCACTCCTGAAATACCCCATGCAGAATTCTGCATCCAGGTTTCCTAGGACATATTTTGTATGAGCTCATTGCTAATTTGGCACTATGACTCTATTAGCCGCAAGTGCAGACCAGTAGGAGACTTTCAGAGCAAAGCTTTTGGTGCTGAAGACCTGACTCATATAGTATGGAAGGTTCAGGGTCAGACCCCATGGCTTTAATGCCTGCAGCAGTGAGATGTCATTGGAATGCTTCTAGAGTTAATCAGGGTTTTTTTGCCCAAGAGGGTTTCCTTGCATTATTTCTGGGCCTGATCTGCAGTGTGAACCGAGGCCAAAAGTGAGGTGACACGCAGTCCTGTCCCAAAACAAATCACTAAACTAGTCTCACCCTTGTGATGTGAAAAACATGAAAAATTGGAGGATTTCAAATTGAAATTTAAAAGGATTCTTGGATTTTGAGCATGCTACATGAAATCATGTGGCCTTGGAATGCCCTGTGGTATCTGGTTACCCCGTGCTGTCCGGGCAGCTCTGACAAAGGCTGTGAGGGGAGCACCCACCTCAGCAGCAGCAGCTGCACACAGGCAGCACAGCCCCAGCTAGGTCAGGGAAATCCTACAATCCTCTGAACAAGGCCTTTAGTTCAATATTATGGCACCAGAAATTAGGCACCTTTTATACAGAGGTGTCTTGCGTGACATATTGTGCAACTGTGCTGGTGATATTGTTAACAGTGTGGTGGGATCAGAGCAAGGCTTCTCCTCCAAAAGTTATCTATCATCTGGTCATCTAAATCACTCCTTAGGCTCCACTGACTGTGTCTCCACTGACTGTAGCAGAGCCTTATAGGCCCACATGGTGGGAAGGTAGACACCGACATGAGATGCAGAATTAGGTGTCTTAATATTGCACTGGATTTGTTTCTTGAAATCAGAACCTGGCCATGATGAAGCTCCCAAAGGGCTTTATAAGTATCAGCAGAGTATTCCTGTTCAAATAATTCACATCAGGATTATTCAGATCAGTGTAAACCTTTAAACCGATCTTTTAAGAGGGAGTATATTTTGAAAGGGCAAGTAGCTTCAGCAAGTGAATGTCAGTGTCTCAGAATAGACTCAAAAAGCTGTCTTCCCTTTGGAGGGAAACCAGATTACTTAATGTTGTGTGTTACTTGCAGAATGGCAAGTTTTTCATTTACAACATGAATTTATTTTGGGGTTTGGAATAAATATGCTTATGGAGTAAATTTAGGATTTTGAGTTCTACAGGATTTCAGTAAGATAGTAAATTTTAGAAATTATCGATTTACAGGGAAATCTTGCAGCCAATGAATAATTCTCCCTCTCTTTGGCTGTAATTATTAATTCCTCTCTTGCAGAAGAGCAGTAACTCATTTTTCCATGTGCTTGAGGGATAGATTTTTCCTGTTCTCATGCACAGACAGAGACAGTGCCTCACAGCTGAGGGGCTCGCGTCATCTTGCTATACTTAAATCACTTCTGTTAGCTTTACAGCTCTCATTCTACTCCATCCACTTCCTTTTGCCTCCTTCTGCATCACTTATCACGGAAACTGAAGGACAAGATATACCTGCTTTACAGAGACAAGAGTCCCTCTGTAAGAGGCAAAGAAAAAAATTAAAGCTACAGATGGGAAAAGGCAGAAAGGCTGGAAGATCATAAGCAGGCACATCTGTGTTTTAAGAGAGAAATTAAATGTAGGAGAACTGAAGGTCAACATGAATGTGCCCAGCCCTCTGAGCCAGAAGGCAGGGATGGGGAGCAGAATGAATAATCCTATAATCCAAGGGAAAATGGTGAGTGACCTGCTACACCACTTAGACACACACACAAGTCTATGGGGCTGGATGGGATTCATCCAAGGGATCTAGCAGAAGTGCTCACTGAACCACTTTCAAAGCAGGACATAACAAATTTTGAAGCATAAATTTTACCTGAATTACTACCTTAATTCTTGAAGAAAGGTTGAATGTCTTTCAAAAGTTTTGATTGCCCTCAAGCCCTGATATAATTCTATGATCTCATACTAAGAAGTCATTTCTAATTTGTATGGAAAATCTGTATTGCTGGAATGAGGAGAATTCATTGCAGTGCCATTGGGGTCTTGGCATTTTTAACACAAAGAGTAATGTTGCAACTGAAAAGTGGAGTTCTCTTTTTTTTTCTCTGCTGTTTTGCAAATTATGCAAACCATAACCCATGGCAGGTCACTGCACATGATTTAGAGAGAAAGGGTCTTCTCTGTTGTCCATTCCTGATGATCCAGACTTTGATTTCTACCAAATTTAAAACTAGAAACATCTGAGACAACTTTATGTTCAAATTGTTTTGATAACTGAACTAAATTAACTTTAGTACTGAGATTGTAGCTGACTAATTTGGTATGTTTTCATTAATTCATATAAATTTGCGAAAAACTGCATTCCATGGTCCAGACATACTAAAAGCTGGATCAAAATAAGCAAATTATTTTCATCAAATCATCATTTTAAAAGTAATATTTTTAGGTCTTTTTTTTTTTACTTTTTGATTTAAATAAAAAAAATCTGAAGTATCTTTTTAGAAGTTTTAATAAGCCTTTCAAAAGAAAACAAATGTTTTTTATTTGAATCACATTAGTAAGTATGATAATAACTAAGGTTGATTGTCAATTCAACTGTTTGTGATGAAAATCAGATAAATTACTTTTGTACAGTTTCAACTATTTTTACATACTTCCTGGATGTCAATGTTTTGCCACTGATTTGAGAAGTGCTTTTCAATTGATTTTTCAAACTGATATCCATGTAGAAAATCTGCATCTTTATTTTTCTAGATAAATATAGCTTAAATATAATAGAGTGGAAAAAAAGTTTCTTTTCCAGAGTGCAATTACTTCAAGGTATCATTTTTGCACTTTGCATATATAATAGGAATGGCTAATACCATTCTTGCTTTCAAACACTTCATCTGTGCTTGACATGGAGAAAATGTCATTCATTACGTGGCTGCTCACACAGTTGCTGCTCATTGACCCCAATTATATGAGTTATCACTGCTCAGCCTTAAGAAAGCACTTAGGCACCCACTTGAATTCCATTAAGGGGACTTGTTCAACGAGGAAAGGCAGACACAGGCTTGAGTGCCTGGCTGAACAGGGCCCATCTTACACACTGGCCCTGCCAGCGTCGGTGTCTGGCAGCACAACAGTAATCTCATTGATTCCTGCAGGGCAGCTCGTACAAATAAAAGGTCAAACTCAAGTACCCATCTGAATATTGGAAGAACTTCAAGCTGGATGTCTTTGTAGTTAACTCCAGGTTAACTGCAGTTAACTACAGGTAACTGCAAGCAAGCCCCATCCACAGTGTGAGCTGGCCTTATACACACTGTCTCAAATCCTGAGTGTTGTGACAAACCTGGAAGGATACTGCCAGACTATTTCTTGAGCAGCCGCTGTGTCTGTCGGCCATCGTGCACCACTGCACAATGGTGATGGGCATCACAGGTTTGGGACTGGGGTGCTGGATGGGGAGAAGCCCTGGCAACAGAGGTGCCCATGCCTCTGCATTAAGCACCTGTACCTCAGTCACAGTCTGTGAAGAAAACAAAGCAGTTAAAAACATCATTCACAACTGAGCAGTTCACTTGGAGCTGTCAGAGCTGAGACATTGAAAACACCTCCCAGATCACACAGTGGGCAGATTTTCCCCAGTTTCCCTCACAGACCACTCGCTGACAGATGGGGCCAGGGACAGCAAGGTGCTTTCTTATGAAACACAGAAATTGTGTCCAGGGCTGATTAGGGAAATTAAACAATTATATTGACTTTTTTTTCTTCCAGAAGAGGAAAGCTAAGAGTGAGCATCTATAGTAAAAGAAAACCAGTTTCTGTCTGCACAGAGCACATAGTTTTCAGATGGGCGAGGGATTTGTAGGGAGATAGTATCTGTAATTCTACATCAAACCATAACCCAAATTTACAGTATGTCATTCAGTTCACTTTGATTATTTTACGGTTTTTTTGCTGAAGTGGTTTTTACTCTCACATGACAGTCCACTGAATTTAACAGAAACATCCAACTCCTGTCATTCTTGACAGACTTACATGTCCTTGTAGATCAGATTATGCAAAACAACCTTTCTCTCTATTATGTCACTAAGAAATCAATGTACTGATGCTTCAGGTGCATAACTTCTTGTTAAAAATGCAGCCTGCCAACAAGGAAACACATGTATAAACTACCTTAGGGCCAGCCATCATAAGTAATTTTTTCCTAAACTGTATTACCTCCCAGGAACTTGATCCCACACTCTCATATCAGAACAGACAATACATCATGATTTTTCAGGATGAAGAAAGGAATTGTAATGAAAATGCCACTTTTAATAAGAAAGCTCAATAATATTCAGTCTTGGTTGTTCCAGCTGATATAGTAATGTCTTGCACTTCTTTCTGGAATTCAATAACTCAACGAAAAAGATAGAGATCGGAGAGTTTAAAAAATACTTGGCTGTGCTAAGCATATAAGGTCACTGGAATTATCAGTAGAACTGATCTAACAGCAGTTGCTCTTTAAACATTTTTCGTATGATTTTTCAAGACAGCTGGAAGGGAACTCCTTACCTGCCTAAAGCATAAAAATAATAACTCAGTTTTTCTGCAAGATAGAAGCTGTATCACATAAATATAATAACTCAGTTTTTCTGCAAGATAGAAGCTGTATCACACGGAGACCAAAGAAATTCTGAAATACTTGGAGTGAAACATCTTTGTACGACCATTACCTGTTCATAGACCCAGTGACTGAATGCAACTGCACCTCAAAGTCATGGACTAGAACTGGGGAATCAGATATTGAAAAAAGCAGGTTTTGCATTCACCAGCTGTTTTCTGCTTTAAGATGCTCTATTTGGCCTAAAAAAACACTGGAGGGAGACCTGCTGTCTTCAGACCTCTTCTGTGGAGTTATGTGCCTAATGTAAAAAACACGAGCAGATAAACAGTCCCTTTCATGAGACTGCCCTGTGCATAAAATTGAGTGCTTTGATTCTCCAGGAGATGAAATCCATTGTTGTCATGTATGTGTGATCAATAGAGATATTTCAATTAGAGATTTGGGTGGGAATTAGGAGACCCTCAGCTGAGGATGATGCTTCAGATGAAAGGAACTGACTCCTTTTCACTGCTTTCTCCTCAGTCTAACACTGCTGAAGTAAGACTGCTGCATAAGTAGCAAATTCTCACATATCAGAAAGAAACTATGGGGAGCAGCTGAAAGGTTTTTTGATAAAAATTTTAATATGTAGCCTTGCTAAATTTCTTTATTTTTCCACCGAAGTCATAGTATTTTTGGTTTAATTTGTTTGCTTGTTTTTTAATGACAGTTTCAGACTACTTGGGAAAACCAATGTTTTGTTTACTTCATTTTTTCCTTTTTAACTCTTACTGTGGCATGCATTTTAATACTTCAATGAAGAAAAGAAAAAAGACAAAGAAAAGAATAAGGGAAAAGAAATGTTGACTGAAACATTTAATCCAAAGACCTTTTCTTTTTCAGCAGAAGACAAAATTACAGCACTACTATTTCTCATATAACACTTTATTTCAGAAATGTATCCATTTAAAAACAAGTCTTAAATTTTAAAGTGTACATTTTATGTTTTGAGAATGAAAACCTCGAGTTGTTGGTTTTTTTTTTTTTTGTTTGTTTGTTTTTTTTTAATTATACCCTTCAATTCTAAAAGAAGAATTAAACAAACAATACAAGGATGCCTGAATGTTTCATGTAATTTTATAATGCACAATAATATGTTTTTTTTCTAAGGCCAAACAAAAGCCTTTACCAAAAATTATGGTAGCAAGTAAAAAAAAAGTCTGTTGGAATGTAAGTTACTAATTCAGGCCCGAAAAATTTATTCGAGCTACAGTCTACAGAACTTAGATAAATGCCCAACAGACCTTCATTCATTTTAAAAAGTCAGCTGCTGGAAAAGGATATTTGGGTAATGATGATAGTCCTTATCTTTTGCAAATAGCGTAATGATGAAAATATTTTCCTAGTTGAATCTAACTGAAAGGTCTCTAATCAGATTTCAGGTTTTAAAATCCTCATCTGCTGCTTTCATGGAAAATTTATCTAGTAGATGGGGTACAGAACAGCTGGGAAATAAATGGATAAACCAAGGCTGGGATACAGAGCAGCAAAGTATACAAGATTTACGGGTCAAAAAAAGGAGCACAAAACCATCAAACTCCTTAGTCAAAAGGTTGGCTTACTCCCCTTGAGAGGGGAAGACCCAAATCAAGTCTTTGTCGCCAGGATCTTTTATGTATTATTCACTAGAGAATTATTGCTTGGAGAAAAAAAAATATGGTGCATAAATCACTGCAAGAAAGATAAGGTACTTTGAAAAAAATCTGCTGTATTCAGTTTTGTTTCAGTTTGGGGTTTTGGGGGTTTTTTAAGGAAGGGAGAATATATGATTGTCCATTAGATTGGCATCGCAGGATGGCATGATGTCAATTTTAATGATGCACTTGATCTCCACTCATACTGTATTTCAAAGACAGTTATCCTTTGGATAGGCATTGTTTGGGGTTTACCAAAAGTTACATAATCAGAAAGTTTGAATGGCCTAAGAACAGAATAACTTCACCTGAAAGTGACCTTTTGGAAGTCATCTAGTTAATTCCCCTGGCTTAAAGTAGAATCAGCTATAGCACATTTCCCAGAATCATGCCTAATGGGTTTTAAATATCTCCAAGGATAGAGGTTCTACAAACTCTCTGGATGGTCATGCCAGTACTCAGGAACCAACACAGTCAAAAATGTTTCTTGATGTTTAGAGGGAACCTCAATGTTTCAGCTTGTACTCATTGACTCTGCTCTTGTAAGTAAACCCCACTGAATAAGGCCTGTCTCAGTGCTATTGCACCTTCCCTGCAGGTGTTTGTGCACCCTTTTCCCCCTGAGCCTGTTCTTACCCAGCCTGACTGATCCCAGCTCTCTCAAGCTCTCCTTATATGACAGATGCTCCAATCCTTTTATCATCATAGTGACTGTCTTTTATAAGGGAGCCCAGAACTCCAGGTGTGACTCCACCATTGCTGAGTAGACGGGAAGGGATCACCTTCCTTGAATGGCTGGTGGTGTCCTGCCTAATGCAGCCCAGGATTCCTTTGGCCTTCTTTGCTATGAGAATATATTCATTGCAGGGCCTCAGGTGCTCTTCTGCAAAGATCCCTTCCCCATGGTCATCCTCCAGCCTGCACTGGTCCTTTGGTGTGGTTCTTCCAGAGGTGGTGGGACTTTGCCTTTCACCTTGTTGAACTTCATCAGGCTTCTGGTCATCCCTTTTCTCAACCATATATATACAATATAGTTATTCTCAAATTACAGCTCTCAATCTGATGTGATTGTAAGTGTTTGAAATAAAAAGTTCTGTGGTGAATACCAGTGAACCCTTACTGCAAAGTAAAAACTAGGGTTTTTTTTTTTATTCTGATCTCAAATGTCTCAAAATAGAGAAAACAGAACCACTGAACTGTTTTGAGATTTCAAGTACAGTATAGTGTTATGGATCTGTCCTGTTGGCTTGTTTAGAATTCATATAAATGAGAATATTTACTGCTGCTTTTTTTATTATTATTTAACAGACTGTTTTGTCAAATACAATAATAAATTGACTTCTCTGTAACAGTGAAATTCAAGGATCAAACTGTAGTTCTTGTAATGATGACAAACAGAGTAGTCACTGAAGCAGAAATGTTCCCCTGCCTCTTTGAAATTGTTTGTGCCAATAGCACTGTCACCCTCCTCGGGATTTCTTATTCTAGTGCAGGTAGAGATCCAGCTATGGTGGCTTAATCAATCCCATTTTGACATCAGTCTAGTTTTATGAGCTCCAATGAATGTATTTCAGAAATGGATTCCTCAGCTGTAAGATTCCTTGGCTTGCTATTCCCAACATCTAGGCCAATGTCAGAGGTGTACATGAGCAGTATGCTGGAAATTTGGGTGGAGAAACACTAATTGCAGAAAAGAATGAAGTTTGGAAAAAGAGGCAGGACAACAGTCTGTGTGCACCAGGCTGGAATTCTTCATCTAATTCTACCACTTTTGTAAATAGCTCTTATAAATAAAGAAATAATTCAGACTTATAGAGAACAGGTCCTCTAAAGTAATTACATAGTGCTCAATGCATGAAAAAAAGTAGAAGCTCTCACAGCAAGGAAGAGAGGGTGATTAATAGGAAAACTAAGCAACATATTAGAAGAGAGCAGGAGGCATCCAGGAAAGACTCAGACTACCTGTAATCCTTATTTCCAGGAAAATAAAGCAATCTTGCATAAACAGGAAAGTGATGGTAACACAAAAATTAAATCTGTGTTTGTAGTTATGGGGGATGAGGATAAAAAATGAGACTGTGAAGATGAAGTTCATTACTACTCCTTTTAAAGGACAGATTAGGAAGTCAGTGAGACAGTGTGGCTAGACATAACTTTCTAACTATCAAATTGCTGGAAAACACTGGAGTGCTGCCACACAGAAGAGAATAAATTGGACATGAGCTGTCTTTTACTGAAAATTGATCTGCTGCCGATATTGGGTGCCCAGTCTAAGCATAAACCCCTGCAGACTCCCTCTGCAGTGACTAGTGAGAAACAAAATTTCTGTCCAGAACCAATTCATCCCATTAAAAAAAAAAAAAA